>BLSH010319659.1:453788-474806 GCA_018402905.1 Glandirana rugosa | reverse complement strand
GAGACAGGTCCTAATACTGCCCCCCCCACAGCGTCCCTCTCTGATCCCCCCCCCCACAACATCCTTCTTTGTCCCTGTCTGTACATTGTCCCTCTCTGTACCTGGCATCATCCCTTTCTGTCCTCGTCACACAGCATCCCTCTCTGTCCACGGCATCCCTCTTTGTCCTTGTCGTACTGCGTCCCTCTCTGTACCCAGCACCCCTCTCTGTCCTTGCTGTACAGCGTCCCTCTCTGTTCTTCTCCCACGACAACCCCAAAAAGCAACTATGATAGGGGGCTTAGGCCAGTAAGAACTTGTTTACATTTGCAGTTTGGGGAGGTAAAATACCTGCAGATGAGCCCTGTTTTTTATCACCCTGCAACTGCTCCCCAGTTGCAACAGGAATTGTACACCCTGTATCACTTAAAAGAAATATAGCAACCTTGTGCAGTGACCAAGGGACTAAAGCAGGCATTTTATCGCCTTTTCACCATCTGCTTTAACCCCTTGGATCCCACACTAACATGCATTGCACACAGTTGCAGGGTGTTTGTAGAGCGGCCCCATTCACTTGAATGGGTCATGCTTGGCAGGCTCCACCTGGTAAGTGTGACAGGGTGTATAATTCCTACTGTGGCTGCAACATGTGTACTCCCCTGGCCAGTGGGCGGTTTCAGTGGGATGGCCAGTGGGTAGATGTGGTGGGATGGCCAGTGGGCGGGCCCTGGGAAATGTTGGTGGTCAGATGGGGGGGAGCACGTCTAAAGCTGTGTAGGGGGCCCCAAAATTTCTGATGTCTGCCCTGGTGACATGTTACCTGAAACCATTGGAAGTGTTGGATAGCAAAGGTGCCCATAGCTCTGCAAGAGAATGAAGAATGGACTCACCACCCATGGGACAAAAAAAGTGGTGGACATATTCCTTTACAGGGGTTCTGGTTCAATTCATTGTTGCTAATGATAGGGTTTCTTTAAATTTCTATTTCTTTGAACTATGAAGACATGACGACTTCTATAAGTAAATAAAAAACAAAAAACTATAGATATTAAAGTGATATTAAAACCCTATTTTTCAATATAAAATGCTAATGGTAGGACTTGATTTGTATATATTTGTATATATATGTAGCGCTCCCATAGTATAGGTGTGTTTTCTGGCAGGGTTTTTGGCTAGGAGAGGTACATTTAGTCAGGCCTTACTGTAATGTGCAGGCCTGAATGTTTTGATCTGGGCTGGGAGGAGAAGCTCAGGGAGGATTGGGTGGACTTAACAGATGAGGTCACCAGAACCTCCCACTTCTTTCTAGAAACTTGAAGAAGGTTTTCTGGTCAGAAAGCTGGGAGGTGGGTGGAGCCATCTGGAGTGTTCTAAGGAGCCCTGACCAATCCCCAAGCAGGGTTGGTAGGGTGCAGGCCTCCTTAAATATTCAGAGTCAGCCCAATTGGGGAGGAGTAGTGTCAGGTGGAAGTCTGGAGATGTAGCAGAGGCGTTGTGGTGCAGGCCCCTACCCGGGAGGTCGCCCTCAGTCTGGGGAGGGTGACCTTGGGGCCTGGGAGGTTTGGGTGCAGCCCGGAGGGAGAGTGATTCCTGGAGCAGCACAAGAGGAACAGGAGAACAGCAGAGGTGCTACAGGAGGAGTCAGAGACTTTAAAGTATCCACCGGTGCGGTGAGTGACGGCCCCTGGGACTGGAAGAGAAAGTGCTGGAGCAGGCTGGGAGAGGAATGATGGACAGTCTGTGGGAGCCTTGGGAGCCAGTGAAGGGAAAGGAGAGTCACTACCAGGGAGCAGGTCGATGGGACCTGGAAGAAGATGGGCTGAGAGTTGTAGTCTGTCAAAGGCCTGGTTAGCACTGAAGTATTTTTTACTGCACAGTTCAGCGGCGCGTGATCCCTGGCCTGTAATGAGTGTTCCTGAGGTCCTGCTGAAACAGGGTAGGTCTCACCACGTGCTAATCACGGTGAAGATAAAGGTATATAGAAGCCTGATAAATTTCCCTTTAGGCTGGAAACAAAGTTCTGAGCTGGAGAGAAGCAAAGGAATGGAAAGCTGTGAGTTCTGTGTATTGAGAGAACTGTAAGAGTAACGGTCAGCAAGTGAAATGCTGGAGAGTTACGAGGAGCAATAGTCTGCAGAGGGAGAGTCTGCAATGAAGTACGCATATACAGGCTTGTATATGGGAACCTTGTACCATAATTCTTTGGGCACAGTTACCCCTTGTCCCATCCAAGATATTTTCCTCAAATAAAACAACAAAAACAAGAACTGGCCTGGTCAGTGTCTCTGGATGTGTGCATATGGTGCGATTGAGGTCAGCCATCAGGTGAACCACTACTACAAGCCACTCTCAAGGGTGCACATGGCTACATATACTGTATATCTGTATATTTGTAATGGTAGGACTTGATTTGATTAAAGTGATATTAAAACCCTCTTTTTCAATATAAAATGCTAATGGTAGGACTTAATTTGTACTTTGCTTTTTCTGAAGTTTCTCCCTTATCACCGGGTCCAACAATCACTAACATTGATTTTGATTGTAAGGGTGGATGATTGGCTTGCAGGAGCCTATGGAACCCCGCAGAAGCCGCGCTTATGCGCACAATCACATAATACGTGCTGCCTACGCTGGAAATGCTCAGGTAGCCCAGAGGTATGGAAATCAATGAAGTGACCAAGTGGGCATGTGTGAGAGTGCTAGAAAAGGGGCAATTCCTATAATCCTAAGGGGGCTGGGAATTGAGAAGTATATAAAATGTGAGTGATAGGCGGCATTTTTGTACACAATTACTAATTGTCCACTGATTAATAGGGCAAGAGAGCTGTATTTCTAATAGAAAAAGCCAGGGTTTAGTAATATTTTAACTAAAGGTAGTGTGTGAGTTAGCGAGCTGTCATGTATTAGTCTTTGGGAGTTTAGTAAAACATAAGAACAATTCCAGCTAATTCTATATATCCAACGCACAGTGGTGTAGTGCATACCTCCCAACTTTTTGAGATGGGAATGAGGGACACCTACCGGCAAAAGTAGGTAGGCATAGGACACGCCCCCTGTCACACCCCCTTAAAGTAAAATTAACCAAAAATAAAAGATTAGTTAAACCCACAAGGGCTTTTTTTTTACCTCTACTATTCCTTTAATTGCACTGGGAAACACTTTTTGAAAGATAGTGTATTTTATATACAACTATATAGATCAGATCAAAATGAGGGACAAATGAGGTGGAATGAGGGACAGAGGGACATTGCTTCAAATCAGAGACAGTTGGGAGCTATGGTAGTGGTTAGCACTTTTGCCTAGCAGCAAAGGGGTTGCTGGTTCGCATCCCACCCACGACACTACCTGCCTGGAGTTTGCATGTTCTCCCTGTGCCTGCGTAGGTTTCCTCTGGGTACTCCAGTTTCCTTCCACACTCCAAAGACATGCTGGTAGGTAAATTAGATCTTGTCTAAATTGGCCTTAGTATGTATGTATGAGTGTGAGTTAGGAGCCTTAGATTGTAAGCTCCTTGAGGGTAGGGACTGATGTGAATATACAATATATACACGTAAAGTGCTGCGTAATATAAGTACCTGAAATAATAATAACATGAGTGTAAAGACAGAAACGTTGAGTTTTCAGTTGGAGGAGAGTATGAGCTTGGATAGAATGAGCTCATTGATGGGATGGTGAGTGGTAATGGCCTCTCCCCTCCCTGGCAGTGTGGGACTGGGAGGCAGTGGGAGCAGCTCTCATCAAGTCCCTGCCCTCACATTCATTACACAGAGGCTATTTTGGGAAGCTTTATAAGTCACAAAGGATCCGAGCCGTTCCCTCCTTCTCCAGATATTCCCAAATCCTTTTTCGGGCACAGTCTTTCATGAATGTATTTGGCTTGGAAGATTGGGCAAAGAATGCTCACATCAGGAAGTATTTATTTTTACGTTTTCCTTCTGTACAATGCGTATACAGTGTATATCACTGCCTTGTTTGCCAGCAGCCCTTCTTATACCATTGTCTGCCATCATCTTCCTCATGCCTGTGTTCCCTGTGCCCCTCCTCCTCCTTGTTATCCTATTCCACCCTTCCCCCTCCTCTGATTCTGCCTGTGTTCCCTCATTCCTCCTACTCATGCCTTATAATGTTTCTCCTCCTCTGTTTAGCTTTCATCTGCACCTCCCAGCCCCCCCATGCAGATCCACTCATCCCACCATTTATGATTCCCCAATCTGTCTCCCTGGTAACATTGACCCTGCAGCCCCTATGGAGGCAGGCTGGGGAATGGGGACCAGGACAGTTGCCATAACAACCATCACCACTCCCCTGGCACCAGTTCCAGTGGAAACTGCGCCCATCACGTCCCCTTCTCCCTCCTTCCCATTAACCACTAATGCAGGGCTTAACCCGTTCACCGATACTGTGACCAGTTTTTGCGAAATCTGTCAACTGTGTGGAATCTTATCCTGCTTGTGGCATCCAGTATTTGTATTCGGATAATAGGGTATTTATTATGTGTTAGAATAACTTTATTCACAGTATAAAAAAAGAACAACAAGATTTTATTGTCTAAAAATAATGCTTGTTCTAGTACAGTCAATCTAACGCCTGAGTTAACCACTTGACCTCCAGAAGATTTACCCCCCTTCCTGACCAGGCCATTTTTTGCCAAACGGCACTGCGTTACTTTAACGGACAATTGCGTAGTCGTGCGACATTGTGCCCAGATAAAATGTATGTCCTTTTTTTTTTAACTTAATGTTTTATTGAGGTTTTTTTACATTTTACATGTGGATAAGGCATAAGATCATGTAATGCCCAGTACACACGATCCGAAAATCGGACCACAGCTCGTCTGTTTTTTTTGCATGCTAATCTTAGATCGAATTGGAAGAGTTTACTAAAGTCACGAAAATTCTCATATGACAGAATAAAAAATCTGAAGTGATGTCATGTGTTGTAGAGTAATTGTATTGTATTTTCGGATGACAGCTGTACTGATTAAACGAAAATCGTACGATGTGTTATCCTACGATCAAAATTTTCATGCTTATCCGTTCGAATAATATCAGATGAACTATCATGATTGGCTCTCGTAAGCTGTGTACTAATGATCCGATTATTGTACGATTGCACTGTAAGCGATAATTTTCGGATCTTGTGTACAGGCCATAAATGTAGTACAGAGGTTGTATAACATAAACAGGAGCCAGTACAAACAAATTATAGTAGTTTCAACGAGCTGTGTGGATCGCAGTCTAGGAGAACATTCCAAAAAAAACAAGGAGAAAAAAGAATGGGAGTGAAGGGGGGTGGGGGGTGTATGTGGGAAGGGATTGAGTTGAGTTGTAGGTAGCTTTAGCCAGTAATCATAGAGGGCAAAAAGGGACGCAAGTTGGCGATTTATGTCTTCCCCCCCACAAGTAGAGCTTTTTTTGGTGGTATTTGATCACCTCAATTTTTTTAACTTTCTGCTATAAAACATATCCAATAAAAAATGTAAAAAAATCAAAGTTCTTTGTCAATTTAGGGCAATATGTATTCTGCTACGTGTTTTTGGTAAAAAATCCTAATAAGCATATATTGATTGGTTTGCCCAAAAGTTATAGTGTCTACAAACTATGGGATATGTTTATGGAATTTTTATTTATTTTTACTAGTAATGACAGCAATCAGCAGCTTATAGCGGGACTGTGATATTGCGGTGGACAAATTAGACACTAACTGACACTTTTGGGGGACCAGTGACACTAATACAGTGATCAGTGCTAAAAAATATGCACTGTCACTGTACTAATGACACTAGCTGGGAAGAGATTAACATCAGGGGTGATCAAAGGGTTAACTGTGTGCCTAGCCAGTGCTTGTGTACTATGGGAGAGGTGCTTTTACTAGGGGAAAAAATTGATCCATGTTCCTGCTTTGCAGAAACACAGGATAAATGTCCTCCCTACTGACAGAACTGCAGTCTGCCTTGTTTACATAGGGAGTTCGCCGTACTTGCTCTCAGCCTAATGATCGGCAGGTGCCAGCGGACATCGAGTCTGCAGTACCTATAGATCAGCTCCTGCTGTGTATAATCACAGTGGGAGCGGGTATGTGTGCCCCAAACCTGGAAGTGCAGGATCACATACTAGGTACGTGATCCTGTGCAGGAGAGCTGCCTTGCCGCCATATATGTAAGTTATATGGCTGGCAAAAGGTTAAAGTGGCCTTAGGCCTTAGTCAACGGATTCATAAGCAGGATCCAACGATTGCATTCTTAGGCATAGTCCATAAAGAGGAACTTCAACCTACCCAGTTAAAACTATGGGGGAGATTTACTAAAATTGGAGCACACCGCATCTGGTGCAGCTGTGCACAGTAACCTTCTAACCTAATCAGCTTCTTTTCAATATGAAACCAAAATCAAGAACACTGGGGCATGACCTCAAACTAACTGGAGGGAAGTTCAAAACTAATCCTAGAAAGTATTATTTTACTGAAAGAGTGGTTGATGATTGGAATAAACTACCAACCATAGGTGTGCGCACATAGGGTGGCAGGTGTGCCTGGGCACAACCTAATCACCCTGTATTGTGCAGATTCTCCCTGCTGCCTGGCTGCAGAGAAAGGGACTGGGGAATCTCTGTCCTCAATCTCTTTCTCTGTCTCAAAAGTGAGACATCAGGGGTTTGGTTAGACCTCTGATATGTCATCAAAGCCCCCCAGCAGGGCTCCTAAAATAAATTGTAAAAAATAATAAAATATAGTATTGTAAAAAATAATAAAAAAAAATTGTAAAAAACAAATAAAATAAAATAAAAATAAACTACTGACACCTATGTTTGCCCTACTGACACCGTCCTCTGCCCTTCTGACATATACACACACATAATCATGTTTGTTTGCGCTTTGTGGTTCACACCCTAATGCAATAGGCTGTGCACACCTATGCTACCAACAGAGGTTGTGAGACAGTCAACAGTAAATGGCTTCAAACATGCTTGGGATAAACATAAATCTATAGTCAGACAACGAGGTTAATGGGAAAAAAAACTAAAAACAAAAAAAAAAAAGGGCAGACTTGATCGACTACTCAGTCTTTTTCTGCCGTCACTTTTCTATGTTTCTATATTTAACTTCAGCTTGTTCAATTAGGCTTTCACAATAAAACCTAGAGGCTGATTGGTTACTATGCGCAGCTACACCAGATTCTGTGTGCACCTTTTTTAGTAAATCCCCCCAAATGGCAACTCTCTAATAATTGTCTCTGTGCGATATTAAAAAAAACAAAAAAAAAAAAAACCACAAAAAAAACGAGTCTATGGTTCAGAGTTGTCTTCCTTGCAACCAAAGTTCTCCTTGTACTGCTCTGCTTCTGTGCCACCATCTTGAACTCCGGTACCAGAAAATCTCACACATGCTCAGATATGGCCACAGGTTTCTGCCAGATACATATACATATATGCCAGACATATACCTGACAGAGACCTGCTGCATGTCTATGCGTATGCCAGATCCCATGCTGGAACACTTCCGCCTGGGAAATATGATGTGGGCATCCCAGGAGGCAGCAGGTCAACCCGACTTCATCCTCGACTAGGTGTGGAGTCAGGAAGTGGCACTATTACTAAATAAAAGGGTATTTACTTTCCCAGCATAAAAAGAACAAACTGTGATAGTGTAAGAGGAAGGGGGAGGGATCAGATAATCATTTCATGGGTGAAAGGTCCAATTTATGCAAACTGATTGCATATTTTTGCTATTGATCTTGGAAAAGACTCCTGTGCTGGTTTATAGCATTGAAAAAGTGGACAAAATTACCATACCTGCTTGACTTGCTCTCACCTCCCAAGACTTGCTGACCTGGGGTTTGCGCTGGTGTCATAGAGTTAGTGGTGCTTCAAAGCGTCTTCAAAGCCTCCATAGAAGTCTATAGCAAAGCTCGCTTGAAGCCCCATCGAAGCTTCATTGAAGCCCGACAAAGCCTCATCAAAGCCCCACCAAAGCCTCATCAAAGCCCCACTGAAGCCTCATCAAAGCCCCACCGAAGCCCCACCAAAGCCTCATCAAAGCCCCACCGAAGCCTCATCAACGCCCCAACGAAGCCTCATCGAAGCCCCACCGAAGCCTCATCGAAGCCCCACCAAAGCCTCATCAAAGTCCCACCAAAGCCTCATGAAAGCCCCAGTCAATGAATGGGAATTGCTCTGTGCTGAGTAGCTACCTGTTCATACACAAACGAAAGCATAGTAAACACAGTTTACTATGCTTCAGTTATGAATGGACACATTAAGGAAGTGTGTTCACCAGTGGCCACAGGTGGTTTATTTTTTTTGGGGGGGGGGGACTACAAACAACCCTTTGGTCTGGGACTTACCCCAACTAGGTGGCAGGCGGCGGGCATCGGCTCCTGTGTTATCTCCTCTATCACGCCAGCTTCGGCCGTGCATCTCCTCCCTCTTCCTCCTAGGCATCCATTAGAATCGCCTGTCCTTTCAGCCAATTGGGTGACGGGTCTCAAGACTCGCTTCCTGATTGGCCGGGAGGAGGAACTGCGTGGCAATAACGAATATTCATTTGGTATTATCACACAACTGGGTGGGCTCAGACCTCAGTACTCTTTGCCCAGAGCCCACCCTTTTTTGAAGCCTATTAGAGCCTCTGGCTCTAATAACATGCTTCAAAGAAATACACCCCCCCCCCCCACTGGAATCCATAGTCCGGCACCCTGTATGTAGATCAGGGGGCCCTATGCATGGATGGGGGGGCGACACCCGTGTGCCCCTAATGGACGGGCCGCCCCTGGTGTTCAGTGTGTTCAATTAGAAAGGGAAGGTGGCTGGTGAATTACATATTTGCTAGCCCCTTCCCCTGCTCTCCATCCTAAAACATCCCCGCAGCAGTGCAGCAGCTAGGGGAGAGGAGAGGAGGGAAGCGAGCAGCACCGCAGGGTGGGGAGGGGGGGGGGCCTGGGAAATAGGGGTAATCGGCAACACACATAGTGATTAGGGTGTGCCCAGTGCACACCAGGCACACCCCCTGCGCACGCCTATGGTGATTGACTTTCACAGTGATCACATGACCAGGAGCACACCTCACTAGCTGCTGATCATAAACTGTGACTGGGAGCTGTTGGTGACAGTGCAGTCCCTGTGCTGAGGTCACCAAGGGAGTTTACTTTTTGTTCGACAGTCAAGAGATTTTACATCACACACGTATTTTTTATGCCTCATCGCATCACTGTCATATTATATGACACTGTATTTCAGTACAGATAGTTGTTACTGTCAATGGCATGATCTTTTATATAAAAGATCTTGTAAAAGTTATGATTGTAAGTAGCCTTAAGCCTTGTACACACAGTGCGACGGTCGTACGACTGAACGGACCAAATCGTATGTTGGATCATGTAACTTGCGTACTGACATGCACTACACGATCGTACGACCAAGCCGAACGTAGTGACGTGTTATGAAATTATAAAGAGAAAGTTTAGGTGCATGTAATTAGCGTCCGGCCATTCCTGACTTCTGAGCATGCGTGTTTTGCACAATACAACTTGTTGGACCAACTTCTCTGTACACACGGTACAACGACCGATTGTTGGTACTACCAAAGTTTTATAGTTTGCTCATACAACTTCTGTTGTACGACCGCCGTACGTAGGCTGTTCTAATCACGCGTACATGCACACAGGACTTTAAAAAAACAGCCAAAAAACGTCAGTAGCTCATCAGGGATATTTTCAGCTTTTATCAGCATTATATTACCGCTGTTTTTTTGTGTTTTTTTAGCGTTTTTAAAGGGCCAGCGTTTTTTTTTCAATTGATGTAAAACGTAAAAAACTTTGGGGATTGACATTTTTGAGCGTTTTGGGGCGTTTTTTAGCATTTGAACGTTTTTACAGCTGAAAAACGTCCAAAGAACCCTCTGGTCTTGGGTTTTTTTAAGGCTTCATGCACACAGGACTTTAAAAAAACAGCCAAAAAACGTCAGGGATGTTTTCAGCTTTTACCAGCGTTATATTACCCCCATTTTTTCGCGTTTTTAAAGGGCCAGCGTTTTTTTTTTTCTATTGATCTAAAATGTCCAAAAATGTTGGGGATTGACGTTTTTTGAGTGTATTTGGGCTTTTTGAGCGTTTGAATGTTTTTACAGCTGAAAAACGTCCAAAACAACCCTCTGGTCTTGGGCTTTTTTTTTACAGCTCAAAAACGCCACTGCTAAAAACAGCTGATAACAGCCTATGTGTGCATGAACACATAGGATAACATGATGGAGGGTTTATTGACTGTAGGAAAAAACATCTGCAGCTAAAAACAGCAGCTGCAAAACAGTCCTGGGTGCATGAGGCCTAATAGCTAAATGTTGTCAGCTGCCCTCCATTGCTCAATAAGACTGGCTTAGGATTCTTTCAGATGGTCCATGTCTGGTTCATTCAGCAAGAACAGATATCCTGCTCAATTGGAGCAGAAGGGGACAGATGTCATTTGTGTGACATTGATGCCCATCCAGTTTTTTTATGTATTTTGACCACAGATCTTTTAGGACCCATGTTTGGTCTACAGGTGGACAGATTAAAATGGACATGTGACTGTGTGCATTGGGCTATTGTGAAGCCACCATGTTTAGGCTTGGAACAAAGAAAAAGGATGCTGTCCTTTTCCATTTTTTTCTGGACCTGGACAAATCCACCTGACAATAAACTTACATGGAGCTTCCGATCAGGTCTGCCTAAAAAACGGATAGGCTGACCTGATCCAAAAGCCTGTGTGAAAGGACCCTTAGAGCCATTAGGCAAATAAGGGCACTGTCACTGGACAATAGGATGACAGTTGGTAGAGCCTAGACCATGATTTCAACATAAGCTAGGTACAAGGAACAAAGTGAAATATAATCAGAAGGGGAGCACAAAGGAGGTCTTAAGCTGGATACACACTGTCCAATTTTCTGTGGATTATTTCCTTCAGATTTACCAAAACCATATAGTGTGAGTTTCTATTTGTATGTAATCAGGCAGGCCCTTGCGCTACATGGTTTTGGTAAATCCGAAGGAAGTCTGACAACAAAAGTTGGATAGTGTGTATGGGGTCTTACTGGCTAATTCAGGTTATAGAAATGTTTGTGGTGTCTGCTCTTAGACAAGACGTGGAGTAAATGGAGTAAAGGTTTACATTAAGAAGCCAAATACATTGAATGTGCCCATATATATAGGACCATATTGCTATATACATCTTCCCCAACCTATTGCACATGCAAAAGCAAGGATAATATATACATATAGAGTATGTACAACTCTTCTCTTGGCCCTGTCAATTATATGCATCATTTATGTTTTCTTGCAGCCTGCTTTTTTTCTTTTTTTGCTATGCTGCCCTAGTTTACGTTTTTCTATAAGTGTAGCTTTTATGTAAAAAATATAAATACATTGTTTCAAGCTAGGATCCATTTGCCTCTCTGCTGAAACCCTACTTCCCTAGGTCTAGGCCTGGTTATCCTTTTTTTACAAATTCTGGTGTTCCTGGCCTGGTCACAAGAGATGTTTGAATTGATCCTTTAACAAATCCTAACTGACTGTTCTCTTTGCTGGAGTAAAAAGGAAGCAATCCAATTATCACGTAATTAGGCAACACATTGGAAATCCTCTGTGTGTGGCAGAGAGCAGTTCTGATGCTTATGGCTTGGTCAAAAGAGATGAGTGATTTTTTTCACTGTTTGCTTTCAGATATCAGTCTGTATAGAATCTTAGGTTGGTCACATATGGACAATTTCTCAATTAATAAGCAAAAAGTCACTCTGTTCTGTATATTTCTCATCAGGAAAAACCCACTATATTGTTTTACAAAACAACAAACCCAAACCCAATGAACAAAAGAGGAACATGGTTATTAAAAAGAATGATTGCTACATTGTGATATGTCACTTGACAGGATGGAACTCACCAGGATACACGCCACAATAATTATTCAGGTCAATGGAGAAAAGGGGTAAGGAGATAAGCAGTACAAAAGCATCTGGGTGAGATAGTAGGTCCACCTCATAGATACAAGATTGTGGTCTGATCTGGTCAATGGAGAGAAAAGAGTGAGGAGATAGGCAGTACATTAGCAATTGCAGCAGGTAGGCAATTTGCCAGCAGCCTAATAGATATGAGTTGGCTGCCTGATATGATGGCCAGTAGAGATTAGGGTTGCCACCTCATCCCTTTAAACCCAAACACATATGAATTACACAGGTTCTGAGGCTGATTTAATGCAGATAAAGCACCGAGTGAGTTTAATTACCACCTTAATCAGCCACAGAACCTGTGTAATTAATATGTGTTTGGGTTTAAAGGGATAAGGTGGCAACTCTAGAGATAGAAGAGTGAATAGATGAGCAGTCCAATAGCAATTGGGGCAGGTAGGGAACTGGCCAGCAATTTCACCTCCAGGATGTGTTTAGTCAGGTGACCTACTGTATATTTAGTTAGCACTCAGCTGCCCAGGTCAGGGGGAAAGGTTTAATGTTTTGCCGCCTTTCCCAATGTGTTTGCGGGCTTTCTACACAACTGCAACTGGGAGACTCCTTGGTATTACTAGAAACACTTTTAAGTTTATCAAGGAGCAGGGGCTGCATGGAGTTAAGCCTGACTTGTGGAAGCCAAAAACTATCTACAAGTTGATTAAAGCCATGGACACTGTAGAGACTGTTCCAGTCCTTCCTTCAGCCACTTGCAAGGTGGTCTGGAAGAATGTTTCTTCAAAGGGACTTACCAACAGGCACAAAGATCTGGCATGGATGGCAATCCAGGGGGATTGCCGCTCAGGACATTTATGCATTCCAGAAATCTGTGCAGATACAGGCATTGCACATTTCGCATCATCCAAGAGGAAACTGCTTTTCACGTTTTTTGGGAGTGCCCCTTTGCACAGGACCTGTTGAGGGCCTTGGAACCTGAACTTAAAGAGGAGGTCCGAGGGCTAAAAAAAAAATTAAAAGTCAGCAGCTACACATACAGTAGCTGCTGACTTTTAATATTAGGACACTTACCTGTCCTGGAGTCCAGCGATGTCGGCACCCGCCGCCGATCTTCGGATCGGGGGACGGGTGCAGCCGCCTCCATCGCGGGTAAGGGAACCCGGACGTGTAAGCAGTACAGCGTCACGCCGGGCACCTTACCGCGCATGCGCGAGCTCTGCCACGCTCTGCTACTGGCCAAGCGGCCAGAAGCAGAGCGGGCAGGGAGGAGGGAGCCGGGCTGCTGACGTCAGCGGCCGCGTCCGCTGGCCAGAGCTCACGGAAGTGTGGAAAAGGACACCTGTCTAAAGACAGGTGTCCTCTTCCCCCTCCCCCCCGAAAGGTGCCAAATGTGACACCTGAGGGGGGGAGGAATCCAACCAGCGGAAGTTCCACTTTAGGGTGGAACTCCGCTTTAAGGACTTTGTGCCACAGACTGCCATCACACACTTTGATGTGCTGAATAGACTTTTTTGTGGAACTTTTTCCCAGGAGGACATTGGCATCGCATGGCCGGTGCTGTGTTGCTTTAAGGACGCTTTGTGGTGCACCAGAATGCGCCTCATCCACCAGCGGGAGAGGATGTACATTGAGGAGTGTCGCAGGCTGGTTCACAGTCTGCTCAGCGACTATAACTTGATGGACTTTAAGGTAGAGGTCTGAATATTTCTCCTTCCCCCCACTCTCCCTTGCGTGTCTTTGTCCTTTCAAAAAATGTGTTTGCAGGCTTTCTCTGGGGTCCAGCCTCCCTCCATGTTCTATAACAGGGAAGAGGTCTGGATCCTGAGGGGGACACACGTAACTAGGGATACATGCCAAGACTTGTTGGTACCTGTGGACCTTCCACCAGAAGACCCTAAGGACATGGACTTCTCCATTTGAGCATTTCCAAGTATGGACTTTTCCCAAAAGAGGCTTCACCTGTGCAGGTAACCTGGGGCAGCCACAGTTAGGTTTAGTTAGGAGAAATACATTATTGCATGTTATACATGTTGTGCCACGTTTACAGTAAAAGTTGATTCAACTGTTCAGAGCTTGGTCTGAAGTTATTCAAGGGGTGCATGTGAGGTCTTGGCGTATTACTAAAGAACCTGGGTCCATAGCAACCATTTGGGGTATGTGTAACATCAATAAGACAGAGTTTCACTCAGCAAGACACGAAGGAAGAGGTAGTTGACATGAGTAATTGTAAGGAAGAACAGTAATCAGTCATTGGCATGGTACCTGGTTAGGTGACAGGTTCTATGGTAGCGAGGGGGTTGGTGCTCTGATTTCCTGTCTAGCTGTCCATCTCCGGTCACCGGGAGTGGACTAGCATTACAAAAATCTATGGCCTGGTCATTAGCTACGGCAAGAGAAGAGTTAAGTGAGAGCACACATGAGGTTGATGCTATATGCTCGGGGGGACCCCATTCTGTTACTGGGAGTGAGGTAACAGAGGTACGCTGACTGATGGAGTGGGCAGCAGCTTAGCTTGTCCTTCCAGATACAACACAAACATCAGTACAAGTGTGTAGGACATGGGACAAAGCAGCTGATCGAGGAACTCCATTACTTATCTTAATGCTTGATTCTTTACATGACCGCCACTCACGCCTGGTCCCTAGCTTTGGTGAGCATGCCTTCAGGTGAAGTGTTACCCAACGTGCAAGGGTTAGTGACGTGATTCAACGCCTTGCATAACCTAAAGAACCCCTGGGGGTTTGCATCTCGGAATAGTCACCGTGGGTATACCTCCGCGGCTGGACTGCTCCACGCCCGTCATCAAACTCAATAGAGAAAGAAGGGTGAAGAGATGAGCAGTAGCATAGCATTTTGGCCAGGGAAGCAACTGGCCAGCTGGTTCACCTCACAGATATGAGATTGTTGCCCGATCTAGCCAAAACCAGTTGGATTGGGCATGTCTTTGTAGATGTGTGAATAGTTTTCTATAATCGAAACATTTTGCTACTGAGTAGCCAGCATTTAGTGTAAGCACAGTGTCTATAAAGAGAAGCCAGGAAGAACAACTGGATCAACTCTGAATCTGTCATTTCTTTTATTAGTCCACCACGAAAATTAGATGTTGAGCTCAGTTTTCAGGGACATTGTCTGGAACAGCTTCCTGTAAGACAGATAACAGTCTAAACCTTGTATATCCAGACAGCACTACTGGAAATAGGACAATGTGAACAGGCTGCATTTGGAGCCAGACAGCGAGGAGACACATGGGTGGAGCGATGGAATGATACGACCGCAGACTAGAAACTCCTCTGTGAAACTGTGAATGCAGTTATTGCAAAATCCATTTCAGCACAATGTTGTGCATGTGCTTGATTTGCAATTTATGCCTAAACATTTTCCCCTTCACAACAACAAAGGGACAGCCAAAAATAAAAAATCTTTCAGGTGTGCATATGCTATTTTTAAAAGCAAAATTGCTTATACTAAGCAAAAATGGAGGTGCTGAGACTCGGAGAAGTTTCTTTGGCATGTGGAAACATCTTGAAGGAAGAAGGAAAAATATATTTTTCTTGCTGTCGCAGCTTGCCTGGACTTGACAGCGTTTACATTGTGCTGCGTTCCAGTGGCTCTGCGGTAATTGGCATACTCTGGCCTGGCCATAGAGAGTGACAGCTGCCTGAAATAAGGGCCCGATTTAGTTACCCTGCTGTCCTAGGCTCACGTAAAAGACAATGGCGTTTGTAAATCTCTGCCTCTTTTGTCATGTGATTATTTTAGTAAAAACGAATCCTACAATTTGCTGTTGGAAAAAGCAGGTTCTCTTAAGTGCTCATGAGCAGGGCACTCCTAACCCTCCCGTATTGTCGGGCAAGCTTTTGCTATATAAATCCTTTATTATATTGACAAATTAATATTACTATGTCTTTAGCAGTATAGACTGTGAAACAAGAGAATTTCACTTGAACTAAAAAAAGATCCTTCTGATTTCTCTCATCATCCCTTGCGCCCACTTCCCCTTGTAGTTCTCGTTTTATTTAGTAAAAACAAAAAAAAAATCAGCAGAAGGAAACAAAATATAGAAAGCACAGTCTGTAAATGTTGAAGCTTGGTGCTGCCCTAGCTATCCCAGACTGCGGCTTATGTGCGATTATTCTAAATACAGCTAGACCTGTGGAACATAATGCCGACAGCCATGTGCATGGCAAGTAGAGACATTCTCTGAACTCACCTCTATCTGAACTTCATAGTTCTGCTGTTTTTTTTTTAGTGCAATCATCTGCAGGACGGGTCATTCACTGCCCTGCATCACATGTAAACATGCTGGTGCCATCAGTGCCCTTATATGGACGTCTCTAAATTCACACAGATGATTGGATTAAAAAAGAGCACAACTTTTTAAGTTCAGATAAGTGTTGAGTTTGGAGGGTACCCAAGCTCATAATATTTTAAAGCAGTATTAAACCCCAAACCAAAAATGTATTATATTGCAGCTTACCAATCCTTAGGCCTCATATACACGGGCGTCATTAACACCACATTTTTGAACTGTTTTTACAGCATAATGAGGAAGTAAACGCAGGTTGTTTTTACTTCCTCTACATTCCCCTGTAAAGTATAAGCATAATGGGCTACTATGCATCGCATAATAACCCATTATGTGGCACTTACCTGCAAACGAACCCTGCGATGTCCAGCGCTGTCCCCTGTGCTGGCAGCGTCCATCTTCTGCCCCTCTTCCTTCCGGGGCCGCGACTCCTGCTCTGTGACTGGCCGGAGTCGCGTGACGTCACTCCAGCGTGGGAGCCGCCAGTCACGGCACAGGGTCAGTGGAGAAGCAGCACGGAGGCAGTTTCTTCACTGCACATGTGACGAAATTACATGGGCACATCTCGTGCACTGCATATCTCCTGAACCGTGCAGGTTTGGGAGATATGCAGGACACCTACAAGTAAGCCTTATCATAGGCTTACCTGTAGGTTAAAGTGGTTGTCGCGAGTTGACTACCACTTTGAGAACACCACACCATGTTATTCAATGGCCTCAAATACACGTTGATGTTATTCAGCTGTAGATGGCGTTGGCGTTCTTAAGCTGTAAATCTAATGCAGGACCCATGCATTCTGAAGCTGCAGCGTTACAGCATTTTTGATGCTGAGTTGGCAAAACACTCAATAACGTGCATTAGCACCGTAGCAATGTTAACCGGCGTTTTTAGTGCCGGTGTTTTATGTTTTAAAATATCCAAAAATAACAGAGGGATGTCTTTTTAAACAAAATGCGACTTAGCGCTAATGCTCAATAACGCGCATTAACGCCAATGCAAAACGCAGATGAAATCGTGTTTTTAACGCCAATTTTTTCCTAGCGTCGGTACCGATGTTATAGCTCGTTTTTTCAAAACGCCCATGTAGATGAGGCCTTAGATGTGGTGGCTGCATCAGTTTTCTTTTCTTTGGCATTTTCCCCTTGGTTTTCCCCTGGTAATCTGATCAGTAACCCACCTCCGGTATTAGTGAGACACCACTCTGGAGAAATGAGAACAGGAGACACAGCAGACAGCAGCTTTGTCAGTCTGGAGGGAGGGTAGTGTTAAATGTATTAGCAGATTTAGATACACTAACATATTGAAGCCAGACTCTAGCTAATGCTTTATAATCAGTTACAGCAAACAGATTTTTCCTGTTGGCATAAAGGTTTTACATGAATAAATAAAAGCTAATCATTTTAGGCACCCCTGTCAGTGTTAAATGGTTTGTCTCATGTTTGTAAACTGATACATTCTTATGGAGAGCTTGAGCTTTTGAAAAACAACAGATTTGCTGGCTTGATCACCAGATAAAAATAGAAGAAAGAAAGCCTAAAAAAGAAAACAAATACAGCCATCACATCTAAGAATTGGTAATCCGCAATATAAAGGTTTTACATGAATAAATAAGAACTGGTCATTTTAACCACTTCAATACCAGGCACTTACCCCCCTTCCAGCCCAGACCAATTTTCAGCTTTCAGCGCTGTCACATTTTGAATGACAATTGCGCGGTCATGCCCCCAAACAAAATTTTTATCCTTTTTCCCACAAATAGAGCTTTCTTTTGGTGGTATTTGATCACCTCTGGGGTTTTTATTATTTGTGCTAAAAATTTGTAAATAAGTAATTTTCTCCATCACTGATGGGCACTGATGAGGCTACACAGATGGGCACTGATGATAAAGGAAGGGTTTGGGACTTTGAATGAGGAGGGCATGCGAGACAGACGGACAGTCAAAACTTGCAAAAATATATCTTTATTGATGGAGTATAACCACAATAACATAAACTGTGCCCAACCCAGTGGGCTAACCAGAATTGTAGCGCATAAGCAATAATACAAGTATGAATATATACACAATATCGGAACCCCATAGGGGTGCAAGTAAATAGTACTTCATGTATAGGGACATGCTAGTATTCTGATCACTAGTTCTGAGGTATTTTGATAAAAAAAAAGGTGCACATCATAGGTCCGACGCGTTTCGCGTGAAGTCCACACTCTTCAGGGGCTGTGCACCAAAATCTACAAAAAATCTATGTGTAATGAATATTAATAAGTAATAAATATTAATAATAATTAATAAGTACAACTGCATAGTATATCAAAAATTGAAAGATACTGTAGCAAAAGGAGGGAAAATAACCACTCCTTACCACAAAGGATATCTGTTATATACTTGCATTCTGGTGGAGCACGAACCCCATGAGACCAGGAGACGGGAATTCAAGTTTTATAATGACAAGCATACAAAGTGGTAAGTGTGTGTGAAAAATATTTCACCTTATGTGTAGAGTTAAATGGGAGAACTTGAGTCCAGCACCAATGATGTGTATAAATAGGCTGGGTTGTAAAAACAACCAGCGGATGGACAGAAAGAGGGACAGCATAGCCCTACTCTGCACACAGACCGCGTGAGCATGAGAGGATGAAAGGAAATGACAGTGTAAAATCATTAGGCTGGTGAAGGACATTACCTTGTACCATAGTGGTAGGTTAGCCAATGAGGTGTGTTGTGCTCTGTGGGGAGCATGCAGCCACAGAGCGGGCTGGTAAAGACCGAGGTCATATATGTGTCTGGCAATGACAGCGTCCTCCCCCCAACATCACACTACCCAAACCAAAGGAGCCAATGTGCGTCACGTCCGTGGAATGGTGAACACCACCCACAACGGGCAGAACGCCACTAGCCTCGTGTTGGGCAAGAGTAGACAACACAACGCCAATGCAGGACCGTCATGACAGACGTCACATGCGTGGCTTGGAGGTGTGGCGCCGATGCAGGGAGGGACAAGCCCGTCTCATCCCCCGCACCAGCCGAAGTGGGCGAGGAGGGGGGCGCCCTGCCATGCATCGCAGCTCCCGGATACTGGACAAAAGGGGCAGTCAGCACCACCACGGTTCCCACGCAGCGTGAACTCCTGCAGCCGCGCATCGGGGAAATGTCTCACTGCCTGATTAGCGCAGCGCAGGGTTCACTTCCTGGCGGGCTCGGGCACGTTCAGTTCCCAACACGCCCGAGCCCATCCATATTTAGCAGTGCTTTGAGATTGGGCGTTTATTTATTTCATTGGTCAGAATTTTAATTTATTCTGCCCTTTGAAATAAATAAATGTTGAAGTGCTAAATGTGCCTAGTGTTTAGGCTAGTTTAAAATGGATGTAAAGTCCGGCCCTCACCCCCATAAAAAAAAAAAAAAAAAACCTGCAAAGCAAAGGCATATGAAACACTTACCTCAGAACGAAGCTGTTGCAGCAGTCTCGGCACACCGATATGACAGCCTACATCGTTCTTCCGGGTCTGCAGCTCCGTCCAATCACAGCACGGGCTCCAGCGCTGTGATTGGCAGAGCCACACTGACGTCACTCCCGCGCATGCGCACGAGAGCCGTCATTTACGGCACGAATACAGAAGAAACGGCACCCTGGGCTACCCCGGGTGCCGATTCTTCAGTGCACATGTGCTGATGACGTTGGCACATGCAGATACAGGCGTTTACGGTTTAGGAGATATTTCCTGGACCTACAGGTAAGCCTTTTTGTAGGCTTACCTGTAGTTTAAAGTGGTTGTCATGACTTGACAACCACTTTAACAGCATTCACCAGCATTTACACGCATTTAACAGCATTCAGCTTTTTTATGTGGTAAAAAAAAAAAGACAGCGATTTTAGGGCGTTTAGAAAACATCCTCTAAACTCCCCTGCTACTAAACTGCTAAAAATGCTGGACACATAGGATAACATTAGGGGAGTTCAAGGGTGGGGGAAAAAAAAGTCTAAACTCACAAAAATGTGAGTTTAACAGCAGCAGTGTGCACGAGGCCTTAAATATCAGAGCAGAGAAGAGTGCTGGATGGAAGACGAGAGGACGGGAGCTGCTTTAGGTAACTTTGCTAGGCAGTCCTAGAAACCAATCATCAGCTTGTTAACATTAAACTCTGGCAGCCCCCGCCCTCCATCCAGCACTGTGTTACATCTTAAGGCACTTTCACACTGGGGCGGGTGGTAGTGGTAAATCGACGCTCGTTTCAGCTGCGATTTACCAATGTTATAGCGGCCCTATGGCTCCGCTATGCAGGCGGGAGCACGGTGCTTTTAACAACCCACAAGGGGTTAAAAGTGCCGGCTCGCCGCGGTTCTGAGGCTGTGTGCAGCGTTGTGCAGTCGCTTCGGAAGCGCTGCCCATTGATTTCAATGGCGGGGCAGTGGAGGAGCGGTGTATCACCGCTCACCTCACCGCCCCAAAGATGCGGCTTGCAGGACTTTTTGTAACGTCCTGCAATCACACCACCCCAGTGTGAAAGCGTCATGCAAGCGCTTTCACATTGGAGTGGATTGGGGGAATTTTTGAGATGCTTTACAGTCGTTATTTTTAGATAAATAGCACCTGTAAAGCGCCTCAGTGTGAAAGGGGTCTTACTAATGTTTTTCAGGACGTTCGGCGTAGAAACCCCGCCACTCCACTCGCCACTATGTGGCGAGGAGGTGACGGGGCGGTAACTTTAGTTACCCGTCGCGAAGGCTTCGCTGACGTGTTGCGACGTGTGTCGGAGTCTTGGCGCCGCTCGGCCGTGAAAATTGGGGAACACCCAACAATTTTCGTG
>BLSH010319659.1:402119-428572 GCA_018402905.1 Glandirana rugosa | reverse complement strand
GATACTACATGTGTGAGACTTTTACACAGACTGGCCAAATACAGAGGTCCAACATTAAAGTAGTACCTTCAGGCATTCTAGGAGCATAAATTACACATCTTATTTCATTCCTACCTATGACACTTGAAGGTCTGGGAGCACCAGGTCAGTGGAATTGCCCACAAAATTACCCCATTTTGGAAAGCAAACACCCCAAGGTATATTCTATGAGGCATGGGCTGCAGATAGGCACTTAGGTACTCTGATGGTCTGCAGATAGGTGCTTGGGTACGCTGATGGGCTGGTGACAGGTACTCGAGTACTCTGATGGGCTGGTGACAGGTACTCAGATGGGCTGGTGACAGGTACTTTGATGGGGTGGTGACAGGTCCTCTTTATTAGTGGGGGGGGGGGGGATCAGTGTGCTTGGTGTGTACACTAGGCGGTAACGAGCTGTTACCGCAATCTCCTTCTCGCGCGTAATCGGTGTGTGAGGAGGAGAACCTTGGGCCATTGGACCTCAATCGTTGATGTAATTTTTGTGCATGCACACAGGAGGTACACCGTTCCTATCACCCAACTCCATTTTTGGCATTTTACAGAGACTGGGAGTGTACACTACACAGCTTATTCATGTAATGTGGGTGAAAAACAAAATCGCCAGCAGCACAAGGAGTAAGTTTTTTGGCTGAGCTAGCAGTAGTGTATTACATTCGGGCCCCTTTTTTTTTTTTTTTCTAAAGTAGGTTAGAAAAAAGAAAAAAAAACAATATCTGTTATGAGTTGAGTCAATGTGATGGACAATTTTAACTTACACTTCCATCAAACATTCAAGATAAATCAACTAAATACATTCCAGGTGCATCAAACCAAAAGTGTGCAAAGTCTTTAGGTTTGTAGGCCTGAGTAGAAAAGCCTGTTCCTGCCAGCATGCTGCTAAGAAGGACCCTTTCTCTGTGGGGAAGCACTAGTCTCTGCAGAGTTATGAGCCTTCCCATGCTGACTCAGACCTAAAGCTCATGTTCCCTGCTGACTGGAGAGCTGAAGCTTTGACTTAGCAGGGGGTGTCAGACCTTTGTAGAGAAACTACTGCTTCCACACGTAGACCAAGGGCCCATCTCTGCAGAAACAAACTGTAGAATGTATTTAGGTGGTTTAAACAGAAAGTTATGTTGGGTTTTAACATTTTAACTCCTAACATTTTCCAGCCCCTTCTTGTATTTTGCCTAGTTCTTAGAGGTACAGCCAGGGCTGGCCCGAGACATTGTGCTGCCTGGGTCCAAGAATGGAATGCTGCCCCCCTCCACCCCCCCCACCATAAGAAATCACGCCCACCAAAAGGCCCCCACATCCATTATAATGATGATAAAAACTAAAATTAAATTAATCAGGAAGTCATATTTGCATTCAACAGAACCTTGTCTATATGCAAAATTATATGGAGAGGCTAGGGCAGTATAGGGGCGGGCTAGGGGGGCAGTTGTCCTGACACACAAAACTGCTGGTGGTCAATTTGCTGGGTAAATAGAAGAGAAGGAGAGGCAGTCATGGTTCAGTTTGCTGCCCCTCTCAGAGTGCTGCCGGGTTCCAATGGACCCACTAGGACCCATGGTACAGCAAGGAGTTTTTTCATTTATTTTTAATTAAATTTGGTTAAATTGTATGGATGGTCATCTCAGAATCACTAATGTATCCTTTCCTGGACTATGAGCTCTGTTAGCTATTAATGTGCTAGCCGATCTCTGAACTTGTACCTGACATACCGATATGGTTTAGTAGGATGTTATGTATTCTGCACTTCTGCTTACAGGTTATGTACGGACAAGGTTACTGATTAACTACTTAGCAATATTTGTGCCAGACTACATTTCCAGAATTCTGTTTTGATAGTTGAACAAAGGTCAAATTAATTCTTAAGCCATAACAAAAAAAGTCAAAATGTACACTTAACTGTAAAAGGTACTTTGCCATTTTTGCAATAAAAGAAGTTCAAGAATGAAAAAAAAAAATCTTTCTTGCCTTGATGGCTGTATCCCTGATCCCAGTCTACAGTACACAGTACACAGATGTGAGTGGTCAAAGACTGCTGTTTGTTCAGTTCTCTCTTCACTGTCAGTCTTGCTGTCAATCACCAACTCTCTGCTCCCCCTCCAGTGCTCACTGGAGCGCTGGGCTGTGGAGGAGGTAGGAGTGGCTGGCTCAGGATTTTAGCAGTGCGCTAAAAGGCTGCCAGCTGCCGGTCCAGGCATCTGGGTGGATCTCAACATTAAAGTCAAGATCTACCCAGGGTCGGGACCGGCTGAGTGACATTAGCTGACAGCGGACTTTAGCTGAAAATGGGTCATAGCAGTGCAGAACTAAGTACACTCCTGTGATCCCCTACTTCTTTAAAAATGACTTTGCCCAGGGTAAGATACAGTTGATGCTGTATATCTTTCCCAAGTACATATAGTCAGTTGTTGCAGCGTTTTATATAACTAACTTGCACATGCACATTTTTCATATGCTTGGCCTTTCATGTTAATGTTATTTAGAAATAGAGGAAGCTGCTGTAATGGCTTTGTTAAACATACACGGGCAGATTTCTCATGATCATTCCACGGGGACTCAATAGATTCTATTAGAAACATGTTAAACAGTATGGGTAGAAACTCCAGTGTCAGCTATTGTATTTATCAGCTGCTGTGGCCACCTGAATAACCAAACGGTGCCCCCACTAAAATTGGTACACAAAGAATGTGGTGCAGCTATGCATAGTAACCAATCAGCTTATAACTTCAGCTTGTTCAGTTAAAGTGATTGTAAAGGCAGAAGGTTTTTCTATCTTAATGCATTCTATGCATTAGGATAAAAACCTGTGTGCATCAGCCCCCCTAATGCTTACCTGAGTCCCATCTAGATCCAGCGATGTTGCAGGAGTGTTTCAGCTGCCGGGCCTCTCCTCCTCATTGGCCAAGACAGCAGTGCGGTGCCATTGGCTCCCGCTGCGGTCAGTCAAAGTCAGTTGGCCAATGAGGAGAGAAAGGGGCGGGGCCGGGCTGCAGCTCTGTGTTTGAATGGACACAGGGAGCTGTGGCTCAGCTCCGGTGCCCCCATAGCAAGCTGCTTGCTGTGGGGGCACTCAACGGGGGGAGGGGCCAGGAGCACTGAAGAGAGACCTGAGAAGAGGAGGATAGAGGCTGCTCTGTGCAAAACCACTACACAAAGCAGGTAAGTATAACATGTTTGTTATTTTTAACTAAAAAAGAGACTTTACAATCACTTTAAGCTTTGACAATAAAATCTAGAGGCTGAGTTTTAGTAAATCTCCCTAAGTGACTGCATCGGATAAGGTGGAAAGTCACTGTTCAGGAAAACATTTCTACTCAGCTCAGTAAATTTTTTAATCCACATTTTTTTTCAGAAAGCTGAGGTTGACGGGACCACCACCTTGAATATCGGATGATTCAGTGGTATTCGTCCGAAATTAAGGTTGTCTATGGCCAGCTTTACATACCTGCTTAACAACTGTTGAGAATGAGATAAGAAATAATCTACCAAGGAAGTGCATTGTTTTTAATGAGTTCACTGACAGAAGCTTGCATTGTGAGAAGTAGCAATGCACAACTGTTGTGTAGAACTGCAAAAAGGCAAGCAGAGACTGCATATGTAACAAATATGTTTTTCTCCATCTATATATCATTACAAATTATACACAGAAATATGTTTATTTAACACATCTTGGTGAGATTTACATCAGGTTGGTTTACATGTTTATCTAGTGGCACCAACTTGCACAGATCAGTTGTACATGTAATGTGGAGAGGCACCAACTTGCACAGATCAGTTGTACGTGTAATGTGGAGAGGCACCAACTTGCACAGATCAGTTGTACATGTAATGTGAAGAGGCACCAACTTGCACAGATCAGTTGTACATGTAATGTGGAGAGGCACCAACTTGCACAGATCAGTTGTACATGTAATGTGGAGAGGCACCAACTTGCACAGATCAGTTGTACATGTAATGCGGAGAGGCACCATTTTGCACAGATCAGTTGTACATGTAATGTGGAGAGGCACCAACTTGCACAGATCAGTTGTACATGTAATGTGGAGAGGCACCAACTTGCACAGATCAGTTGTACGTGTAATGCGGAGAGGCACCAACTTGCACAGATCAGTTGTACGTGTAATGTGGAGAGGCACCAACTTGCACAGATCAGTTGTACGTGTAATGTGGAGAGGCATCAACTTGCACAGATCAGTTGTACGTGTAATGTGGAGAGGCACCAACTTGCACAGATCAGTTGTATGTGTAATGTGGAGAGGCACCAACTTGCACAGATCAGTTGTACGTGTAATGTGGAGAGGCACCAATTTGCACAGATCAGTTGTACGTGTAATGTGGAGAGGCACCAATTTGCACAGATCAGTTGTACGTGTAATATGGAGAGGAACCAACTTGCACAGATCAGTTGTACGTGTAATGTGAAGAAGCACCAATTTGCACAGATCAGTTGTACGTGTAATGTGGAGAGGCACCAATTTGCACAGATCAGTTGTACGTGTAATGTGAAGAGGCACCAACTTGCACAGATCAGTTGTACGTGTAATGTGGAGAGGCACCAACTTGCACAGATCAGTTGTACGTGTAATGTGGAGAGGCACCAATTTGCACAGATCAGTTGTACATGTAATGTGGAGAGGCACCAACTTGCACAGATCAGTTATACATGTAATGAGGAGAGGCACCAATTTGCACAGATCAGTTGTACATGTAATGTGGAGAGGCACCAACTTGCACAGTTATGTAAAAGTGAAAGTGACAGGTCAGTTAACTGCCAGAGAAACCAAGACACAATGAACAGCAGCTTTTCTTTGGCCGCATTCATACCTTGGGACGGTTCTGGGGACGTGGAAAATGCAGCAAAAAGTGTATTACGCTTACGGTGCCATTATTTCTTAATGGCACCCCAAACACAGACAGCAGTACCATGTTTTTTGGCATGGCAAAATGTTCTTGACTTAGGTACGCAAGCCACTTTGGCACACAGAGGGAAGTCCATTCAAGTGAATAGACTGGCCTATGACAAATGCACCAAAAACACGGCAAAAAAAAGTGACGTGTTGCATACCTCATGTGTGAATGCAGCCTTAAAGAATTATTTGTAACATGGGAAACAGCCTGTATCTTTGGTGTTAGGGTTACTTTAAAAGACTGCTTCATTGTCATCCCTACCACTTTAGTTCAACCAACCAACCAACTAATGGTGCCCCCCCATCCACCCAGATATACATAGACTCCGCCATATGAATGATTGGACCAAGATACACTCATGCAGAGTGGGAGCTAGAATGTAGGTGGGAGCAACGGGGGGCATTTACTAACATTAAAGAAGTTTTTGTAGAACAAGTCTCAGTTTTTCTCAAATACTTTGGATTGCTCTAACTGATGTCTGCTAAGGATTTATGAATCATCATTGCTTTACTGAATAAATCTGAATTCCACAAGTATGTATAAATCTGAATTGTATTTCTCCCTTCAATAGTAGGATTCCAGGTGATCACCACTTTTATCAGTGTTTATATATTCCCCTGAAGGAGAACAAGGCTCCTGTAATCTCTTATCTCATGCATATATTCTCATGGCAGTAGTGCTCTATATTTGTCTTTATCTTGGTTTTCTTTATTAACACTGTATGCACAGAACACATGAACCTCTGCCCTTAGGCTTCAAGCTGCATATTTCTGATGTTTAGCAGCATGTAGAAGCATGTTGAGGAAGATGTTTTTTACTATTGTATTTTAATTTAAATGCTTTAACATGCATACAGTATGTATCATTTTGCCTTTCAGGTTTGCATACATTTACAGCAGTTCACTACCAATTTCTACAAAATAACATTGCTGTGCTGTACACTGCAGATAAAAATGTTCACTGTAAAAGCAAATTGATTGACACTATTTGTTAACATAATACATAGTACAAGCCATTTGCTGCTAGTTTAAATGTGGCTTAAATGTATAGTACTGTATCCGAAGACAGGATAAAATCTCCAATGTTCGGTTTATAAAAATGAAAGCTGTAATAAAATGGACCTCCTCTATAAATGATAAAAAGCAGAAGTGTTACCTCAAGCACCAGATTTCATTGTGCCAACCTTTTCTCTGGTATACTTAAAGCTCTTTTGGCCATACTTCTCTTGTGGGTTGGTTCTGTACTCCTGTGATCCAGATTCCCTCAAACGTGATAGGGCCAGTAAGCCAGAGACAATAATGTTGTTATCCACCTTGATTGTTGGTCTGCAGCTAGCTCAGCCTCTCAGCATACTACTGAGAGCCTGAGCCAGCCGTTCTCTCTCCCCCCCCCCTCCACAGTCCGGTGCTCCAGTGAGCACTGGAAGGGCAGAACACATAG
This sequence comes from Glandirana rugosa, assembly GCA_018402905.1. Lineage (NCBI taxonomy): Eukaryota > Metazoa > Chordata > Amphibia > Anura > Ranidae > Glandirana > Glandirana rugosa. The sequence goes on along the minus strand of BLSH010319659.1, from coordinate 422,194 downwards.
CACTGCCAGTCACTGCTCTCTGCTCAGAGTGAACCCCAAAACCGACACATCAGTGTTCTTTGATCTCTCCGTTCTCAGTGCAGAGCCGGTGAGGGACAGTTGCAGCATCGGACCTATGCTGCAGCCATCTAGGTGTGTATGAATGTTTATTTTTTTAATCTTGCACGTCCTCCCAGAATCGCGCTTCCCACACGCCCATGGGAACATCCGTGGGGACCCGGCGCATCACGGATCGCGATGAATGGCCGCTGTGAGCGGCCTTTCACCACGTGATCGCTCCTTCAAATGACGGAGCGATCACATGTAAACAAGCCAGCGCTTCCGCCAGCTTTTCTCTCTCCTCACCGATCAGTGCAGTGAGAGGGGGGAGAGAGGACGTGCTGCAGCGATGTGGGCGATGTGTAATGCCCACAGCGCTGCTAAGTGACAGTGGGGTCAGGCTGCACCCCCCCCCACCAGCCATCCTCACCCACCCAGCCATCCTCACCCCATCCATGCTCAGCCAGCCACCCATCCATCCATCCATGCTCACCCACCCAGCCATCCTCACCCCATCCATGCTCAGCCACCCATCCATCCATCCATGCTCACCCATCCAGTCATGCTCACCCAGCCGTGCTCATCCATCCCCATCCGTGCTCAGTCATCCCCATCCGTGCTCATCCATCCTCATTGGTGCTCATCCATCCCCATCCGTACTCATCCATCCTCATCCATGCTCAGTCATCCCCATCCATGCTCAGTCATTCCCAAACGTGCTCAGTCGACCCCATCCACGACTCATCCATCCCCATCCATGGCTCATTTGTGCCTCATTCATGCTCATCCATACCACATCAGTTCTCATCTGTGACACATCCATGCCACTACAGTGCCCATCCATGCCACTACACTGCCCATCTGTGCTACTACACTGCCCATCTGTGCCACTCCACTGCCCATCTGTGCCATTACACTGCCCATCTGTGCCACTACACTGCTCATCTGTGCCACCACAGTGCCTATCCGTGCCACCACAGTGCCTATCCATGCCACCACAGTGCCTCACAATAGTGTAAACGGTAGTCAAATTAGATTTGAAATGTATGCCCCTAGAACACCTGACGGTGCTCCCTGCATGTTGGGCCTCTGTATGTGGTCAGGCTGTGTAAATGTGTCACACGTGGTATCTCCATACTCGGGAGGAGTAGCAGAATATTTTGTGGGGTGTCATTTTTGCTATGTACATGCTGTGTGTTAGAAATATTGTATAAATGGACAACTTTGTGTAAAAAAAGCGTTTTCATTTTCTTTCCACATTTTCCAAAAATTTGTGGAAAAAATGACATGTTCAAAAGACTCATTATGTCTCCTAGAATATATGTTGGGGTGTTTACTTTCCAAAATGGGGTAATTTTTTGGGCGTTTCCATTATCCTGGTGCTCCAGGACCTTCAAAAGTGCAAGAGGTAGTCAAAAAATTATATGTGTAATTATATAATTATATATGTGTAATTATATGTGTAATTTATGCTCCTAGATCGCCTGATGGTGCTCCTTGCATGTTGGGCTTCTGTATGTGGCCAGGCTGTGTAAAAGTCTCACACAGGTGGTATCGCCATACTCAGGAGGAGTAGTAGAATGTGTTTTGGGGTGTAATTTGTGGTATGCATATGCTGGGTGTGAGAAATAACCTGTTAACATTGACAATTTTGTGAAAAAAAATCTTCATATTGCAAAAAATTGTGGGAAAAAATTACAACTTCAAAAAATTCACCATGCCTCTTACTAAATACCTTGGAATGTCTACTTTCCAAAAAGGGGTCATTTGGGGGGTATTTGTACTTTCCTGGCTTGTGAGGGTACTAGAAATGAGATAGGCCGTCAGTACATCAGGTATGATCAATATTCAGTGAGTGGCACTATAGCTTGTAGACTCTATAACCTTCACAAAGACCAAATAATATACACTAATTTGTTTTTTTTACCAAAGATATGTAGCAGTATAAATTTTGGCCAAAATTTATGAAGAATAATTGCTAATTTGCAAAATGTTATAACAGAAACTAAGAAAAATTCATTTTTTACAAAATTTTTGGTCTTTTTTTTAATTATAGCGCAAAAAATAAAAAACCCAGTGGTGATTAAATACTGCCAAAAGAAAGCTCTATTTATGTGAAAAAAAGGACGCAAATGTCATATGGGTACAGTGTTGCATGACTGAGTAATTGTCATTCAAAATGTGAGAGCACTGAAAGCTGAAAATTGGTCTGGTTGTTAAGGGTGTTTAAGTGCCCAGTGGTCAAGTGCTTTAATTACATCTCCTAATCAGAAGAGCTGATTTTCAAAACAGAAGAAAGGCGTGTTGATTTTCTAAAGCATAATAGATGCTGTATGAATTATTGCTCATTTTTTCCTAATGTTATATTATGAAGATCAGCGAGTGTATAACATGAAAAAAAATATCATACATCCCATAAGATAAACCGCACAGGAACTTTCTAAAGGGGACAGTGGCCAGAAATAAGGGACAAACAGCACGCAAAAGCTGCTTCTTTATTAGAGAATCTGTGCTATTGAGTAGTTTATAATAGTTTGAGCTTCCATTTACACTGTTGCTCTTTGTTAATGCGCAATATGCTGTGCCTTGCATTAAGGCAGGCCATTCATTTGAATAGGCTGTCTAAAACATCAATAGGCACTATATACTATTTTCTGTAACAGCACACTCTAACACGTGGTAGTTACAGATTCTCTAGGGATGAAACATTAAGTATGCCCATAGAGGACAGCGGGGCTCTGATATGTCCGTTCCTGCACAGTGAGCAGAGATGGACCTGTCATCCGCTGGCTCAGCGGGGATCAGTGGAGCGATTCCTGCCTAGTTAGCGGAGTCCATGAAAACGGACAGCCCCGTAAGGCCTTAGCCCTGGTTCACACTGAGTGCGGGAATAAAATGGTGAAAGTTCAGCTGAACTCACTCCATTTCATTCCCGCATGTCAGTCCAGATTTCAGCAGCGATTTCACAGGCATCTGTGCGGGTTTCTGCACAGATGCCTATGTTAATCACACCTGAAATCGTAAAAAGTAGTACAAAACTACTTTTTGAATTCGGTGCGGTACCGCAAGAATGGGGCAATAGCTGCCGATTTGGCATGCATTTTGGCACATCAAATCGCGTCAATGTGAACCAGGGCTTATAGTGTTAGCACGAGATTGCAGAGATGTATTTTATTGTCCAGTCTCTTATGCTTTCTTAGTGAGGCCACAGAGTAGCTGAGACAAAGAATGAAAGTGGTTCTAAAGGCAGCACATTTTTACATTAATGTGCACCCTGCATTAAAGTAAAAAATGCCCCAGTAATTGTGTCGCCCTCCCTAACTCCCTCTATACTTACCTGAGTCCTATCTTGATCCAGCGCTGTTCCCATGCACAGGCGCTGGTCTTTGTTCGTCTCCTCACAGGACACAGAGGCAGCAGCAGGAGCCATTGGCCTCTGCTGCTGTCAATCAAATCCTGTGAGGGAGGAGTGGGGCCAAGCTGTTTCTGTGTGTTTGTCTATGGACACACACAGCCTGGCTCAGAAGTGAGCCTGCAGGTGTACTCCCATAGAAAATAAATACATACTAGGGGGCACACCCTAGTAATGTATTACATTAGAGATGGTGCTGCTATTAGACCACTTAACAAAACAACATATTACAGCGCACACATACAATGGCATTAAAACCTGCAAGGCTATTTACAAGTACCTGGACATCTTTAATCAAAGTATGGGGAGTCCTTTGCACTATATGGCCATAGAGTGCTTAGCCCACTACTACTTCACAGTCGCCATAGAAAATGGCTTGCTATGAGTGCACACACAGGAGAGGAGGAGCTGAAAGCTCTGGCGGGAACCCTTGAAAAAGAGATTCGGGGCTGCTCTGTGCAATACTTTTGCACATAGTAGGTATTACAGGTACTTGTAGAGCACTGTCAATTTACGCAATATATATTTTACATCCACATCAGTCACTGCCCTCAAGGAGCTTACAATCTAAGGTCCCTAATTCACATTCATGCACGCAAGGGCCAATTTAGACAGGCGCTAATAAACCTACCACCATGTGAGAGAACATGCAGACTCCAGGCAGGTAGAGCCATGGTTGGAATACAAACCGATGATCCTAGTGCTGCTTGGCAGAAGTGCTAACCACATAGCCACTGTGCTGCCCTAGTAAGTACAGGTAAGTATAACGTGTTTATTTAACCTTTCATGCCGGCTGTACGAATATACAGTATGTGGCCTCCTGGCGGGTGGGTGCACCTAGGACAGTCACCGGAAAGCTCCCAATGCATGCTTGCAATCGGGAGCTTTCTGATCATGTGACAGCAGCGGTCACGTGACTTGAATGCTCACCTTCCAGCATCTAGCAGTCCTTAAAGGGCCAGGAGGCAGTGATGGGAAGGGGTTAAAAAAAAAAAAAGCTTTTACAACTGCTTTCATCTAAAAAGAAAAAAAAAGAGCTTTGTTTGCCTGCCTATCAACATCCAGAAAAATTATGAAAAGTGGAAGGCAAGCTTAGTCATATTGTACAATAATATAAACGTGCTATAACCTATAGTGCAGGAGAAGGCACCCTTATTCTTTAACTCAAGCGTAACATGACAAAAATATAACGGGCTGCCACTGGTGTCCTCTTGCTGTAAAAACTAGTTGCTTTCTGTCCTTAGTTTCACTAGTTGTGAGAATTACATTTGAAGCCAGTGAATTTTGAACTCTGGATCTACATTCATGTTCCACAGCGAAGACTCAGAAAGCACTGAAGCTACTGGATCGGCTTAACAGCCAGGCAACTATGGTCACTAGAGGTCAACAATAGCTGCTGATTTACTCCTCTAATTTCCTTTAAAGGAGAAGTACAACCAAAGCTTGTTTGGCTGTACTTCTCGTAGATCACAGTGCAGCAATCCGTTCTGCACTCCTGTGACCCATTTTAGCAGACAGCGACCTGAAGCCCCGCTTTCGGCTGACATCGCAGAGCCAGTCCAGGCTGGGGAAAGATCGTGACCATATGGCCGGGATCTACCCAGATTCCTGGACTGGCATTTTGGTTCAGCCTCTCAGTGAGCTTCTGAGAGCCTGAGCCAACCGCTTCCCACTCCCTCCACAGCCCAGTGCTCCATTGAGCATGCGGGGGGTTGCAGAGAGCAGACAGTGGCGACTGACAAGCTCTCTGTTCAGGAAGCTCTGAGAACCAAGCTATCAGTGGAGTTTGATTGCTTGGTACGCAGTCTTGGAGCCAACAGGGGCCCGATGCTGCATTCACCTAGGTAAGTATGATTCTTGAGAAAAAAACCCATATATATATATATATATATATATATACACACATACACATACACATATACTACTCTTTTAAAGGAATATTCCACATATATATATATATATATGTAAATAAATGCACTCGTACTGCAGAAAGAAAAAATGTGCATGTATTATTGGTTTGCGTTGGAGGCTGCAAAGGATTGCAAACCTGACCAGTGGATTGCTGGTGCAATGCACAGGCTACTGCAGTCTTTCCCAGGTCTTTAAAGGAATAGACCTTTTCTTATGGGGTTAGAGGTAATCAATTGACTATAAGTGCAATAATGCCACCACACTTGTGCTCCATTGAAGACTTTGGGATGGGGTTAGAGGTAATCAATTGACTATAAGTGCAATAATGCCACCACACTTGTGCTCCATTGAAGACTTTGGGATGGATTTACTAAAGGCAAATAGATTGTGCACTTTGCAATTGCACTTATTTCCCCAGAGCTTAGTGAATGTGGTGAAGCTTCACTTTGTAAAGAATACCCAATCAGGTGCTAGGAAAAAAAGAACATTTTTGCTTGCACATGATTGGATGATGGAAATCAGCAGAGCTTCACCGCATTTACTAAGCTCTGGTGAACATGAGTGCAGCTGCACTTGCCAAGTGCACATTCTGTTTTCCTTTTAGTAAATCCACCCTTATGAGTCTGTCTGGACACGGGGTGGAACATGGGACTTGTAGTCTTTCCATTCAGAGATTCTGTGAATGGATTATGTGGCTGTGCAGGTGAGGTTGTGTGCAGCCAACTAAAAATGGGAAAAAAAGCAGATGATGTGGAGAGAAGCACCTTGCAATTCAGGTAAAGAAGGGGGCTACGGAATGGCACCATGTTTCATGTTATACCCTTAACATGGGTGTTATGTAACGCAAGGTCAGATTTTTTTTTTCATTAAAAAGATAATAAAACTTACATGTATTTGCTGTTCTTTCTAAAAAAAAAATAATAATAAAAATAAATGTTCCTCTGCATTGACTTTTGAAAGTGTCCCCTGGCTGTGCTGACACTTCTCTTTCTATATGTCCCCCCCCCCTGTGCCACCAAGACCTATGGAGGCCCCATAGGAGTCCCCTCTGCAACTGTACGTGCAGTGTTCTGAGTGCCACAGACTGGCAGCACAAGGCAGACATGGAGCTGCTGTCAATTACTGCTGTGGAGGAGGGGGAGAGGCCTGGCTTATGCTCTGTGTGTCCCTCTCACGTTGCCTGTGTACAGCGTTCGGAACACTTCATGTACATTAGGAGCGTGTATGTAGAGGGGACCCCATGGGATCCTATAGGTCCCATTGGAACAGGGGAAACATCCACAATAGGGAGTGTGTCAGCATGGCTGGGGGACACTTTCCAAAGGTAATTGCAGAGAAAGGATTTTTATTTTTTTGGAAAAAAACAGCAAATTCATGTTAAATTATTATAATACAGGATTTATATAGCGCCAACAGTTTATGCAGAACTTTACAATATAATGTTATATTATCTGTTTTGTGAAAAAAAAGAGACATTATGTCACTTTAATGCATCATGCACACTGGACGTTTTTAGGCCTGGTTCATGTATTTTTTAATGCGTTTTCAGAAACACTCTGCAGTCCTTTTAACATGGTTTCCTATGGCTCACGTTCACATCTGTGCATTTTATGGAAAGGGACTTTTTCTGGTTTTTGGTTCCATAGATTTCAATGGATCAAAACTGTGTATTGAAAAATGCACCTGAAATATGCAACCTGCATAAATGTGAACATAGGTGTGCGCAGCCTATTGCATTAGGGTGTGCACTCCAAAACTCAAACACACATGCAAGTGTGTGTCTCTACATATATATGACCCCGGCACATTGATCTCCCTGCCGGAACAGTGAGAGAGAAGTACAAAAGCACTTCTCTTATGGCAGAGCTGAAAAGAGGGAGATCTATCCATCTCCCCACCTGCACAGAGTGATAATGCTAATGAACACAAGGTGATTAGGGTGTGCCTAGGCACGCCCTGTGCGCACGCCTATGGGTGTGAATCAGGCCTTAACGCTGCTGCTAGGGGCATCTGGTGTTTTTTTTTCCCCCCTGTCTCTAAACCCCTCCATGTTAGCTCATGTGTCCATGCACACACAGGCATTTAAAGACAGGAAAAAATGGCTGGCAGTGCATCCAGGAGCAGCAGCGTCTTGGCAGAAAAAAGAAGTTTGATGTCTAAACACGTGTTAACGCTAGGTGCGTTTAGCGCTTGACTATTAATTAATATTCTGGACAATTAAATGAATTAACGCCCGAGTGCTTGATGCTCATAAATGCGTTGCACACATTTACAAGCGTTTTTTTCCTGCTAAAGTGCCACTGCCAGGAGGAGAATTGGCTAAATGCCCAAGCGGCGTTTTTGAAGCTCTGTGAGGGTCCTTTCATCTGGGCATTCCGATCAGTTTTTGAGGCGGACCAGATTAGATGCTAAATTCAGCCCTACGGAGCAACGGATGTCAGTGGTGACATGCCTGCTGTAGGGTTGCCACATCATCCCTTTAATCCAGGACACACATGAATTACACAGGTTCAGTGGCTAATTAAAGTGGTAATTAAACTCACTTGGTGCCTTATCTGGATTAAATTGGCCTCAGAACCTGTGTAATTCATATGTGTCCTGGATTAAAGGGATGATGTGGCAACCCTAGCCTGCTGACATCCGCCGCTATCCGATCCTGTCCGTGAAATCTGGAGAATCGGATTCAATGAAAATGGACGGGTGGATCAGTTTTCATGCGATCTCCATAGAGAACAGCAGGGCTTTGACTGGTCCATCTCCGCACAGTGAGCAGAGACGGATCTGTCACCCGCTGGCTTATTAGGGATCAGCAGATGGATCCCTCGCTGAGCAAAGCGGAGTCCATACATGGAGAAGCCCGTGTGAAAGGAGCAATTCAACATGAGTGGGAATTCGGAGAGATGGAACCCATGTGAGTGCACAGAATGAGGCTTCTGTGTATTAGAAATGAGAGGATGATCCATGTGATCTGTAGGCACCATCTGCTCCTACATCCAGGGATGCATCTGCTGAAAATGAATACAAGGAGCTGGCTGAGCTGCTGTAATGTGATATATTGTGGGATCGGCATAGAAATCAGCCCAGACTGGCAGCGCTCTATGGATGTGACATGTATGATGAATGGACCTGATAAATAATAAATGCACTGGATGTATACACAGCGCAGAGACTGTCATAGACACGAATGCACTAAGAACTCGGTGTGAAGTCAGCGATCTGCTTCTATGATGATTATTATTGTGTACCGCACCACACATACACAACATTCCACCCTGCTAGCTACCATCAGCAAAGGCTCCCCCCGGCAGCACACGCTCCAGTGGTATGGTCTGCCCGCTGTTACCATATTGGGAGAATTTTTTCACTGTCGCCCATGACGGATTGTTCCATTTCACCAACATAGGGGAGTCGGAATTTACAGACGGTTGAGCAGAGAATGCGGGTGTTGTGTTTGGCACAAAGTGTTCCACTCAGAATGTCAGCGAGGGAGCGGCAATTAGATGAGGATATGGGGAAGATCGCATGTTCCAGAGTCTGGAGATGGAGCTGCACCGAGTAGAAAGACTTGTGTACATGGTGGGATCTGTGATCAGGGACAATCAGTACAACTGCGGAGATGTCCCCCCCCCCCCCCCCTATCTATAGAGAGAATGCTGAGCAGGCTTTATTATAGCAGATTCATTTATTACAGCTATTTATATAGAACCCAAACTTCACATATCCTACATTCATATCAGTCCCTGCAATCTAAAGCTGCCCATACACCAATAGAATTCACATTTTTTCACAACCTTCATTCCATTTGCTAATGGTTAGAGGGGTCAAATCGCCAATCGATTTCAACCCATTGTGACAATTTTTTTTTTTTAAAGGGGCAGGGTAAAAAATGTATCAAATCACAAAATTGCATTTGAACCCTGGATGTGGTCTTGGATAAAAGACATTCAATTCATTCAAATATAGGATGTTCAAAGCAAGCACAATTTGAAGCGCTTTGGAATGACATTTGTTCTCTGATGTCATAATTGAATGTACTGATGAGATTTTTCCTGTTCATATGAAAATCTACCAATCAGTGTAAGGTGACATTAAACACTCCAGGTTTTTTTTTAACCTCTCTGGCAGTATGATTATGTCAGATTTTTGCATCTAAAAGCGGTACATTATTTTACATAGAAATTTGGCAGTAGGCCTGTAATTCTTAGGAATAACTCACTTAAAGTGGTAGTAAACCCCTGCACCACATTTACAATGCTAAACATACTCCTTGTATCAAGATTACATTCCCTGTTACCCGGATCCTTTCCGTGAAATCTTGTATTTTAATCTGTATGACTTCTCCCACGCATGCGCAGTTATTCTCTCATTTTCCGGCAAGCTAAGGCTGCCGGAAAAGTGCAGTGTCTATGCTGGGCCTGCGTCATCTCTGCAGATGGCGTCAGTCCTGACCTAACGCGATATTTGGAAACATGATCTTCTCCTATTCGTTGTATAGGGGTTGCCATGGTAATATGAAACTAAAAAGAGGCTTGGCTATCGTACATAATGCGCATGCGCAAGATTATCGGCCTGTACACAGAATGAGGGCGGAAATATATGCAGAGAGAAACGCGGAAGACAACAGTTAAAATGGCGGAGCCTTATACCGTCCGGAACCGGTTTATAAATCCTTGTTTTTGGCATGTAAGACAGCTTTTAGCTATCATATGTATGTTTGCTATTTTCAATATGTAAAGTGGACTCAAAATATATACTGAATTATTCTTCTTGGGCTGGGTTTACTACCGCTTTAACTCTGTCCAAACAAGAGTCTAGTAGACATCCCGGGTATGATAACGTTTTAAACACAAAATCATAAATTATAATATAATAAATTACTATAAATAATTATCAAAAATAATAACGTAATAGTAATAAAATTTATTCAATCATTTAATCAAATCAAAAACACTGAAATTTGCTAATTTGCAGAATTGTCGCTGTCGTCACTTTGAGTTCCTGATGATAAATTTCCCCAAAAATCAGTATCACTCAATTCTGCAAATGATTCTTATTTACTATCGGTGTTTTCTAGCTGATCAAAAACCACTTTTGATGTAAAAGGACACTTTTTTTTTTTGCCATGGACATTCTCAAGTTTCCAGGCAGAAAGAATGGCATATATAATATAAAAGTGCATGCAGGGCACTGGGCAAACCACTAGGGACAAAGGGGATGTGAAATGTTTTCATACAGTAATGTAATCTTACAGATTACAGTGTACTGTATGTTTACTGTGTGTTTCACTATTTGAATTTCCCGCCGGTCTCCACCCCCGTGCGATGCAACGCTCGCAGGGAATGGAGACCGGCATCACTGAGTGAATCGGGCGGAAGACACAGCCCACAGACACAGCAGGGGGACATCGCTGGATCCAGGGGACAAGGTAAGTAACGCTGCCTGGATCCAGCAATGTGATCCTGAGTGTGGCTCGGGGTAACCACTCTTGGTACAGAAAATTCACCCCGAGCCACACTCGGGAATACTGCCAGGGGGGTTAATCACTTACTGATTATAAAGTTTATTTATTTTTTATTCCTTTCCTATGTTCCAGTTTAAAGTGGTAGTAAACATGCATTTATATTTTTTACCTACAGGTAAGCTTATAATAACCTGTAGGATTAAATGAATATCTCCTAAACATGCAGCGTATAGGAGATATTCTAAGGAGCAGCAGCCGGTGATGTCACCATCACATGAGTTCTAAAGGAACAGTGCTGTTCCTTCAGAGCTCTGTGCCGTGGCCATGATTTCTGCATGTATGTGCAGGAGTGAAGTCACCATGGCTTAGTCACTCAAGTGGCCGCAGAAGGAAGAGGGGGTGAAGATGGAAGCCCTGTCACCAGTGATAGCACACTGTTGGAAGGCTTTGTTCTAAGGTAAGTTTTTCATAATGTGCTAGTATGCTATGCATACTAGCACATTATGTAATTGCCTTGCAGGGGATTTATTTCCCCCAATGCTGTGGTTTACTACCGCTTTAATCCGATGCAGTGATTACCGCCCCAGGTTTTCTGTTTCATGTTAGCTCCTTACTCTTGCAGTGTCCTATGGAATCACCCTTGCATGCAGTGAATACACTTGTGTCTACCTACACTGTGTGCATCAATAGAAACACTTAGCCCCATAACCTAGGATGACTCACTTGCTCCTCCCTCTGTCATGTCTTCCCCCTTTCTCCAAGCTAACAGACAGACTCCAGACTACACTGTCCACTGTTAACTCTTTCTTGTGAAGAAAGGATGTTCAGGGAAGCAGCACCGAGAGAGCAGAAGCCAAAAGGATGTAAACTGCAAATGCTGGGGTAAGAATTTAAAGCAGAGTTCCTCCTAAAAGAGGAAGCTCCGCTTATCTGCTCCCCCCCCCCCCTCTGGTGCCACATTTGGCAACTTTCAGGGAGGAGGGGGTAACAGGTACCTGTTTTTGACAGGTGCCCTTCCCCACTTCCGGGAGACTGTGCTGTCCCTCAGAAGTACGCCCCTCCTTCCTCTGCTGCTGGGCCAGTTAGAAAGTGCAGTAGGGCTTCACTACCAATTTCCCTTACCATGAATGGCGGTGGGAGCACCTGAGAGCCAATCCGAAAATTGGCTGGGGTGCCAATATCGCGGGAACCCTGGACAGGTAAGTGCCCTAATATCAAAAGTCAGCAGCAACAGTATTTGTAGCTGCTGACTTTAAATTTTTTCGTGGGGGGTGGAACTCCTCTTTAAACAAATAGTCTGCCGGGGAATATTTATTTTATTGTGCTCACTGCGTTAATCTTAGGGTTAGAAAACATTGAGGGTTTATTACTACTTCAAGGTCCCTATCTCACACGCCCAGCACATAATAGAGCCAATTTAGACAGGAGCCAACTAACCTACCAGCCATGATTAAGGCCTGAGTACTGAAACGCATTTGCTTTTTATGGCTATATTAATAAAGAATAATGTTTTAGCCGATTTTCATGGTGCCAACATTCCCTTTTTTGCATTAACCTACCAGCATGTTTTTGGAATAATGTGGACATGGGCCCTATTATATACTGCAGCTTCCAACTGTCCTTCATTTAGAACCAAATCCCTCTGTCTTTTTTTCCTCCTCAGGTCCCTATTTTTGAGTCGGAAATATACATAGGCATCCATAATTTTTTTTTTAACTGTTTAACCACTTAACTTCCGGAAGATTTACCCTCCTTCATAACCAGGCCATTTTTTTTTACAACACGGAACTGCGTTACTTTAACTGACAATTGAGCGGTCATGCAACGCTGCACATACATTTAATTAATGTCCTTTTTCCCCTCAAACAAAGCTTTCTTTTGGTGGTATTTGATCACCTCTGTGCTTTATAATATTTTGCACTATAAACAAGAAAAGCCCAGGAATTTTGAAAAATAACCCAAAATTTTTTACTTTCTGCTAAAACGCATCCAATAAAAAAAATCAAATTTCTTCATAAATTTAGGCCAACATGTATTCTGCTACATATTTTGGGTATGAAAAATCCCAATAAGCATATATTGATTGGTTTGCGCAAAAGTTATAACGTCTACAAACTATTGGATATATAATGGAATTTTTTTTATACTAGTGATGGTGCCAATCAGCGATGAACTACAATAACACCCATGTCAATAAGCACAATCGACATTATCCTTATTCAAACCTGCTACTATTAACGAGGTTGCAAACTCCTTTCTAATGCCCACCTAACCACCTGTCCACTGGACCCTATTTCCTCTCAAATACACACTCATACTCTGACTCTATCCTGCACTCTCTAACTCGCATCTTCAATCTCTGCCTCTCTTCTGGCATCTTCCCCAGTGCTCTAAAACATGCATTGGTCACCCCCATACTCAAAAAGCCATCCCTGGACTGATCTTAACAATCTGCTCCCTATCTCCACAGAAACTGCCCTTCTTAAACTCACAAATGACCTACTAACCGCAAAAACCAATGGACACTACTCTGTACTCCTACTTCTGGACCTTTCGGCTGCCTTTGAAACTGTCGGCCACCCCCTCCTCCTCAAAAAACTCTACTCCTTCTGTCTCCGTGACTGTGCTCTTCAGTGGCTCTTGCCCTACCTATCCCATCACACCTTCAGTGTAACGTACAATTCTACCTCCTCCTCTCCTCTTCCTTTCTCTGTTGGAGTCCCCCAAGTTTCTGTTCTTGGACCCCTCTTATTTTCAATATACACCTCTTCCCTGTGACGGCTGATAGCCTCCCATGGCTTTCAATATAATTTCTACGCTGACGATACCCAAATCTACCTCTCCACCTCCCAACTCACTCCATCAGTCTCCTCACGTATCACTAGCTTATTAACAGACATATCTGCCTGGATGTCCCACCACTTTCTCAAACTCAACTTGTCCAAAACTGAATTCATAATATTTCCTCCCCCACGTTCCATTTCCCCGACTTCTCTGTCAAGAGCAATGGCACAACCATCCACCCATCCCCACATGTTAGGGTGCTTGGTGTTATCCTGGATTCTGAACTCTCCTTTTGGACCCACGTCCAATCACTTTCTAAAGCCTCAATCTCCGCAACATCTCTAAAATACGTCCCTTCCTAACCAATGGAACCACAAAGCTCCTGATTCACTCCCTGATCATCTCTCGCCTCGACTACTGCAACTTCCTCCTCACTGACCTACCTTTAAATAGACTATCCCCCCTCCAGTCCATAATGAATGCCGCTCCATTGGCTGCCACTCGCCAAACTAATTAAATTCAAAATACTAACAATCAGCTAAAAGCCATTCACAACTCTGATACCAGCTACATCACCAGCCTAGTCTCAAAATACCAACCAAACCATCCTCTTTGCTCCTCCCAAGACCTCCTGCTCTCCAGCTCCCTCATCACCACCTCTCATACTCACCTCTAAGACTTCTCCCGAGCCTCTCCCACCATCTGGAACTCCCTACCCCAATCTGTCAGACTGTCCCCAAATCTATCCACCTTCAGGCGATCCCTGAAAACATTTCTCTTCAGGGAAGCCTATCCTGCCACCACCTAACAACTACACTCCTTATTTTCTCGATCAGCTCATCCCCCGCAGTTATTGCCCTTTCTTATCATTTAACCCTCCCTCCTAGATTGTAAGCTCTAACGAGCAGGGCCCTCTGATTCCTCCTGTATTGTAATTGTACTGTCTGCCCTAATATTGTAAAGCGCTGCGCAAACTGTTGGCGCTATATAAATCCTGTATAATAATAATAATATTGCGGCGGACATTCAAACACTTTGGGGGAACCAGTGACACTAATATAATAATCAGTGCTAAAAATATGCACTGTCACTGTACTAATGACACTGGGAAGGGGTTAAACATGTAGGGTGATCAAGGGGTTAAATGTGTGCTTAGCTAGTGTTTATGAGTACTGTGTGTGTCTTTTACTAAGGGAAGTAATGGATTTTATTCCCTGCTTTGCGGGGAAAAAAATCTATTGTTTCCCCACTGACAGGACAGAGCTCTGCCGTGTTTACATATGGAGAGCCTTGTCCTGTCTGTTTTCTAGATGATCAGCAGGTGCCGGTGGTGATCTACTGGTCGGCATCTGCTGTGTTTGAACACAACACGGCCTGGTCGCTGACAGCCCTACCCAGAGGTGCCGGATCACGTACTTGGCATGCGTTTTAGCCTGTGGACTGGTGTAAATGAGCCCTAATCCTTTCATCCAACCTATAGAATGCTGGAAAGCCAGTGGAAAGTAGTTGTGAAAATCTACTTTGTGCTAAAAGTTGTTCCCCTTTTCTCATCCCGGAAAGTTTGGAGGTAAGTTACAGCGCAAGCATTGGATATCTATACCCACAGCATTCACAACAGATAACAGTCTTACCCAGGGAAAAGGAGCCTCTAGACAGAACATTTGCTCAATCCACTAGGTTATGGTGAGATCAGATAACAGTTATGTCTGTAGTCCTTCCCTGACCCCAGCAGATCTACCCAAGCTGCGCAGTTTTAATTGACAAAGCAGTCAGCTGGGTTTGATTGCCCCTAGGGAAGCTGGTGCTGGGGTAACCCCCCTCTCTTCTCCTTAAGTCAAAAATGCATATTTCTTCAATGCGAATGTATGTGATTAGCAGAGAGAATAGAAACGCACAGCTACTAGCTAGGTCCCATCAGCAGAAAAAAATTGAATCCAAAAGTTCATCCTTCCAGAACAAATGTCAGGTATCTGCTAAGGTTGCAAGGAGTCTATAGATATCCTATTACAACAGTCATTCACCACAAACCTTGGCATAATATGATCATAGGAAAGGCACTAGAGGGGCAGCTTTTTGAGCTTGGGTATACTTTAACAATTGAGTACCAACCTGTATTTACTCCTTCATTACCAAGCCATATTTCTATTTTATATATTTTTTGGTTTTCAGTGCTGTGATAGCTTGACTGACAATTACTCATGCAACAGTGTACCCAAGTACATTCTATATCATTTTTTTTTTAGACAGATTGAATTTTCTTTTGGTGGTATTTAGTAACCACTGTTTTTTATTTATTTATTTTTTTTTTAAATCTCTTTTATTGGTATTTAGAGATAATACAACATACATTAAAGAGAGTAGCAATAACCACGAGCCACACGGTCAGAGCTCGAAAATCAGCAGATACAATCATTAGCAGTTCTTAAAGTGTGTGGCTCAAGCACTAAGAGCTGATACAAGAAGGATAAGGCATTGCCCCAAAGAGCTAAGAACTCCTTCTGAAAGAGATAGCTAACAATGCACCCAAAAGAGAAGAGAACGAGTGGCCAAGTGCAAAACACCATAGTGGAGGAGGAAGAGTACAGCTCATCAGATGGTAGGAGTCGTAGCGGTAGAGGGACCATCTAACCAGCATGGCCAGACTTTATAAAACTTCCTCTATGATGGTATGTAACTCGGAATAGTGGTAAGTTAAAGTTTACCAGTTGCTTCCAAAAGTGGACAGTGGGAGGAGAGGATTTGCCAGCGCATAGTAATAGTTTTTCTGGTGTAGAACAATAGAAGGCTAAGGGAAGTTCTCTCTCCGCCACAGCAGGAACTACAGTAAGTACTCCACCAGACCTAACAGGCAGAGTCTGGGCGTTGGGGTGACAGAAAACTGGGCCATGGTATTTATGATATTGATAATATTATTTCAGTACGAGGTAATTACTGCGCCAGCCCAAAAAGATATGAAAAAAGTCCCCAGTCAGGTGAGTTTTTTAAATTTTTTACTATATGAAGGAAAAAAAGACAAACAATTGTGTTTTCTTACATTTACTTTTCATTCCTTTACCTTTAAAAAACAATCATACAACCAATGGCGGAGAGTGGCACTTTTAACTCCCTCTGTCACCTTTAAAAGAAACAATCCCACAATCATTGGTGGTCAGTGGCACTTTACAATTCCCCCCACCACCACCTTAAAGTGGTTGTAAAGGCAGAAGGTATTTTACCTTTATGTGGAAGGTAAGTCAAAACCTAACTCAGTTTACATCTGCTTCTACCCCCATTCTCAGCCTATTCTGTCTCCCTTGTAAAAGGAAAGATGATTATACTTGCCTATCCTGAAGTCGCTATAGGCCGGCCACATGATCAGGTCCCAGCGTTGGGTCCCAGTGTAGAAGATGGACAGTTAACAATGGATGCCCCACAGTAAGCCTATGGGTGACATCATCGCACAGGCTCTGCAGCTGTTGTTGACCAAAATAGGTAAGTTTACACATCTTTCTTTACAGGATAGTTAGAAGCCTAAAGCCTCGTACACAAGAGCCGATGGTTGGTCAACCAAACGTCCAACTTTTTCCCAAATTGGGTGATGGCGGCTTTGACTAGCATACTAACGTCAAGCAAGTAATCGGCCAGCAAAGCCGAACGTAGTGACGTATTACGAGCGTATAACAAGGAAGTTCAGGTGAATGTGATTTGTGAATTAGGAACACAGGTTTACATGACCGAACACTTCCTGCGTGTTTGCACTTCCAACTTTTGGTTGGTCAACTTCTGTACACATGAGCCAACAATCGGTCAACTCCTTGGCCAACACAAGTTTTCTAGTCTCGTCGTCCAACAGACGTTGGACGATGATTGGAAATCAGCTGTAGAATCGTGCGTACACGCGATATGATTATCGGCCGACAGGCCGTTGATGACCAACCATCGGACTGTGTGTATGGGCCTTTAGAATAGAAACCTAATGCAGCCACCAGATCTAATGATTGGTAAGCTTCAATATATTACAATTTTGGTTTTAGTTTTATTACCACCTTAATAGTGAGGTCCCGTCCGTTCCTCTGTGAGAAAAGCTTTCTCCAGTGTTTATTAATTTTTTTCTCAAAAGGGGAAATAAAGCCTTTTTTGAAGGCATCCATATATCCAAAATTTGAAAGAGGTAAATTGTCTATCACAGGGCTCGACAAACCCCAGGCGCCAGGTCGCCATGGCGACCAGAAACCGCGTCCTAGCGAGCGGCAGCTGATCCTTCTCTCCCCTCACTATCTTAAAAAACAGCATCTCAGATTCAGTGAAGAGCCGTTCTTTGCCTAAGCTGACAGCTGTTAAAGATAAACAAAAATCCGGGCAGCCTGCCAAGTTCTCACAACATTGCTGATAAATATAAACAATATATCTTTTTTGGTTCTTTTATCAAAGGAATTATTATTAAATACAGGAGGGACCAGAGGGCCCTGCTCGTTAGAGTTTACAACCTAGAAATGAACTCCAGTCTGTAAATGAGGCCAGTTTAACCACTTAAAGACTAAACCTTTTCTGACATTTGTTGCTTACAAGTAAAAAAAATCTGTATTTTCTGATAGAAAATTATTTAGAACCCCCAAACATTATATATATATATATATATATATATATATATTGTTAGCAGAGATCCTAGAGAATAAAATGGCGGTTGTTGCAATATTTTATGTCACATGGTATTCGCGCTGCAGTCTTTCAAACGCAATTTTTTTTTTTTTTAAATACACTTTAAAGTGGTTGTATACTCTCCTATCGTTTTCAGCTAAGGAAGCTGACATCTTAGCCTCTGTTTAATCTGCAACTGCCATGATGCTGCACATGTGATCCATTATGACACACCCATTGGATGGTTTGTTAGTTTGGTTGAGAGCACAATCAAGGAGACAGCTAGCATTTCCGGCATGCCAGGAATATTAACTCTTTTTTGACACTATCAAATCGATGGGTAGACAACCGCTTTAATTAATAAAAAAAAAATAGCAAAGTTAGCCCATTTTTTTTGTATAATGCGAAAGATTATGTTACACTGCCTGAATTGTGATTTTAATGCTAAGCTACAAAATCGTGATTCTCCTTTTAGCCAGAATTGTACTGCTCTACTGTGTGAGGTGGAGGAGGGGAGATGAGGCAGCTGGATATGCTTTAGAAGAGTATTTCTATGTCCTCTGATAAAGCCCTGTGTATCATCAGCAATTACCACTCTTTATGTGCAGCTGGGCTCCAGTATTTCATGGAGACCGGAAACCCACCAGAGCAATGAATAGTCACCATGGGGGACACACATGTAGACAGGAAGTGGCTGCAAAGAGGCAGCAGAAGATCAGCAGTACTGGAATACTTTCACTTTTTTTGTATTTTTTTTTAATGTCATTAAGGCTTCATCTAGATGTGCAGTTGGGTGGTAAAAATGTGCAGTAGAGACATGTTTTTGCCACCCACTAATGGCCACCCTTAAGCTCCATTAAGCCGCAGATGCAGAGGCATTTTACATGCTGCAGTCAGGATGCATTAGGCATAATGAGGAGTTTCCCCCTATAGCAGGTTTTTAGTGTCACTCTTTCTGGCCAGCCTATAACCCTGATATAAAGGTGTTATGTTGGAGTTATTGACTGGCTGCTCTGCTGTGAGTAAGTTAGGGTTAGGGGGGGAGCAAATTACTTGCCTTAACCCTGAGCACTGACAACCCACACTATGCTAAAAGAAACTGGCTCCTAACTTTTTTATCTGGCTCCTGGATTCAAAGCAAATTTGACAAGCACTGGCCTATCACATAAATAAACAAACATAAAAAAGTTGTATGAGCCTGGGTTCACACTGCTGCGGGAATGAAACTGTGCGAGTTCAGCTGAACTCGGACAATTTAATTCACGCATGTCAGTCCGATGATTTCAGAGACATCTGTGCGTTTTTTTCTGCAGATGTCTATTGTACCTGAAATTGCCAACAGTGGTACAGAGACTTGGTGCAGCACCACAAAGTCGCGTCGCACCATTGCGGGCAATAGCCACCGGTTTGCATCAATGTGAACCTAGGCTAAAAATGTAATTGGGGGGGGGGGATCTTTCTGCCCGATTGTTACAGAAAATCAAACAAGAATCAATGATAACAAGAATAATACTTAGGAATCAATATGTGCCCATAAACAGAGTGAAAGCAGTCATGGAGATTAAATTTGTGTGTTCAATGCCAAAACTGTGGTATAGGACCTCCTCCCTATTACCATATTAACCACTTGACAACTGGGCACTTAAACCCCCTTAACAACCAGACCAATTTTCAGCTTTCAGCGCTCTCACACTTTGAATGACAATTACTCAGTCATGCAACAGTAACTTGTGTGTTTAAATTAGAGGTACTGACGAAAGTGAGACAAATACCCGTGTATAACTAAGGATTCATAATAAGAACAATAGTAACTAAGAACAAACTAAAAGACATTGTTAGCCCGTCTTTCTA
>BLSH010319659.1:388535-400737 GCA_018402905.1 Glandirana rugosa | reverse complement strand
GCTATAAACAAAAAAACAGCAACAATTTTGCAAAAAAAAAAACAATATTTCTTACTTTTTGCTATAATACATATCCAAAAAAAAAATATAAAAAAACATTTTTTTACATCGGTTTTGGCCGATTTATATTCTTCCTCATATTTTTGGTAAAAAAAAAAATCGCAATTGGTGTATATTGATTGGTTTGCGCAAAAGTTGCTGCATTTACGAATGATGAGAATTAATTTATGAGGTTTTTATTTATTTATTTATTTTTTACTAGTAATGGCGGCGATCGGAATATTTTTATCGGGACTGTGATATTGCAGCGGACATGTTGGACAATTTTGACACTTTTTTGGGACCATTAGCATATATACTGGATCAGTGCTATGAAAATGCACTGATTACTGTATAAATGTCACTGGCAGGGAAGGGGTTAACCTGCAGGGGGCAATGGCAGGGGTTAACTGTGTTCCCTGTGTGTGTTCTAACTGTATGGGGGCTGGGCTGGCTGGGGGAGGGGAGTGATCGTGGCTCCCATACAAGGCAGCCTGCAATCACATTCCTTCTCCCTGTCAGAACGGAGATCCGTGTGTTTACATACACGGACCCCCATTCTGTCACTGTGGGGGAGCGATCGCGGGTAGCCGGTGGACATCGAGTGCGCCCTACCAACTCCCTGGCTCCCCCAGAACATAGTGAGTGCGCCTTCGGCGGCGCACACTCACAATATCGCGTCCGCCGTCAGGTGACGGCGTTTCACAATATCGAGCCAAGTTGCCGCCGCCAATCCACGGCGGGCAGTCGGCAACTGGTTAATAAAAATCCTCTATCCACCCCTCCTACTGCGCAGTTCATATTGGGATTTGTATTATAAGGAGTCTATTCATCTCATTATATGGATGCTGTCCCAAACTACCAGTTTTTGTGAATAAAAAAATGGAGTGATTAGCGCTAACCCCAAAAAAAGTTTTTTTGGTATAGTGCAAAAGCGTGAAGAAATGTGTATATATATATATATATATATATGCAAGACTTATGCTAAAATCAGTTAATGAATATACAATGTGTAATAAATTAGAATATTAATAATTAGTATAAATTAATTTTCAGAAAAGAAAATATATTGAACAATAATAATCAATTACATAAAAATCACAATTCATATAGTGGTTTTACTCATAAAGTTCATAAATGCATCAAGAGTATGCAGAAAAAGAGTCCATAGCCATGCTCTAAAGTGCCAAAGGTGCCAAAGCAGATGGAGCTCGTCCCTCTCACTGCAGCGTGCACTTCACCGCCGTGTAAGATCAAGCAAGAGGAGTCGGATCTGTCGTGCAATCACAGGTGTGGCTTCAATGCATTTCATTCATCTGCTTGCATGCTGTCAATGTGAGTGCTGACGTACGAGCACCACATAATGTGAGTTTAACCACATACGTTGTTTTATATCTACTGTTTTTTTTACGAATAAAACGTATTTCCAATGTATCATAATCATCAACATTGCTCATGGGAGGATGGCTCAAGTGAACTTCTCTGATGCCGTTTGAGGCTTTCCTTATGGTTGATCGTTCCTATCTGTTTATGGGCGTTTTATTGTCAGATGTTTGCTGAGTTTGAATCCCTGTTACACAACTGATGGTGGAGCATGATTTGGATATTTTTACAGCACCTTTGGCACTTTAGAGCACGGCTATGGACTCTTTTTCTGCATACTCTTCAGTGGCGGCTGGTGAAATTTTAGGATGGGGGGGGCGCCAGGCCCCGCCCTTCCCTTTTGACTCCTCCCACTTCTCATAAGCCCCACCCCTTATAGTTTCCACCCATTGTGTCAGGAGTATACAGCCCAGCATCACCAGATAGCAGTATAAAGAGTCACAAGATAGGGGTATACGGAGACACCAGATAGCAGCATACAGAGCCACCAGATAGCAGTATACAGAGCCACCAGATAGCAGTATACAGAGCCAGCAGATAGGGTGTATATATAGCCACCAGATAGCAGTATACAGAGCCACCAGATAGCAGTACACAGAGCCAGCAGATAGGGTATACAGAGCCACCAGATAGCAGTATACAGAGCCACCAGATAGCAGTATACAGAGCCACCAGATATCAGTATACAGAGCCACCAGATAGCGGTATACAGAGCCCCAGATAGCAGTATACAGTCACCATATAGCAGTATACAGAGCCACCAGATAGCAGTATACAGAGTCACCATATAGCAGTATACAGAGTCCCCATATCGCAGTATACAGAGCCCCAGATAGAGGTATACAGAGTCACCATATAGCAGTATACAGAGTCACCATATAGCGGTATACAGAGCCCCAGATAGCAGTATACAGAGTCACCATATAGCAGTATACAGAGCCCCAGATAGCAGTATACAGAGTCACCATATAGCAGTATACAGAGCCCCAGATAGCGGTATACAGTCACCAGATAGGGGTATACAGAGTCACCATATAGCAGTATACACAGTCACCATATAGCAGTATACAGAGCCCCAGATAGCAGTATACAGAGTCGCCATATAGCAGTATACAGAGCCCCAGATAGCAGTATACAGAATCACAATATAGCAGTATACAGAGCCCCAGATAGGGGCTTGTGGCACTGACAGACCCCCCCCTAAAGTCGGGACAAAGTCCCGCACTTACCCCATCTCTTAGGCGGGCCGACAGTGTGCAGAGTCCGGCGAGCGGGGAGCGCGCTGGAGTGCAGAGTCGGGAGTCAGGACTGAAACTCGGCAGAGTGCTGTGCCTGCGTGAGTAATCACGCAGCCAGCACGTCCCCACAGTCCCGCCCCCGCCCACCGCATCCATTGCCAGTCAGTCACTGGCTCAGGGCAGCCAATCAGACTATGTGTGTGCGCCTGTTCAGCGCACACACATAGTCTTTTATGACTGACCAATCGGCTCACTACTTGCTGTCAACAGACAGCAAGGAGCCGAGAAAGAAAAAAGTCAATATACCGGCGTCTCCTGTAGGGGTCAGACTGACTTTTTTTTTTCTTGTCAGCAGGGGGGAGGCGGCGCCCAAGCTCCCCTTATTGACCCGCCGCCGCTGTACAGTATCTCACAAAAGTGATTACACCCCTCACATTTTTGTAAATATTTTATTCTATCTTTTGATTTGACAAAACTGAAGAAATTACACTTTGCTACAATGTAAAATAGTGAGTGTACAGCTTGTATAACAGTGTAAATTTGCTGTCCCCTCAAAATAACTGAACACACTGTATACACTATATTACCATTGGGACTTCTGCCTTTACACGCACATGAACTTTAATGACATTCCAGTCTTAGTCCGTAGGGTTCAATATTGAGTTGGCCCACCCTTTGCAGCTATAACAGCTTCAACTCTTTCAGCTCTCCTGGGAAGGCTGTCCACAAGGTTTAGGAGTGTGTCTATGGGAATGTTTGACCATTCTTCCAGAAGCGCATTTGTGAGGTCAGGCACTGATGTTGGATGAGAAGGCCTGGCTTGCAGTCTCCACTCTAATTCATCAAAAAGGTGTTCAATCGGGTTGAGGTCAGGATTCTGTGCAGGCCAGTCAAGTTCCTCTACCCCAAACTCACTCATCCATGTCTTTATGGACCTTGCTTTGTGCAGTGGTGCACAGTCATGTTGGAACAGGAAGGGACCATATCCAAACTGTTCCCACAAAGTTGGGAGCATGAAATTGTCCAAAATGTCTTGGTATGCTGATGCCTTAAGAGTTCCCTTCACTGGAACTAAGGGGCCAAGCCCAACCCCTGAAAAACAACTCCACACCATAATCCCCCCACCAAATGATTTGGACCAGTGCACAAAGCGAGGCATGCATGTCTATTAGAGATAAGTCCTTTCATAGATTTCATTGCTTGTAAAATAATCATTGAATAGCGGAGAGGATCCTGTGACTTATCAGACTCTACTGCAATCATAGATCATGTTACAAATAATTAAGATAATACCTGCACAGGTTCACTTTAAAGCAGAACAGGTTAAAAATATATACTTTGTTAAAAAGAAAAAAAATGCTTTTGCTGCAATACTTACCTACACTGAGTTGTCCACCACAGTACTTCTTTTTTGCCACTAGATGTCCTGAGCCTTCTGGATTGAATAATGCCCACCACCATTACAGCCACTTCCTCTGAGCTTAGACTGTCATGTCCCCACCCCCAGCCTATGATTGGACAGGGAATCAGTGAAAGGGACAGTGATAATCTAATTTCTCTGTCACCCTGCTTTCTCCTCCTACCAGCATGCTACTTGCCAAGACATTAATTCCTTTGCCCCTCATTCTGATCGCTGCTGTACCGGGACTGCTAGAGGCTGATACCAGGTCAGATTCAGATTCTTACACAGCTTCCACTAAAAATACATTTATTCATACATACAAAGGTGATTGGTGTAATGGATTTCAGTGGATTTCCAAGGCTGAAGGTGAACTGTGCCCAACCAGTTGCTGACACCAGACGTACTGCAGAAATGCAGAAAAACTTTAAGCACACAGGAAGTCTGTAGCACACCCTGTCCTGCCCCTCTGCTGCTCACTCCCTCCATTTGCCAGTGATCCCAGACTATAATGATAATATATATATAATCAGATCCAGGAGTTGCTGTGTAAACAGAGCAGTTGTAGAAGTTGCAGCTGTCAAGAATTGCACTGATTAACTTCTTACACAAGATAGAAATACAAAGTGATACTTTCCTTTTTTTTATCTGCACTGTTCCATTCATCTGCAGATCAAAGGAATGAGCTTTGATCTGTATACTATGTCAGCTAAAGCAACCTGACAAGTTTAAAATACAAGTCCTGTATTATTAACCACTTCAGCGCCTGGAAGGATTTCCCATGTTAGGAGCACTTTTTGCGATTCAGCACTGCATCGCTTTAACTGACAATTGCGCGGCCGTGCGACGTTGTACCCAAACAAAATTTACGTCCTTTTTTTCCCCACAAATAGAGCTTTCTTTTGGTGGTATTTGATCACCTCTGCGTCATTTCTGATCACCGATATTAACAAAAAAAGAGCAACAATTTTGCAAAAAAAAAACATGTTTCTTACTTTTTGCTAAAATACAAATCAAAAAAAAATGTAAAAAAAAAATGTTTTCATCGGTTTTGGTAGATTTATAATCTTGCTCATATTCCTCGCAATCGCAGTTTATTGATTGGTTTGCACAAAAGTGGCCGCGTTTACAAACCATGAGAATTAATTTCTGATGTTTTTACAATTTTTTTTTTCTCTAGTAATGGCAGCGATCTGCAATTTTTATCGCGACTGTGATATTGCAGCAGACATGTCGGACATTTTTGACACTTTTTTGGGACCAATGACATTTATACAGCGATCAGAAATGTAAATATCCACTGATTACTGTATAAATGTCATTAGCAGTGAAGGGGTTAACCTGCAGGGGCAGTGAAGGGGTTAACTGTGTTCCCTAGGCCTGTTCTAACGGTGAGGGGGCTGAGCTGCCAGGGGCACCAGAGATCTAACTGATCCCGAGTACAGGGATCATTAGATCTCTGACATGCCTCCTGTCAGAACGGGAAACCGCTGTGTTTACATCAGCGGTTCCCCATCCTGGCTCTGTCGCAGGGCATCGTGAGTCGCTGGCGGATGAGTCCACCCGACCCGCGGCCCCACTCAGGGAGCATGCGGTGCGCTCGCCCCCTAGCCGCCGTGCACTGAAGTGACTATGAACGCCGATTTGCGGGACAGAGCCACGCTGTCACCGCTTATAGTCGTACGGCGGTCGGCAACTGGTTAAAGAGGAAGTAAATCCTGATGGGTTTTACTTCCTCTTTAAAAGCATAATGGGCTAGTATGCATCGCATACTAGCCCACTGTGTGACACTTACCTGCAATCGAAGCCTGCATTGTCGCATCCATGACTGCCCCTCCTCCTTCTGGGGCCGCGGATTTCGGCTATGTAACTGGCCAGAGTCGTGTGATGTCACTCCCGCGCTGGCGACAGTCACGGCACAATGCTAGTGGAGAAACGGCACGGCTGATGTGTATGCGCAATGACGTTGGCGCAATCGTACACAGTGAATATCTCCTAAATGGTGCAGGTTTAGGAGATAGTCCCGGTACCTACAGGTAAGTCTTATTATAGGCTTATCTGTAGGTTAAAATGGTTGTCACAAGGTTTAGTTTACTCAAATTCCTCCTTCATCTTCTCTCTATAACTATTATTTTCCTGTTGATTTCTTTTTCCAACCATTAATATTTTTACTTTTTTCATTCTAATTTGTTTTGTGTATTATTTTCTGTATTGTATTATAAAAGCAATGCATAGAAAAAAGCCCTTGTTTCATCTGTAAATGGATATACAATGCTTTGTACCAGGAGTGTTATTTTTGTGTTATTTTAAATGCAAGAAATTATAGGATAACATTTATCATTTATTTTCAGTAGCACTATTTTTTAAACTAGCACTAATCAAAGTAGAAAAAAAAGGTGTGTTTGTTCTAGTTTTGTTACATTTTTTTGTCTACAGATTGCATAAAATAATAAATCATTTTTGCATAGCGGTGTTATGAAAAGAAAGCCTTGTTTATCCTAACAAATATTCTATGTTTTATTCTGTTATGTTAAAAAAGTGATTGCCAAATCAGTAGGGCCATAGCAGAAATAGCAGTGTAGAGGTGCGAGCGTTCAAAGAGACACTTAGGTCTGGTCTAAAAAGAAAATGATCTATGTATGTATTATTATATAGTAATAGTATGTATAATTATATTCTAGGGTCCCCCACCCCAGCAATCCTGGCTTCTCCAGCCTTCAAGTAACCTCCCTAGCAAGTCACTTGCAAGGGGGCTGCTTTTGCAGGCTCAATCCCAAGCCGCACTGTGTGTGTCTAATGGCACACACAGTGCGGATCAGCCCCCTCCCAGCTGCTCTTGGGCACAGTGTTGTATAGTGATCAGGCTCAGGCATAGGTGTGCACAGGGGGTGTCTAATCACTGTGCGTGGTGCTGATTCCCCCCTATTGCCTTGGCTTCCCCTTGTATTGCACCCCCGCAGTGCTACTGGCTTCCCACTTCTCCTCTCCCCCTGGCTGCTGCAGGGGAGATTTCAGAATGGAGAGTGGGGGAAGGGGCTAGTAAACATGTCATTTACCAGCCCCTTCCTTTTCTAAATGAACACAGTGAACACACTCACTCACTGTGTTCATTTACAACGGAAGCATAGTGAACTGTTTTACTATGCTTCAGTTTGTGAATGAACAGGAAGCCGCTCAGCACAGAGCACTTCCCATTCATTCACAGTCCAGTGCAGCTGAGGCTGCAGAGAAAGGCACGTGTGTTTGAGTTATGGGGTGCACACCCTAATACAATAGGCTGCGCAAACCTATGATGGGGTTAATCGGATGGGGTTAGTCGGATCCCCCATCTAAATACAAGTGACTAGAATAGAATTTATTTGGGGCAGCCCCCTGATTGGCCACAGGCAAAGTCGCCTGGCATAAGTCGTGTTGTAAGTCACCTGAAGTTGCCTGAAGTCGCGCTGAAATCGCCTAGCAAAGTCACGCTGAAGTCGGTTCGCCCCTGTGTGAATGCAGCCTAACTCTAAACTGGTAACCTGTAGAAATTTTTAAAGCGCCGCCTATGGAGATTTTTAAGTATCGTAGTTTGTCACCATTCCACGAGCATGTACAATTTCAAAGCATGACATGTTAGGTATCTGTTTACTTGGCGTAACATCATCTTTCATATTATACAAAAAGATTGGGCTAACTTTACCTTTTTTTTTTAAATTCATGAAAGTGTCTTTTTTCCCAAAAAAAATTATGCTTGAAGGACCGCTGCGCAAATGCCGTGTGACGTAAAATATTGCAACAATCGCCATTTTATTCTTTAGGGTCTCTGCTAATATATATATATATATATATAGAGAGAGAGATAGATCTATCTATCTATATAATGTTTGGGGGTTATAAGTAATTTTCTAGCAAAAAATACAGATTTTTAACTTGTAAGTAACAAATGTTAGAGAGAGGCTGAAAGGGTTAAAGAGTTACTGAACCCACAACAGTAAAATCAGCCTGTATATGCAGTAAATCATGCTTGTTATACTCACTGTGGAAGCTAAGGGGTTAATCCTCCACATTATGTAAAAAGGTTGTTTGATCCTGTATGCACAGATCCTCCCCTTTTTCCACTGTCCCCAAAACATGTTCGAATAAGACAGAGTTAGTGGAGTCACTCTGCACTTGCTCAGTTTGGTGTGTATTGCTAAAGATTTTTTTTTTTCCTGAGAGGGTGCATGTGATCAGCACAGGGCCAATCAGCACTGTTCAGACAGAGGGTCGGGGTCCTGCATTCTGATAGGACAGCAAGTGCAATATGAAATTCCTCCTACAAGCTTCAACCAGACACTTATAGAAGTCACAAGACTGCTCTGACTGCTGAGGAGAAAGGGTATTTAGCAGTTTATATTTACTAAAATAATTGCATTTCCATGTTCTGTGTACTGTGATAGACCAGATATAGTGACTGCAGGCTCCTGGGTATAGTAGTGGATAGACAGTATATGGATTATTTTTGAAAAATAAGGATATAGTTTAGTGTCACTTGAAGTGGTTAAAAGACAGGCCTCCTGTGCCTGATGCACACCACACCATACAGGAACTGCCGTTCTTTGCAGAAATGAGCATAGGCCTGTTTGTTGCTGATGGCAGTTGTCACAGTCATTGGATGTTTGAAGGCGTGGAGCTCACTGAACGTCACCTTATAGAAACATTTTCTTTAGATGATGGATTGAACATGTATTTCTTGATGAGATGTATCATCCAGGATTAATAAAGAACCAATCATTTACAGAGCGCTGCTGACTTTATAATAGGTATTCCATTGTATCATTTAGTACATAATAAACTGATAGTACTAACTATGCTATGGCAGGTATTTCTCATGCTACTTTCACACCAATATCGCCTGAGTGTTAGCGGTAAAACACCGGCAATTTGCGGCAGCAGTGCGCTTTTAACCCCCCCACACAAGGCGTTAAAAGTGCTGGCTGGCGGCGCTCCCGAATCGATGTACAGCCACTTCAGGAGCACTGCCCATTCATTTCAATGGGCAGGGGCGATGGAGGAGTGCTGTATACATCGCTCCCACACTGCTCCAAAGATGCTGCTTGCAGGACATTTCTTACCATCCTGCAAGCGCACCAGGCCAGTGTGAAAGCACTCAGTCTTTCACACTGGGGTGCATTAGGAGGCAGTTTAGAGGCGTTTTACAGGCGCTGTTTTTAGCGAAAAAACGTCTGTAAAGCACTTTCGCCTGGCAGTAAAAGGGTCATTGGTTCGAATCCCAACCACGACACTTCCTGCCTGGAGTTTGCATGTTCTCCCTGTGCCTGCGTAGGTTTCCTCCGGGTTCTCCGGTTTCCTTCCACATTCCAAAGACATGCTGGTAGGTAAATTAGATCCTTCCTAAACTGGCCCTAGTATATGTATGAATGTGAGTTAGGGACCTTAGATTGTAAGCTCCTTGAGGGTAGGGACTGATGTGAATGTACAATGTATATGTAAAGCGCTGCGTAAATTGACAGCGCTATATAAGTATCTGAAATAAATAAATAAATAAAGCGCCTCTGGTGTGAAAGGGGCCTAACAGTGTGTTCCTCTGCATACTATTCCTGAGGAAGGATGGTAGGGGGTTCTCATGCTGTCAGTAGTATTACATCTTTTCTATATTTTATGGTTTCATTGGTAAACATTGTAATTGGTATCAAGAGAAAAGTTAATGATATTTCTGTGGAATTACATCTCAGCAGTTCTTTGGAAACCAGAATTATCTTTGCTCTGAATTGCACACATAAACATCTGGGACTTCAAGTTAAGTGTTTTTGCGTGCCATTGGAGTTTACTTAAAAGGCCAAAGCCCCAAAGTTAGAGATCAGACAATGGAAAATTATCTGACCACTCGCATTCAACCACTAGGCTAGGGTGGTCACAGAGGTAGGAGGTATAATACGTTTAAAATATACACCAAGGGCTACTTACACTGTTTTTTATGCATTCAGTATGTAGATGTTGACTTTCAAATGATATTAATGGCTCATTGTTTTTTTTTTTTTGTCATACATGTCATACTTCCCTGCTCTGTGCAATGGTTTTGCACAAAGCAACCCCGATCCTCCTCTTCTCGGGTCCCCTGCCGGCGCTCTTGACCCCTCCCCCTTGCTGCTTGCCCCCATAGCAAGTCGCCATAGGACACACAGAGTGCAGATTGGCCCTGCCCCCACTCCCTTCTCACTGGCTGTGATTTATAGTAGTGTAAGCCAATGGCTCCCACTGCTGTGTCTCAGACAATGAGGGGGGGAGAGACCCGGGAGATGCGCTGCTCTCGTGCACATTGCTGGATCAAGATGGGGCTCAAGTAAGTATTAGGGTGGGGATGATGCACACAGAAGGTGTTTTACCTTCATGCATAGAATGCAGGAAGGTTAAAAATCTTCAGCCTTCACAACCACTTTCAGTTCTAAAGTGAGGAACTGAGAATTTATGGCACATGGCGCCTTCCTATTGGTTAAGAAAGTGAGCATTATTTATTGAAGGGTGCCAGACTTGCAGCTAAAAGCTAAAGTTTGCATACTGAGCACCCTGGGGTTCTAGGTTCTAGGAATTTCTAGGGTGTTCAGTTCAATTTTCAGATGTCTAGCCAGTTCTTGGCATAAATGCAATATAATGCAATATGCAATGTGATATAACTGGCTATTAAATAATAACACTGGATTGTTGATCCAGGGAATATATGATTATCTTAGGGGATAAGGAAGTTTTCTTTTTCTTGTTGGAGCATATAGCACCATGCTTTATAGGGCTTTTTGTCCTCCTTTGGATCAATAGTGGGTACGGAGTTCTGTATACAGCTTTTCAGTGTATTTATCTATTCTTTCTTTTCTTTTGAACTTGATGGAGTTGTATCTTTTTTCTTAACCTGGCTACCTATGTAACTATGTTGAATACCCAACTCCAGATAAACCTTAAAAAATGTAGCTTTGGACAGATTTGAGCAGTGTTAATACTCCTGTTAACTTTTGATAGTCCATGACCCGGTGTGAGGAATTCCATCTCACTTTCTATCCCTGTAACAGCAGGACAAGAAATAAGGGGAGAGAGGTTGGAACCAGGACAGGAAGTCACAGAAAATAACAATAACCTGACAGAGGATCTAACTGCCCCCAAATTGCTACTTGGGTGGCCCTGTTGGCAGTTGCCTGTCCAACATCCTTTGAATAAAAAAAAAAATCGAAGATGCAGCCAAATTTTTGCCAGCAGTTAGAATGCAATTGTTGTACTTGGAGATTCATCTGCCCATAAAATAAGTAGGGATTTTTAGTGGGAAGAGATTTTAGGAAGTTCCACGGGTCCCTCAGTAGAGGAAGTGCTTTCAAACAATTGACTTTAGATACTATTTTCCATAAAGTGTTAAACTTTATTGGACTGGTTAATTAAATAAACACTAATTAGACACATGACCATCAAAAATAAAATGGCCAGAAGTATTTGGACACCTCTTTATTGACTTTAGCTGTTATCAGTAAAGGGTTAATACTACTGCATACAAATACATTTTGAACAACTGTGCATTTTCAACCTTGTGGCAACAGTTTGGGGGGAATAGAAACGACATTTGTGAGCCAAGTCTTCATAACCATCATCAGTACCAGTGGCTGAACAGGCACAAACTCCCATGGATATACTCCAGTAATATGTGAAAAGCCTTCCCACACGAGTGGATGCTTTTTTGACTGAAAAGAAGGTGTGTGTAGGTTGGTGGTGGTGAGAGGGGATTGTGGGAATGCACTGAATATTAATGCCCATGGCTTTGGAATGGGATGCCCAAAAAAAAAACATACTGTAGGTTTGATGGTCAAAGCACTGCCAAATTTTGACCATGTAGTGCATTAAGATGTACTATAGGCTATTGTACAGGGTGGGCCATTTATATGGATACATTTAATAAAATGGGGATGGTTGGTGATATTAACTTCCTGTTTGTGGCACATTAGTATATGTGAGGGGGGGAAACTTTTCAAGATGGGTGGTGACCATGGCGGCCATTTTGAAGTTGGCCATTTTGAAACCAACTTTTGTTTTTTCAATAGGAGGGTCATGTGACACATCAAACTTATTGGGAATTTCACAAGAAAAACAATGGTGTGCTTGGTTTTAACGTAACTTTATTCTTTCATGA
>BLSH010319659.1:350632-387925 GCA_018402905.1 Glandirana rugosa | reverse complement strand
ATATATAGAGGTGCTGATAAATCTTTACATAAAATGTATCCAACAATAGTGTTAAAAGTAATAATGTGCTAGTATTGATGTGCTAGTATCACAGAAAACAAGGACCGTAGATATCCCGAGTTACTGTGATATTAAAGTGCTTATGCAAAGTGATATATAAGGTGCTATTGAGTCTCTTCAAAAAATATATCCAATGAAAATAATGTGCTAGTATTAATGTGCTAGTATTACAACTTGCAAAAACTTAAAACCATGAGTCTGTTGCACTTAGTCCTCTATCTGTTCACAGCAATAGCCAACATCTATTTCTCAATGGTGCAATTAAGTGTCCATAAGATATGGTCCAAAATACATAAATCCTTAGTGAGACACGCGTGCTCCCCGATTGCCACCCTGCTTACCGGACAGCGCCACCCCACACAGGGGTAAAGCGCAGAGGCGCCTCTCTTAGGCAGGTGTGTCAGGGATCCTCCGATTGGTGGTTGGTCTCTCCTCTCCAGATTTTTTCTCCCGGGAATATTTCTCCAACAGATTGTCTCCTTTCCCAGGCGGGTCCCAGGTCCTATGGGCAGATGGTGATCTTTCCTTCACGATGTGAGTTCCAGGGGGTTGGTATCGTGATGGATCCTCCAAATTGTGTGGGATGTCCAATTCATGGAAGGAATGGGAACAACTCCATAGAATGATTCAGTTTTAAAAAGAGGTTATCATTTTTAGGAAAGTGATATAGTCGCTTTAATCTGTATCTGCAAAACGATAAGCATTGGTAGCAGTATTCTTTGTATTCTTTTTACTTGGACTGTGTGTAAGTGGGGTTGTCACATGACAACACGATACTAGCACATTAATACGTTCATTTACTGAAAGTTAGGGGGACAGATCATTTTATTTAGCATCCGACAAGGCACATCTGTTTCCAGTATTACATTCCAAAAATACTCACCCCATCACTACATAGCGATATTGGCACACTAGCATTATAAATTTTGGTTACCATTACTTATACTGTATTTTTTTCTATACCCACAATCAGAACCATATATGAAAGAGATACCTACTATAGATAAATAAGAATTTGGCACACCATTATATCAGGGGAGCGCCAACCCAGACTCAAACAATCACATCTCGTATCTTCACAGCATAGACAATTGCCTTCAGATGACCCCAAAGATAAAAGTCTAAGGGGGTCAGATCGGGAGACCTTGGGGGCCATTCAACTAGCATTTCTCCTGCGGCGTTGCTATCAGTGTGTGAAGAGTGGGAGAAGAGGGTTGCATTGACAATCCAACACAATGGGCGGCACATTGAACACATTTTATAAGTGGTCAGAAACTTGTAAATAACTCATGAAAGAATAAAGTTACGTTAAAACCAAGCACACCATTGTTTTTCTTGTGAAATTCCCAATAAGTTAGATGTGTCACATGACCCTCTTCCTATTGAAAAAACAAAAGTTGGATTCAAAATGGCCGCCATGGTCACCACCCATCTTGAAAAGTTTCCCCCCTCTCATATACTAATGTGCCACAAACAGGAAGTTAATATCACCAACCATTCCCATTTTATTAAGGTGTATCCATATAAATGGCCCACCCTATAGAATGGAAAGAGTGCATGATTTTGCGAAGGGTAACAACACTCCCCTTGCCACCAGCATACACCTTATACAGTAGGTTGTACCTATTTAATATGTAACTTGTTGACAATGACACATATTGAGGAACAACACCAGTAGTCAGGCAGAAAAGAAGAAATAGTTGAGCACTTCCTTTTTTTGTAAAGCAGAACATTTTGGTAATCAGGCTTTTTATAACAAAGCATGCATAGTAAAATCTAAACATCCCTCTACATACTAAATTACATAAAGCATACAGTGGGGAAAATATTTATTTGATCCCCTGCAGATTTTGTAAGTTTGCCCACTTACAAAGAAATGAAGGGTCTATAATTTTTATCATAGGTGTATTTTAAATGATAAAGAGAGAACATCAAACAAAAATCCAGAAAAAACACATGATACAAATGTTATACACTGAGTTGCAGTTCAGTGAGTAAAATAAGTATTTGATCCCCTACTATTCAACAATAATTGTGGCTCCCACAGACTGGCTACAGTATGTACTCATGTGGTACACAGATTAGTCCTGTCAATTTAAGAAGGTGTATAAAAGACACCTGTCCACAGAATCTCTTTCTTCCATTCAAACCTCACTATCATGGCCAAGACCAAAGAGCTGTCAAAGGACATCAGGGACAAGATTGTAGACCTGCACAAGGCTGGAATGGGCTACACGGCCATCAGCAAGAAGCTTGGTGAGAAGGAGACAACCGCTGAATCGATTAATCGCAAATGGAAGAAATACAAAATAACCATCAATTGCCCTCAGTCTGGAGCTCCATGCAGGATTTCGCCTCATGGGGTAAAGATGATCATGAGAAAAGTGAGGGATCAGCCCAGAACTTCATAGGAGGAGCTTGGAGCTTCTGAATGACCCCAAGGCAGTTGGCACCACAGTCACCAAACAAATCATTGGTAACACAATACTCTGCCATGGACTGAAATCCTGCAGCACCCGCAAGGTCCTCCTCCTCAAGAAGGTACATCTGAAGCTCAGGCTCATCTGAAGTTTGCCAATGAACATCTAAATGATTCAGAGAAGGATTGGGAGAAAGTGCTGTGGTCAGATGAGACCAAAATTGAGCTCTTTGGCATTAACTTGACTGGAGTAAGAAAAAATTGGGTGGCACAGTGGTGTAGTGGATAGCACTTTCGCCTGGCAGCAAAATGGTCGCTGGTTCGTATCCCACCCAAGATACTACCTGCCTGCATGTTCTCCCTGTGCCTGCGTGGGTTTCCTCCAGGTACTCCGGTTTCCTCCCACACTCCAAAGACATGCTGGTAGGTTAATCAGATCCTGTCTAAATTGGCTGCGTAAGTTGACGGCGCTATATAAGTACCTGAAATAAATAAACTAAATAAAAATGCTGACTATAACCCTAAGAACACCATCCCTACAGTCAAGCACGGAGGTGGAAACATTATGCTTTGGGGTTGTTTCTCTGCTAATGGTACTGGCCGACTTTGGCGCATTGAGGGGCCAATGGACGGGACCATGTATTGTAAAATCCTGGATGAGAATCTTCTACCCTCAGCCAGAACACTGAAGATGGGTCATGGATTAGTCTTCCAGCATGAAAATGACCCAAAACATGCTGCCAAGGTAACAAAGGA
Source organism: Glandirana rugosa (assembly GCA_018402905.1). NCBI lineage: Eukaryota > Metazoa > Chordata > Amphibia > Anura > Ranidae > Glandirana > Glandirana rugosa. The sequence continues at coordinate 384,690 of BLSH010319659.1, read as the reverse complement.
ATGGCTCAAGAAGAAGCACATTGAGGTCATGGAGTGGCCTAGCCAATCTCCAGACCTTAATCCTGTAGAACATTTATCGAGGAAGCTGAAACTTCGAGTTGCCAAGTGACAGCCAAGAAACCTTAAGGATTTAGAGAGGATCTGTAAAGAAGAGTGGCCCAAAATCCCACCTGAGATGTGTACAAACCTGTTCACCAACTACAAGAACATCTAATCTCTGTGTTTGGCAACAAGGGTTTCTCCACCAAGTACAAAATCATGTTTTGCTTGGGGATCAAATATTTAATTTACTCACTGAATTGCAATTCAATTGATAACATTTGTATCATGTGTTTTTTTCTGGATTTTTGGTCGATACTCTTTCTCTATGATAAAAATTATAGACCCTTCATTTCTTTGTAAGTGGGCAAACAGGGATCAAACTATTTTTTTCGTCACTGTATACTACGGTATGAGATCAGAGGTGGTTCAGAGGATTCTCTTTGTGATTTTAAGTGCCAGAAGGGCACAGAAAAGCATTGTGGCATAGTTCCCTATTTATATGGAATTTTAATGAAAACCTGTGCTCATGAGTGGTAGTCTCCATACTTCTTTCAGTGTAGGTCTCTTTTAATATGCAGTTATGTTTTAAGAGACTTAAGCCTCGAACACACGGGACGACGATCGTATACAACAGGTCGTATGAACGACCGTTGTATGCAAAATCGATCGTTCGTATGCGCGATTAGAACAGCCGACATACGACGGTCGTACAAGGGGAGTTGTATGAGCAGACTAGAAAACTTGGTCGTACCAACAAGCTCTCATACGACCGTTGTATCGTGTGTACAGAGCAGTTGGTACAACAAGTTGTATTGTGCAAAACACACATGCTCCGCAGTCAGGAACGGCCGGATGCTAATTACATGCACCTGAACGTTCTTTCTGTGCTCGTATGATCGTGTAGTGCAGTCAGTATGCAAGTTACATTATCCAACATACGATTTGAGACGATCGTAAGTACGATCGTCGTCCCGTGTGTGTACGTAGGGTTGCCACATCATCCCTTTAATCCAGGACACATATTAATTACCCAGGTTCTGTGGCTGATTAAGGTGGTAATTAACCACTTCCTTACTGGGCACTTAAACCCCCCTCCTGCCCAGACCAATTTTCAGGTTTCAGCGCTGTCGCATTTTGAATGACAATTGCGTGGTCGTGCGACGTTGTACCCGAATAAAATTGATGTCCTTTTTTTCCCCACAAATAGAGTTTTCTTTTGGTGGTATTTGATCACCTCTGCGGTTTTTATTTTTTGCGCCATAAACAAACAAAGAGCGACGATTTTGAAAAAAGAACAATATTTTTTACTTTTTGCTATAATAAATATCCAAAAATAAAAAATAAAAAAAACAGTTATTCATCGGTTTTGGCCGATTTATATTCTTCTACATATTTTTGGTAAAAAAAATCGCACTCGGCGTTTATTGATTGGTTTGCGCAAAAGTTATCGCGTCTACAAGCTATGGGAATTGATTTATGGCGTTTTTATTATTATTTTTTTTTTTACTAGTAATGGCGGCGATCTGCGATTTTTATTGGGACTGCGATATTGGGGGGGACATGTCGGACATTTTTGACACTTTTTTGGGACCAATGACATTTATACAGCGATCAGAAATTTAAATGTCCACTGATTACTGTATAAATGTCATTGGCAGTGAAGGGGTTAACCTGAAGGGGCAAGTGAAGGGGTTAAATATGTTCCCTGGTGTTCTAACTGTGGGGGGGATGGGTTGGCCGGGACATAACAGATCTAACTGATCCCAGTGACAGGGATCAGTAGATCTGCTTGTCCCCCTCTCACAGAACGGGGAACCGCCGTGTTTACATCGGCGGTTCCCCGTTCTACAGCTCTGTAAGGCGATTGCGGGTCAGGAGCGGACATCGAGTCCGCACCACCCGCGGGCAAGCCGCCGCCGCTTGTGAGTGCGCGCAGGGGGCGTGTAAAGGGGCGGACGTCTATAGACGTCCTCCCGGAGATTCAGATCCGCGCTGTAGACGTCTTTCGTCTATAGCGCGGATCTCTACAGGTTAAACTCACTTGGTGCCTCATCTGCATTAAATTAGCCTCAGAACCGGTGTAATTCATATGTGTTCTGGATTAAAGGGATGATGTGGCAACCCTATGTGTACGAGGCTTTAGACAGCTACATCTTGCTTGGGTATGTTACATAGTAAGTTATTTTTTTCTTGTAAATGTTCAATTTTATTTCACTGTAGCTGACAATATTGTATTGTGTGCAGTGTTTTTTTAAGTATATCTGTCCTCCAGAAACAAACCAAAAATAACATGCCTATCTCCTAGTGCAGTGGATCTCAACCCTGTCCTCAAGTACCCCCAACAGGCTATGTTTTCAGGTTTTCCTTTATCTTGCACAGGTGCTTTAAATCAGAGTCAATGGCTTGGTATTTTGAACAGCTATTTTATCAAAGAGAAATTCCCAAAACATGGCCTGTTGGGGGTACTTGAGTACAGGGTTGAGAAACACTGTCCTAGTGGACCAATAACAATCTTAGATCTGTACGCACGGAATGGCACACAGGTGAGCAGAATTTGACATCATAGTCTTTCAGAGGGAGATGATCTGGGACAGGAGACACAGAATCCCTAGACACTCTACAGAGGCTTGTTGCTTGGACAACAGAAAATGAATACCAACTTCGGAGCAAATGTTAGACTTCTGCGGTAACAGAACAAAGTAAATGACACAGATAAAAGCTATCTAAGGCATTTAAAGTGTGAAAGAATAAGCTTTTAAACTGCCATGCCTTTGTGTGGGAATATACAATGTTTGTGGTTATTGTGATGTCTAAGAAGTCGTACATTCTCCTACTACAGGTGCTTTGTAAGTATATTGGTAGGAGCAGCCAACGTTGAGTCATTGTACAGAGGGCGACGTGTATAGTGTACAAAGCACGCAATTAATAAACAGTAAGTCCGTTTATTGTTGTGAATAAAGCATTGTATTTCAGTATGTTACTTAACCACTTCAGCCCCGGAAGGATTTCACACTTTAGGACCAGAGCACTTTTTGCGATTCGGCGCTGCGTCGCTTTAACTGACAATTGCGCGGTCGTGCGACGTTGTACCCAAACAAAATTTGCGTCCTTTTTTTCCCCACAAATAGAGCTTTCTTTTGATAGTATTTGATCATCGCTGCGTTATTTCTGATCGCCGCTATAAACAAAAGAAGAGCGACAATTTTGCAAAAAAACCCAAATTTCTTACTTTTTGCTAAAATACAAATACAAAAAAAAATACAAAAAAACATTTTTTTCATCAGTTTTGGCCGATTTATATTCTTCCTCATATTTGTGATAAAAAAAAATTGCAATCGCCGTTTATTGATTGGTTTGCGCAAAAGTGGCCGCATTTACGGATGATGAGAATTAATTTCTGGGGTTTTTATTTTTTTTTCTTTTTTACTAGTAATGGCGGCAATCTGCGATTTTTAGCGGTACTGCGATATTGGGGCAGACATGTTGGACCATTTTGACACTTTTTTGGGACCATTGACATTTATACAGCGACCAGTGCTATAAAAATGCACTGATTACTGTGTAAATGCCATTGGCAGTGAAGGGGTTAACCTGCAGGGGGCGCTCTAAGGGTTAACTGTGTTCCCTGGGCTTGTTCTAACTGTGTGTAGGCTGCCCTAGCAGGGGAAGGGAAGTGATCACAGCTTCCATGTAGAGGAAGGCTGTGATCACTCCCTTCCCCCTCTCACAGAACGGAGGTCCGTGTCTACTTACACGGACCTCCGTTCTTTCAGTGCAGGGGGGGGCATCGCGGGTAGCCGGCGGCAATCGAGTCCGCCGCACCCGCTCCCTGGCCCCCCCGAACACAGCGCGCAGACGCGCCTCCGGCGGCGCGCGCTCACAGTGCACGATCTCGCAGCCGCCGTCGTATGACAGCGATTTGCGATATCGAGCCACTTTGTCACGGTTGACGGTCAGCAAGTGGTTAACTGAAGACACCACACAGGTTACATTATATTATTCATTCATTAGCTTAGGTTTTGCTTTACAGATGGGTACTGTATATTAAAGTACTTTAAAGTGGTATTAAACCCAAAAGCAAAAATGTACTATATTGACGCTTACCATTTCTAAAATGTGATGGCTGCATTCGTTTCTTTTTTTTTATTTTTGTCTTTACCTGGTGATTTGTCCAGTAAGCCTATTATTTCTCAGCAGACCAAGCTGCCCAGCAAAAGTGCTTGTTAACCACTTGAACTCAGGAAGATTTATCCCCCTCCATGACCAGGCCATTTTTTGCAATACGGCACTGCCTTACTTTAAAGCGGAGTTTCACCAAAAAGTGGAATTTCTGCTTTAAGTGCTGATGACCCCCTGACATGCCACAATTGGCATATCATATTTTTAGGGGGGGGGGGGAGGGAGCAGGTACCTAGTTTTCAGAGGTACCCACCTCCCACTTCCGCCCCTGGCACCGCGGCCCCGAGCAGTAGTTCACCTCTCCCCCCTCCCTCCCTGCAATCGTCACAGGTCCCAGAAATTTGCCTGGCCATTCAGTTTGTGCAGCATGGCTCACGCACACGTTACAAAAAGTCCTGCAAGCCACATCTTTGGGGCGGTGCGCTGAGCAGTGATATACCGCTCCTCCACCGCCCCTGCCAATTCAAAACAATGGGGCAGAGCTTCTGAAGAGGCTGAAGCGTAAAGAGCCGGAACTTTTAACCCCATTGCATCCCCTTGTGGGGGTTTAAAAGCGCACCGCTCCCGCCGCCGTAGAGCCACTATAACAGCGGTAAATCCCAGCTGAGACCAGTGGGGATTTACCGCTACCGCCCCCAGTGTGAAAGTGCCCTTAGGGTTGCCACATCATCCCTTTAATCCAGGACACACATTAATGTGTGCACCTCATCCCTTTAAACCAGAACACATGTGGATTATACAGGTTCTGAGGTTAATTTAATGCAGATAAGGCACCAAGTGAGTTTAATTACCACCTTAATCAGCCACAGAACCTGTGTAATTAATATGTGTTCGGGTTTAAAGGGATGAGGTGGCAACTCTAAACCGGGTTAAAATTGCCGGCGATCCACGCTTCCGAGGTGGTGTGCAGCCGCTTCAGAAGCGCTGCCCCATTATTTTCAATGGGCAGGGGAGTTGGAAGAGTATCACCACTCACCACACCGCCCCAAAGATGCTGCTTGCAGGACTTTTTGTAACGTCCCGCAAGTGCACTGCCCCGGTGTGAAAGCACTCAGGGCTTTCACATTGGGGTGGATGGGGAGGGATTTTTGAGACGCTTTACAGGCGATATTTTTAGCTAAATAGCTCCTGTAAGGCGCCTCAGTGTGAAAGGGGTCTTAGAGGAGCGAGGCTTTGGGCGGCCGCATTGCTGGACTGTGGCACAGGTAAGTGTGTGTTTATTAAAAGTCAGCAGCTACTCTTTTTGTAGCTGTTGACTTTTAAATAGATGGAACTCTGCTTTAACTGACAACTGCGTGGTCGTGAGACATTGTACCCAAACATAATCGATGTCCTTTTTTCCCCACAAATAGAGCTTTCTTTATGTGGTATTTGATCACCCCTGCAATTTTTATTTTTCGTGCTATAAAAAAAAGTCAGACAATTTTTGAAAAAAAATATTTTTTACTTTCTGCTATAAAACATATCCAATTAAAAAAAATGTAAAAAATCGAATTTCTTGATAAATTTAGGCCAATATGCTACATGTTTTTGGCAAAAAAAAAATCCCATTAACCACTTCAGCCCCAGAAGGAATTCACCCCCTTCCTGACCAGAGCACTTTTTGCAATTCGGCACTGTACCGATTTAACTGACAATTGCGCTGTCCTGCGACCTTGTACCCAAATGAAATTGACGTCCTTTTTTCCCACAAATAGAGCTTTCTTTTGGTGGTATTTGATCACCTCTGCATTTTTTATTTTTTGTGCTATAAACAAAGAGCGACAATGTTGAAAAAAAAAAAAAACAATATTTCTTACTTTTTGCTAAAATACATATCCAAAAAATATATAAAAAATCAAATTTATTCATTAGTTTAGGCCAAAATGTATTCTTCCTCATATTTTTGGTAAAAGCACAATTATAGTTCTTACAGCTGATAACTATGTGTATCATTCTTTCCAGAATATAAGCTTGCTCCTGATGAGTGATAAAAATGTCACGAAACGCGTAGAGCTACCACATGCTTTCTACTACGTTACCCAAGTATTTATTTTTTCAACTATTCTACGAGTTATCATATGCCTTTTACTACGCCATCCAAGTATCTATTTTTCAACTATTTGTGAATTTCCCATTAGAAGCAGCAGAGAGTCAAAGAGAACCTGCCTAATTTCCTGATCGGAGGATGTCCAGTATCATCTTTCCTCTCTTAGGCTGGATTCACAACCTTTGCATTTTTAGTGCTTTTTGCATTTTTCAGATTTGCACTACAGAATGTGTTCCATAGGAAACCATGTTAAATGGACTGCAGTGCAAATCAGCAAAATGCAAAAACCACTAAAAATGCATAGGTGTGAATCCAGCCTTAGAAATATACATTGTTCCTTTTTGACGATTGCTTTGGGAACTCCCCCATTTGTTCATCTTTCCTCTCAGCCTGACTATTTCTGATCTGCCCCTTTCTTTCATTGGATTTCAGTTCTTTAAGTGCTAATTCACACCAGATGCAGTTCTGTGCGCTTTTTTCTGCACTAAAAATGCATGCATAGTGTTTTCCATGTATTCCAATGGCTCTAGTTCACACCAGTGCAGTCAGTTTCCGGTAAATTTTTGGTCAGTTTCCAGTGCAGAAAAAATATAGCGCATGCTGCATTTTTTTCTGGACAGAACTGCACTGGAACATAGCAAATTGTATCAAAAACTCACTGGAACTGCGTGTGGTGTGAACACAATTTGCTATGTTCCAGTACAGTTCTGTGCAGAAAAAAATGCAGAATTCTCTACATTTCTTCTGCACCAGAAACTGACTGCACTGGTGTGAACTAGAGCCATTGAAATACATGGAAAAAACTGTGCATGCATTTTTAGTGCAGAAAAAAAGGGCACGGAACTGCATCTGGTGTGAACTAGCACTTCAGCATTAAGACAAGAAAGAAACATTTTTGGGTGAAGTAGCAAGGCATTGCCTCTAATAGGAATGTGGGGGTCATCGGTAGCAATGAACAAGAGGACCAGTCTGGAATGCTACCATTAGTGCATATGTTGCTCCAGTCTCTGCTATTAGTCACACTTCCTACCATAGGGAAAGGTCTCCTTGGGTAAAACTGTCACCTTGCTTTGTATTAAAACCAACTTTGGGAACAATCCTAATCTACTTCCAAGATTTAAAATGCTAAAGAGAGCTTGTCTAGGATTATGTGTTCTTGCACATGTAAAATATATTGATTTATTTGGGAAGAGATTATGCAAGTTGAGCGGTTTATAGCATAGTAAAGTAGCTGATCCATGTGTCCATTTTGGTAGTTATATCTTGTTATGTGGATGAGGAAAAAGGAGAGCAGGACACCAGAAAAATGGACTGGTCACCAATTCTCCTCAGCTATGGCTCGTCCTCACCAGGACCTAGACAGCATGTCTGCTGCAAGTAAAATTAAAAACAGAATAGCATAAATCTCACATTTTTCACCATCATGTCAGATTAAAGATTTCCTTCAGTGATATATTCTCGAGATTGATACAAGGTATAATACATGAAGCAGAAGAGAGGAATGTAGAAAGAACATAGAAAAACTGATTTCACTGCTTCTTTCTATCATATTATAATCCGGAAACAAGTGGATTATCAAAGAGGAGAAAGGGTGCTGCTCACCACCCCAGTGAATTAGCATGAGGATGAATGTCGCTGCAGCTACACCCCCTGACATGTTTCGCCCCGCCCCAACACGTTGGTGAGCAGCGCCTTTCCTCTCTTTGATAATGCTCTTGCGCCGCTGAATGGTGCACTGACGCCAGCTCCCTATACTGCAACCGGCGAGGAGATCTCTGTCTCAGCTTAGAGCGGCACTGCAGGTGTCATTTGGATCATGAAACAAGTGGATTCTCAATGGTGTAAAACACTGTATTTGTATTACAGAAAAAATATTCATCATAATTAATATATGTGTAACGCAATTTACTTTAAGGCCTCACATACACAGTATAACTTTTTACTGCCAGTAAACATTAGATGATAAGTGGACATTGGCTTTTGAAACATCTTTTTTAACATCGGATACACACAAAGATCTTCTTTTACAATGTCTGGATCTTTAAGACACACAAACAGTGCATGTTTTGCCCACCACCAGGTTGGGGTTCAACCTGTGAATAAGTAACCTGCATAGGAGAACAGAGATTATCTGACTTGTGAGTTAGCAGAGAAAAACAAGGCATATGCCTTATAAAGACAGAATAGAATATTATGTGGAAGAGGCCCTGCACATACCAGATGATGGCTATTCCACCTCAATACTGAGAGGCCACCAACCTAGTAAAATGTAACCAAAATTAGAAAAACAAAAGGGTAAGGGTGTTCAAGGATGACCACACAGTATACCTATTTCAGCAAACAACATGTGTCATAAAAAAAATCACATCTTAATTACAAAACAGTAAAAATTGTACAAAAAATGGGGGCAAAGTTTCTACCCCACATCAAATAAAACCAACATTGCTGCGGTCAGAGAGATAGGAGTGTTTCCTACGCGTTTTACAGTCGCAGTCACTTTCTCAGGGCTTTACAGCCTCTTCATCTAGCAGAGTGTTTAATATCAACAATTTAAATCTATAAACTTAACATACAGATTGTGCTACTTATGTGCATAATATAAATAGTTTTGCATCCCCCTAACCCAGGGGTCCTCAAACTATGGCCCTCCAGTTGTTCAGGAACTACAATTCCCATCATGCCTAGTCATGTCTGTGAATGTCAGAGTTTTACAATGCCTCATGGGATGTGTAGTTCTGCAACAGCTGGAGGGCCGTAGTTTGAGGATGCCTGCCCTAACCCATAGAACAATGGAAACAATCCACAGGAAAAAAAAACACCCACAGACATAAAACAAAAAACACATACTAAAGGAGTTTGTCATTTCAGTTTGGGTTATGGGGAAGAAGAAATGTTATATAGATTTTTTATATTACACATGTTGTTTGTTGAAATATATATATACGGTGTGGTCATCCTTGAACACCCTTACCCTTTGTTTTTCTACTTTTGGCCTTATAAAGAACCAGTTGCCAAACCATTCATTTCAACAACTTTCCCATAAGATTAAACATGCAATTAATTGATTATAATTAGTAATTCATGTAATGTGTTGTAATGTATCTGCAAAAGCCTCCCTTGTGAAGACATTCAAAAGCCATAAGGCTTCTGCTTGGAGCCACCATGCTGGGTTTGATGCCAGGAGGCCCAATAGACTTAGAGCTGTCCATAACAGTCATTCTCAATCAGGGTTCTGTGTAACTCTGGGGTTCAGCCAGTGGTTGCATGGTGTCCATTAATCCGTGACTGACCGTTGACCTCCCATCTGATGGTGCCTGCATAGTTTTGGGGCTGACTTCACTCAGTAGAAACAGCTGTATGACACCAATGATCTTTTAGCTGTCTGTAAGGGTGGCATTCTGATCACCACTGTATGGAGGCATTTTTCCCACTTACCCCCAATGAATTGGATTTAGCAGGGGCTCCACAAGACCTGATATTTTTTCAAGGGTTCTTATAAAAAAAAAAAAGAGAAAGGCTGCTCTATTGTTTTCACTTCTCCCTGGCAGTTATATATAAGGTTATGTAGGTAGGTGAGGGAACAGGTAGCATGGCCAGCCACTTCCTTAAAGGAGTTGTAAAGGCAAAAGATTTTTTTTATCTTAATGCATTCTATGCATTAAGATAAAAAAAACCTTCTGTGTGTAGCAACCCCCCAGCACCCCTAATACTTACCTTGAGCCCCATCTCTATCCAGCGATGTGCACGAATTCCCTCGGCCGTCCAGGACTCTTCTCCTGATTGGCTGGGGCACAGCTGCAGCACCATTGGCTCCTGCGGCTGTCAATCAGAGTCAGTTAGCCAATTAGGGGAGAGAGGGGGTGGGGCAGAATGGAAGCGGCATGTCTGAATGGACACAGGGAGCTGCAGCTCGGCTCAGTGCCCCTATAGTAAGCTTCTTGCTGTGGGGGCACTCAACAGGAGGGAGGGGCTAGGATCACAGAAGAGGGACCCGAGAAGAGGAGGATCCGGGCTGCTCTGTGCAAATCCACTGCAACAGAACATGTAAGTATAACATGTTTGTTATTTTTTTAAAAAACAAGACTTTACAATCACTACTCTCTCAGAGTAGTCAAATTTTCTAGCAATTTGAAAGGCACATTTCAAGTAAATACAAATAAAAAGTAAGAATTTTAAATGCTTTATTTTTCGCTGCTTTTACTTGAAATTATTTAGGATGGTGACTGGGTCTCTTTAAGGAAGTGGGACTAAATGAGACAGTTTATGCAGGGTTGGGCATGTGGAACTACATATCCCATGAGGCATTGCAAGACTGGCAGTTACAAGTATGACTCCCAGAGGCATGATGGAACTTGTAGTTCTGCAACAGCTGGAGTTACCCACCCCTGGTTATGCTAATGTAGTTCTCATACCCAGAGTGGCTGGTGAGAATGTGTCCAGGTCTCCCTCGCTAGTAGGGAACCTGCCAGTCACAAGCAGAGTACCAATCACACTAACAATACAGGTTCAATCTAGGGCAGGGACAGCGAACCCATGGCAAGCGTGCCACAGCTGGCACGCAAAGCCCTCTCTGTGGGCACACAAGCTATACTTGGACGAAGAGCGCACACTGACCAGCCATAGAACTATGTAGCGGGTGCCAGCCGCCACTGCCCGCACTCTCTAATTCTCCTCCCCCCGCAGGGTGAACACTTATAGCAGCTGTGGGAACGAGAAGTCCAGTGGCACTGAGACAAGGGGAGAAGCGAGCTTGGGTTGTCAGTGTATTTCCCCCACTCGCCCCCTTCTTCTGTCAAGCAGTGCGGGACAGGGACAGAGCAGCGCTTGCAGGGATTGCCGTCCGCACTGATTCCTCCTGCCTTCCCATTGGCTGCAGCCAAGGACCAATGAGGAGCCAGGACAAGTGTACCATGAGACGTGTAGTCCTGGAAGACTATAGCTCCATTTTAATTAATTAATTAAAGGAAAACTACAGCCCTAACATGCCCTGTGAAAATAAAAGAAGGGACAGCCTGGAGCCTGTGAAAAAAAGGGCTGAGGGAGAAGGGAGAGCAAGGGTGGGCAATCATCACCAGTGTTGGCACTTTGAAATAAATAAGTTGGTTTTGTGTTGCAGTTTGGGCACTCAGGCACAAAAAGGGTTGCCATCATGGATCTAGGGGATGTCTTTTTATCATTTATTGCTGAATAATATGAACAGGAGAGAAGTTCAGGGATCAGGGTAATCCAAACTATAGCAAAAAAAAAAAAATAAAAAAAATAGGAGGACAGTTTCTCACGAATCCTCTATAAGCAGCCTTTCCTGGAGGTAACAGGGGATGGCCAGTATGTCTAGGACTCTATAAAAGGAGTCCCAGTCCATATAGCATTCTCTGGCATGTAGTTTCCTTCTAGTGCTTGCACACCCCAAGAGTCCAGAGCAAGGTCTTAACTCACAATGTCCCAGGAGCTGTCTGCCACCCAGCATTCACAGGTAGTTCCTTAGTGAGACAAAAATTCCTTTAGACCAAGACTTCAGGACGATGCCCACCAGTAAATAATCCTTCAGCAATCTTCCCTGGGCCATCAGCCCAGCTCCTGCTAATGCCCAGACAGCAATTTCTTGTCTCACTAGCTATCTCCCAGCCCCAGGAGAACTGGAACCTTCTTCGGAGAGGAAGGAACATTCTGGAAAGGCCTCCCAAGCATTTATCACCTCCCCATCCACCTTATGGATGCCTCCTTCCAGGGACCGGCTGAAGCATGATAAATATTTGTACTGGTCATTTGACTTTCCCTGCCCTAAGGCTCCTTTCACACCAAGGCGTTGGAAAAAAGCCTGTAAAATCCTGTAAAACGCCATGATTTTAGTGTGTGTTTGTGCCGCGCTTTTGAAGCATTTTTCAAGCGCTTTTCAAGCGTTTGCGTTTCGATCATGTGACCTTTTCCACAGCCTCAGTGCACATTTCATGCACTTTTCAAGAGCTTTCCAAGCGTTTTTCAAGCGCTTAACCATTATTTTCAATGGACATGGGCGTTTTTGAGGCGTTATTTTGAGCGCACAAAACAAGCTGAAAAGATGCTGCTTGCAGGACTTTTAGCAATGCCTAGCAAACGTGACGCCTCGGTGTGAAAGCATCCATTGAGATGCATGGGGAGTGTTTTTGATGTGCTTTTTATGTGCTAATTTTAGTGCAAAAATGCCTGAAAAACGCCTTGGTGTGAAAGGGGTCTATATTCTGGAAAATTCTTCCAGAGGCAGGTGAGAGAGATCAAACACTCAGCTAGGAAGCCCTTACCAGACAAAAATAATAGATCACTGCTCCACTGACTGCAGTGAAGCCCAAATTTAGCCCAACAGCCTTACTAGAGAAGGGTGCTACACCAATAACACTTAAAGCATGGGAGTGTATGTGAACAATCTGCATCTCCCCATTAAACCGATTGGTTGGATCCCTTCCAAAATGGTTTAATTGACGTCACATATAAGACAGCTGTGAACTTCCCATCTCATTGTCCATGCCCAATAAAGTTTTTTTTGTATGAAAAAAAGCTTAAAGTGATTGTAAACATCAGACATGAAATATGAACAAAGCACATCCCTCTACAGTGTGTACTATTTCAAGAGCACTAAGTGCCCTTTTTGTCTGCTGCTTCATTCCTCTGCAATCAGCATAAATCACTTAAGTCTTCCTGACACCAAGAGAAAAAAGGTGACAGGGGAGGGATCTCCAGCAGATTGACAGCCTCAGCTCTGTTCCTGGTAGCTGTGTGAAGGGGCGTGTCCCTTCCCTCCAATCATCTCTCAAAGCTCTCCTCACTGAACTCTGCAGAGTGTAACTTCAGCTCCCCCCCCCCTTTTTTTTCTGACAGCTCAGTCAAGCTTTAAAAATTCTGCACTTTAAAGAGCTGTAGAGAAGTGAAGACTGCATATAGACAGGTACAACTTATATAGGAGGATTTGCTTCATGTCTGTGTACCACCCGAGGCCACTCACATCACTGGGCATATGTAAGGGTTTACAACCACTTCAAAGTGCTGAACACACATGGGAGCTGTTGTCATTTTTGTTTCAGTTTCCTGGACACACATGTAGCAATATGTTGAAGTTTCACTAGATCACAAAAAATAGGATAAAGTAATGAAAGTTTGAAGATTTCTAAACAAAAGTCATCATTCTGGAACAAAAGGTATGATAAAGAGCATGAAAAGCTGGACAGTGTGGAGTGTGTTGGAACAAGGCTAATGTTTCTTCCTATTATAGATGCTGGAATTCCCCCTCCCATACTGATTTCTATTGTATGCACAACAGCTGCGTCCGGCAGACACAGTGAGCTCGGAGATCCAAAGCATCATGGGAGCTTGGCTCCTGCTCTTCCCTGAAGTCCAACACCATGATTTGTCAAGTGTTGAAATCAGGAGAGATCATATTGCCAGCTATTAAAGGGGTAACAGTGGAACTGTCTGGTTTACATGATGTGGCCTCAGTCCAAATGTGTGAGGTCTCTGGTGTGAATGATGAGCCATGAAATCAGACTGCAAACATTGAAGGGGATTCCCAGCTCACATGACAAGTTGTGGGAGATTACTCGCAATTAACTTCAAAACACTTATTTGTCGTGTTAGCTGACAGCAGACATTTTCCTAGGAAACTGAAGCCAAACTGTACATTTCAGGATAGACACTTTGGGGTTGATTTACTAAAGCTTGAAAGTGCAAATTTTGGTGCAGCTCCACACAGAAACCAATCAGCTTCAAGGTTTTATTGTCAAAGCTTGATTGAACAAGCTGAGGTTAGAAGCTGATTGGCTAGCATGCACAGCTGCACCTTTTTTTGCACTCTCCAGCTTTAGTAAATCAACCCCTTTGTGTCGTTTTCAATCTAATCTTTTCATATTATTAATTGTAGGTCACATTTCCAGTAGAATTCTTATAAGCAGTAGTTCAGTCTGATAATATAAAAGAAAAAACTGTGCTATAAATCCGAATCCCAGAAAAGCAGCAACTCTCCAGTCCTGCGAGATATACGCAGTAACTAAATGTAGATTGTAAATAGAGCTGCACTGAACTCCAACATATAATCTGATAAGTTACCTTAGATTGTAAGCTCCTTGAGGGCAGGGACTGATGTGAATGTACAATGTATATGTAAAGCGCTGCGTAAATTGACAGCGCTATATAAGTACCTGAAATAAAATAAATAAGTTGTACTCATATAAATTAAAAAAATTATAAAGAGAAAAAAATATGTTCCAAATGTGGATTACTATCCTAACAGGATAGTCAATGAGTCAGTATAATACCACCAGTGTGAACAGTGAACAAAGTCCAAATTATATCTAATTAAATTCTAAAGTGTCCTTCTAAACGATATTGGCATCCAACACCACGGATAAAAGTGCAACCTCCACTGCAAGAAATGCTCGCTTACCAGCTGAAATGGACCTCCTATTATGGAAGGTCTCGATCACTTGTGGCTAATACCCAGCCAAAGCCTTTATCCGATGAGGAGAATATCACATTGGCAACTCCCACCGAGTATGTATTACATAGACCAAAGGCACAGCTGCACTCCTATCAGTGACTCATCCATAACACTCCACAGGACTTGTGGTGACAAATTCCTCTCTGAGTATTGTACTCATAGATCCCCAAAAGAGATAATACTGGCCATAGAATAAAACCTCCAACTTTAATAAAACAGCTAAAAATATATTGCACTTACATCAAAGTTGCTTAATATAAGCATGAATAAAACAAGCTGGCTGGCTGTAGCAAAGATGCCCATCCTTCTGGGATCACATGTAGCGTGGTGATGTCAGCACGCCGCTCCTCCCGACGCGTGAATGGAACAATGATCGGTCGATGGGGGTCACATTCATGTACTTAATGCCCCTTATATACGGTTTCACTAGGCTATGAAATGTGGCCTATATATGCAATTTTTAGGAAGGGACCTTATAATACAATGTTTTCCAGGTAGGGGACATTATAGGTTGAGTGTGGTTACCGTTCAGCCTGTTCAGCGGGATATGGCGGTAGCGATATTTTAATAATTTTGAGGTTGATATTTTTTAGTATTAGTATTAACCACATTTTGAGGTACATTTATATGACAGGACCCTCTTTTGGTTGTTATTTGACTAAAGGGAGGCTTTTGATCTGCAGGAGTATGGGGGATAGTATTCCCTTTTTAAAGATAGCGATGGTTGGACAAACTGCTTGAAGCTCAGACTGAGTCGTGGTAGCCATGAATCAGCACGCTGCCCGTGCCCCAGGAAGACGTCAGCTTGTGACGAAACGCGTCAGTAGGGGGGGCGACGTGGTAACGACACTGCACTACATGTGATCCCAGAAGGACTGGCGTCTTTGCCGGCCAGCTTGTTTTATTCAAGCTTATATTAAGCAACCTTGATGTAAGTACAATATATTTTTAGCTGTTTTATTAAAGTTGGAGGTTTTACACTATGGCGAGTATTATCTCTTTTGGGGGATCTATGAGTACAATACTCTGAGGGAGGAATTCATCATTACATGATGTTCGGCACATCATGGATCTGGTGGAGAGATTACTGGGAGAGGCTGGGGAAGACCTAGCTGTCATGGTGCACGTTGGCACCAATGACAAAGTAAGAGAAAGATGGAGTGTCCTAAAAAAAGATTTTAGGAACTTAGGAGCTAAATTGAGGATTAGGACCTCCAATGTAGTATTCCCCGAAATACTACCGATACCTCGAGCCACACCAGAGAGGCAGCGGGAGATTAGGGAAGTAAACAAGTGGCTGAGGAGCTTGTGTAGAAAGGAGGGGTTTGGGTTCCTGGAGAACTGGGCCGACTTCTCAGTCGGTTACCAGCTCTTTAGCAGGGACAGACTGCACCTAAATGGGGAAGGTGCAGATCGGCTGGGAGAGAAGATGGCCCGACAAGTTAGAGGGGCTTTTAAACTAAGCGAAGGGGGGGAGGGTCCAGATGTAGAGATAGCCAGCGTGGAACTAATTTCAGTGGGTAGTATTGGGGGCATTAGTGGTAGGTTGACTAAAGCACCTAAACCCGAGGTAAGTATAGTAACAAATCCTATTTGCAACCTCAGAACACCCGATAAGGAGATAGTATGCGTCTGGACAAAACTACATGGCATGTTCACTAATGCCAGGAGTCTGGTGGACAAGATGGGAGAACTAGAGCTGCTATTGTATGAGGAGGATTTAGATTTAGTGGGAATTTCAGAGACTTGGTTCAACAGCTCTCAGATTGGCTGGCAACCATTCAAGGGTATTCCCTATATTGCAGAGATAGAGAGGGTAAAAAAGGGGGAGGTGTATGCCTGTATATCAAAAATGATGTACAAGTGAATGTGAGTACAACATCACCAATGGAGCAAGGGAGGAGGTGGAATCCTTATGGGTACAAAGGGAGGAAACCAGGGGGAAAGTAAAACTGGGAGTATGCTATAGGCCTCCTAATCAGAGGGAGGAGGGGGAGGCGGACCTCCTATCACAGTTTGGAATCGCGGCAAGGATGGGAAGTGTCATTATAATGGGGGATTTTAATTATCATAGACATAGACATAGACTGGGAGGAAGGAACCGTGCAGTCATCTAAGACCCCTTTCACACTGAGGCACTTTACAGGCATTTTTGCACTAAAAATAGCACCTGTAAAGCTCCTCTAAACTGCCTCCTAAGCCACCACAGTGTGAAAGTCTGAGTGCTTTCACACCGGGGTGGTGTGCTTGCAGGACAGGGAAAAAAGTCCTGCAAGCAGCATCTTTGGGGCGGTGCGGGAGTGCTGTATACACTGCTCCTCCACCGCCCCTGCCTATTGAAATGACTGGGCAGCGATTCTGAAGCGGCTGAAAACCGATTCAGAAGCGCCGCACACCGGCACTTTTAACCCCTTCTTAGGGGTTAAAAGTGGCCCTCTGCCGCCCAAATAGCGGTAGACTTAGGAGGCAATTTAGAGGAGCTTTACAGGTGCTATTTTTAGCGCAAAAATGCCTGTAAAGTGCCCCAGTGTGAAAGGTCTCTAAGGCTTGCCATTTCCTAAATGTCTTACAGGACGATTTCATGGGTCAGATGGAAAATGCACCAACAAGAAACAAAGTGTTACTAGACCTACTGATTACTAACAATACAGACCTGATCACAGATGTGGAAATAAGGGGCAATTTAGGAAACAGCGATCACAGGTCAATCAGTTTCAGTATAAGTCACACATTCCTAGGAACAATGAACACGGAGGAAAAATGGGTGTGCTTTACAAGCATATTAAATAAGGGTATTAGCCAGTGCATCCCAATGGGAAATACATTTAAAAAAGCTAATAAAAGTCCTGGGTGACTTAACTCCAACGTAAAAAAATGCATATAAAAGCAAAGGAGAAGGCCTTCAAAAAATACAAGGCTGAGGGGGTCATCATTCAAACTTTACAAAGTATGCAATAAGAAATGTAAGGGTGCAATCAGGGTGGCTAAGATAGAACACGAAAATCACATAGCGGAGGAGAGTAAAAAAAATCTCGAAAAATTCTTTAAGTATATAAATAGTAAGAGAGGAAGGTCAGATCATATTGGCCTCATAAAGAACGATGAAGGGAATCTGGTTACAAAGGATGGAGAGATGGCAAAGGTTTTGCATTCATTCTTCTCATCAGTCTTCACAAGGGAAATGGAGGGCTTCAGTAACCAAAACTGCAATGTTTATCATCATGACACGTCACAGGAGGCACCCTCATGGCTAACAGAGGATAAAATTAGGAATAGACTTGAAAAACTTAACATTAATGAGTCACCAGGACCAGATGGATTGCACCCGAGGGCCCTTAACCTCCCTGGTGGTGTTCCCGAGTGTGGCTCGGGGTGGATTTTCAGTACCAAGAACGGTAACCCCGAGCCACACTCGGGATTGCATTGCTGGATCCAGGCAGCGCTACTTACCTTACCTGGATCCAGCGATGTCCCCCGCCGTGTCTGCGGGCTCTGTCCACCGCCAGATGACTCCTGTGTGCCGGGCTCCGTTCCCTGCGAGCGTCGCGTCGCACGGGGACGGAGACCGGCGGGAAATTCAAAAAGTGAAATATACACAGCACATACAGTACACTGTAATCTTATAGATTACATTACTGTATGAAAACATTTCACATCCCCTTTGTCCCTAGTGGTTTGCCCAGTGCCCTGCATGCACTTTTATATAATAAATGTCATTCTTTCTGCCTGGAAACATGAGAATGTCCATAGCAACCAAAAAGTGTCCCTTTGCGTCAAAAGTGGTTTCTGATCAGCTAGAAAACACCGATAGTAAATAAGAATCATTTTCAGAATTGAGTGATACTGATTTTTGGGGAAATTTATCATCAGAATCTGAAAGTGACGACAGCGACAATTCTGCAAATGAGCAAATTTCAGTGTTTTTGGTTTGATTACATTATTGAATAAATTTTATTACTATTACGTTATTATTTTTGATAATTATTTTTAGTTATTTATTATATTATAATTTATGATTTTATTTTTCAAACTTTTTCATACCCGGGATGTCTACTAGACTCTTGTTTGGACAGATTTAAGTGAGTTATTCCTAAGAATTACCGGCCTACAATATAAAATGCCAAATTTTCATGCAAAATAATCGTACCGCTTTCAGCACCAAAAATCTGAAATAATCATACCGCCAGGGAGGTTAAGGAACTCAGTCAAGGTATTGTCAGACCATTGTTCCTAATATTTACAAACAGTCTACTGACTGGTATGGTACCAGCTGATTGGAGAAAAGCCAATGTAGCACCAATATTTAAAAAAGGACTAAGATATACCCCTGGGAACTACAGGTAAGTTAGCCTAATGTCAATAGTATGCAAGCTCTTGGAGGGGATGATAAGGGATTATATACAGAATTTTAGTAATGAAAATGGTATCATTAGCAGTAATCAGCATGGATTCATGAAGAATTGTTCTTGGCAAACCAATCTATTAACCTTCTATGAGGAGATGAGCTGCCATCTAGATAAAGGAAGGCCTGTAGATTTGGTGTATCTGGATTTTGCAAAGGCATTCAATGCAGTTCCCCATAAATGTTTACTGTGCAAACTAAAGTATGTCAGCATGAACCAAAGGATGAGTACATGAATAGAAAACTGGCTACTGGGGCGAGTTCAGAGGGTGGTGATAAATGGGGAGTACTAGAAAGGTCCGGTGTGGAAAGTGGGGTCCCCCAGGGTTCTGTCCTGGGACCAATCCTAACTAATGTATTCATAAACGATCTGAAGAATGAGGTAAACAGCTCAATCTCAGTATTTGCGGACGATACTAAGCTAAGCGGGGCAATCATTTCTCTGCAGGATGTGGAAACCTTGCAAGAAGATCTGAACAAATTAATATGGTGGGCAACTACATGGCAAATCAGGTTTAATGTAGAAAAATGTAAAATAATGCATTTGGGTGCAAAATATATGAATGCAAATTTCTCAGTAGGAGGAGATCCTCTGGGGGAATCTAGGATGGAAAAGGCCCTGGGAGTTTAAGTAGATGACAGGCTCAGCAATGGCATGCAATGCCATGCTGCTGCAAACAAAACCAACAGAATATTGGCATGCATTAAAAAGGGGATTAACTCCAGAGATAAAATGATAATTCTCCCACTCTACAAGACTCTGGTCCGGCTGCATCTGGAGTATGCCATCCAGTTCTGGGCTCCAGTCCTCAGAAAGGAAGTGCTGGTACTGGAGAGGGCCCAGAGAAGGGCAACAAAGCTAATTAAGGGACTGAAGGACTTTAGTTATGAGGAAAGATTACAAGCACTGAACTTATTCTCTCGAGAGAAGAGATGCTTGAGAGGGGATATGATTTCAATGTGCAAATACCGTACTGGTGACCCAACAATAGGGATAAAACTTTTCCACGCAAGGGAACATAGAAAGACATGTGGCCATTCACTAAATTAGAAGAAAAGCAGTTTAACCTTAAACTGCGTAGTGGGTTCTTTATGGTAAGCACAGTGAGGATGTGGAATTCCCTTCCACAAACAGTGGTTTCAGCAGGGAGCATAGATAATTTCAAAAAGACTATTTAGAAAGACATCTAAATGACCACAACATACAGGGATATACAATGTAATATTGACATAAAAGCACACACATAGGTTGGACTTGATGGACTTCTGGATGAATCACCGATACGAGTGCAGCTGTGACTTTGGTCTATGTAATAAATACTTGGTGGGAGTTGCCAATGGGATATCATCCTCATCTGATAAAAGCCCTGACTGGGAATTAGCCACAAGCAATCAAGACCTTCTGTAAAGGAGGTCTATTTCAGCTGGTAAGATAGCATTTCTTGCGGTTGAGGTTGCACTTTTATCTGTGGTATTGTATGCTAATATCGTTTGGAAGGACACTTTAGTAGTTCAGTCTGAACAGGCCACAAAATGTATTGTAATTTCTAACAAAAAAAAAAAAAAAACACAGTGGGGTCCCAATGTCTTTTACAGACACATATCGAAAAATCTAAAGACTAAACAGTGTTTGGTCACATTAGCAGAATTAAAGTGATAGTCAAGGCTAATTCTACCTATTCTTAAGAAAAGTTCCCTCCCACTTCCTCCTACCTATCCTGCATACCTTGTGTAAAAAGATTTTAATTTCCACATAAAAAAACTCACTGTACTCAACCTTGCTGGACCTGATATCTCTATGCAGTAGGTGGTACTGCGGTAAGGACTATTTATCCAACTGAGAAGTAAATACGAGCACTCGTTCCTTGGGCTTGTAAATTTTCTTTATTAGACACCAGGGTAAAAGTCACAGATGCAACAGTGCTAACATGTTTCAGCCACAAATGGCCTTACTCATAGTCATTTTTTAATTTGGTCAGGTCACGAGATTCAGCAGCTCTGGCTCCCTTGTGTAGGGGAGCACTCAACAATGGCTGTCAATTTCCGAAGCCATGATGTCACCTATAGGCTCCCAAGATCCATCTTTTGTCGGTGCTCCCTCCTCTCCTCTGCAGATCCGGAGCTGACAGATCACATAACCAACCGGCCTGGGTTAAAATAGGTAAATACACAGATTGTTTTTTTTATACGGTGTACAGGTTATGCAGGATTGGTAGGAAGACGGGGGTGGATGGGGGAACATTTTCAAGAGTCGTTAGAGTTAAGCTGGCCATACATGGTTCTGTTTTTTTTGTTCAGCCAGCGGGCTGAAAAAGGAAAAAAAAACAACCTATTCCCCCACCCACACATTTGAAGTGGATGTGGGAATCCTCTCCTTAGTACCATTGTATTCTGACAGTGGGACTCACCCACTGTCAGAATACAATGTTTAATGCCACAGCCGTTTGGCTGCCAATGCTAATCGAATGTAAATTTTCCAAAAGAAACCTTCATAAGAAGTAAATTGATAGATCAACGTCTGATGAACAGGAATGGCCATAGATGGATAGAATTTTGGCCAGTTCCTGCTTAACCGGATACATTTTGATCTGTGTATGGCCAGCTTTAGCTTTATCTTCCACTCTAAGCCATAAAAAGGTTTATTTACTATGGTGGAAAAGTAATACAGGCTTCTGTTTACTTATATGCTGAATGTGAGGGGTTAAGGCGGGTACACACTATTCGTTTTTTTTTTTCGCACAACCCGGAAAAAACTGACAGCTCCAGTTGGAGCTGCTGTACTAACCATGCAAGGTTAGTTCAGCGATCTCCCCTGCTGAGTTATTGTGTTGCAGTCAAGGGCCCCAGTTGATATTAAAAATCTGTTCAGCTTTGTAAAATGATCATTCATTTTATTGTTTTACCTGTAGGCCATTCGGGTCCCCTCAGAAGCCTGGCTAAAAAAACTTCTAGTTAACAACCCCCACATCCTGACTTGTCAGAATATTAATCAAAATTTCCACACTTCATTTCTACTCATATATTGCCTCCTGCATGTGTTCTTCTGAATATAGGTCTGACATACAATACAATGACCTCCATCCAGTATATGCTTTTAGCTGAAGATGGAGACTGGGTAGACTGGGCACTGTTTTCTAGACCTGGATATGCCAGAGAATAAAGGTAGTGCTATTTATTATTTACCAAGGTATGACAATGGGGAGCTTGTGATCAACAAGAAACGTATCATTATCTATACTTCCTACTAGACCTAAAGGCTGCCATCTCGGATGTCATCTCTATCTTCTGCTTTTCCACTTTGTGTATAATGTATCTTGTTATTGTATTTTTTCATGTAACAGAGTAAAAACATATGTTTTATCTGTGAAACTTAACTCAGATATTGTTACTTTATCATCCTGCTTGTTGTCTTCACTGCACAATATTTCTGTGTTTTTGGGTGAAAAAACTTAATTGCTTTTCATTAAAGTACTGAAATTGTAAAATACATGTTTTCTTGATATTTATTTATTTATTAATGCATTCATTTGTTCTTCACATAAGGAATTGTAGGCACAGACATGCCAGTTATTTACACAACCATAAAGACATACAGTATCTCTCAAAAGTGAGTACACCACTCACATTTTTGTAAATATTTTATTCTATCTTTTCATGAAGAAATTACACTTTGCTACAATGTAAAGCAGTGAGTGCACAGCTTGTATAACAGTGTAAATTTGCTGTCCCCTCAAAATAACTCAACACACAGCCATTAATGTCTAAACCGCTGGAAACAAAAGTGAGTACACCCCTAAGTGAAAATGTCCAAATTGGGCCCAAAGTGTCAATATTTTGTGTGGCCACCATTATTTTCCAGCACTGCCTTAACCCTCTTGGGCATGGAGTTCACCAGAGCTTCCCAGGTTGCCACTGGAGTCCTCTTCCACTCCTCCATGACGACATCACGGAGCTGGTGGATGTTAGAGACCTTGTGCTCCTCCACCTTCCATTTGAGGATGTCCCACAGATGCTCAATGGGGTTTAGGTCTGGAGACATGCTTGGCCAGTCCATCACCTTTACCCTCAGCTTCTTTAGCAAGGCAGTGGTCATTTTGTAGGTGTGTTTGGGGTCGTTATCATGTTGGAATACTGCCCTGAGGCCCAGTCTCCAAAGGGAGGGGATCATGCTCTGCTTCAGTATGTCACAGTACATGCTGGCATTCATGGTTCCATCAATGAACTGTAGCTCCCCAGTGCTGGCAGCACTCATACAGCCCCAGACCATGACACTCCCACCACCATGCTTGACTGTAGGCAAGACACACTTGTCTTTGTACTCCTCACTTAGTTGCCGCCACATATGCTTGACACCATCTAAACCAAATAAGTTTATCTTGCTCTCATCAGAACACAGGACATGGTTCCAGTAATCCATGTCCTTAGTCTGCTTGTCTTCAGCAAATTGTTTGAGGGCTTTCTTGTGCATCATCTTTAGAAGAGGCTTCCTTCTGGGTAGACAGCCATGCAGACCAATTTGATGCAGTGTGCAGTGTATGGTCTGAGCACTGACAGGCTGACCCCCCACCCCTTCAACCTCTGCAGCAATGCTGGCAGCACTCATATGTCTATTTCCCAAAGACAACCTCTGGATATGACGTTGAACATGTGCACTCAACTTCTTTGGTTGACTATGGCAAGGCCTGTTCTGAGTGGAACCTATCCTGTTAAATCGCTGTATGGTCTTGGCCACCGTGCTGCAGCTCAGTTCGAGGGTCTTGGTAATCTTCTTATAGCCTAGGCCATCCTTATGTAGAGCAACAATTTTTTTTTTTCAGATCCTCAGAGAGTTATTTGCCATGAGGTGTCATGTTGAACTACCAGTTACCAGTACGAGAGAGTGAGAGTGATAACACCAAATTTAACACACCTGCTCCCCATTCACACCTGAGATCTTGTAACACTAATGAGTCACATGACACTGGGGAGAGAAAATGGCTAATTGGGCCCCATTTGGACATTTTCACTTAGGGGTGTACTCACCTTTGTTGCCAGCGGTTTAGACATTAATGGCTGTGTGTTGAGTTATTTTGATGGGACAGCAAATTTACACTGTTATACAAGCTGTACACTCACTACTTTACACTGCAGCAAAGTGTCATTTCTTCAGTGTTGTCACATGAAAAAATATAATAAAATATTTACAAAAATGTGAGGGGTGTACTCACTTTTGTGAGATACTGTAACTAATGGTTTTTAATGTAGCTAAATACACAGAGCCGTATTGGAAATTGTTGTATGAGTACATTTAAGCCAATTTGCCATTGGTTACAGAAACTAATTCTAAATATGAACTATTGAGCTTATAAACAATTCATCAAGGCATGACCAGTGAAGACAAACTCTGCTCCAGTCTGTCATCAGAAGCCCAGTTATTCCTCTGTTTTTTTAAGCTATTCCTCTATTGGGTGCTGTTGTCTTGGCTACCATGCAACATTAAAGTGGTTGTAAACCTTAGACATGCAATATGAACAAAGCATATCCCTCTATACTGTGTTCTTCTCTCAATTAAAAGCACTAAGTGTCTTTTCTGTCTGCTGCCTCGTTCCTCTGCTCTCAGCATGAATCACTTCTGACAAGTTTTCCTGACACCAAGAGAAAAAAGATGGCAGGAAAGGAATCTCCAGCACACAGCCTGTGATTGACAGCCTCAGCTCTGTTCCTGAGTGCTGCCTCAGCTCTCTGAGCTCCCCTCACTGATCTCTGCAGTGTGTAACTTCAGCTCTCTGCCCCCTTTTTTCTGAACGCCCAGACAAACTTCAGTAAATTATCAATTTGTTTTCTAAACAATCTCTTCCAATAGAAATAGTTGATCTATAGTCAACAACCCATGTGATCAATATGCCACACACAGGGAAGTGGATCGTAGACGATAGTTAAGATATGATCTCTGTTTCTCTGCATCTCTGATCTCTGTTTCTACATGTAATCACATAATCCATAGACATATGATCCTATTTATGAATAAAGTATCTCAGTGCTGACACTTGATGCAAAATGGTTAATAATATTCCTCCCTGACTGATTGAATTAGTTTGATCGAATCCAACCAAAATTGAGCCTAAGTCGATCAGAAGGCAAATTATGGCTTTCCAATTATTTACGGATTTAATAATTTTGATCGAATTGTACATTGATCAGATAAAAAAAAATGAAGTATGTGAGGCCACCATCAGGCTAAACGTTTTGGTGACGGAAGGAGTGCATTTGAAAGAGTTGATGGAGTACAGGGAAGTCCTCTGACCACCAGGCTTCTCTGTTTGTAAGTTAAGACCAAGGGGGACCCCCGATATCTCATGCTGTTTTCATGAACAGCTGTGGTATTTAATTAATCAAAGGACACAGAAATAATCTTTGTAAACCATGGGAAACCCCATAACATGATTTGCTGGGGATACTTGAGGATTGAAGTTGTAACATACTCATTTATATCCAGGCCTGCACTTGCCATCTGACAGTAATATGTAAAATGCAGGTTGTTTGCAACAGCGTTAATTTATTAGATTGAAAAACTTAGTAGAAGCTCAAATGCAAAATCCGCAGCCACTTTATTAGGTACAGCTATCATTACTAGGTAGGAGTCTACTTGCCTTTAGTACAACCATATGTTTCTATGCTATGGATTCAGCAAGCTACAGAAAATGGTATTACTTGAGCAGTTGTGGACTTCCCATCAACTTGAACAAGTCTGACCATTCTTCTTTTGACCTCTTTGTTTAATAAATGTTCCCCCAGAGAACTAATACTCACTGGATGTTTTTTATTTTATGGACCGTCCCCTAAGCCCTGGTTTACACTGATGTGATGCAGGAAACACACAAGATTCGCTGCGTTTCCCCACATCGCATCACACTGCATAGAAATCGCATGCCATCCATGCGATCTGCTGCGGGTGTCAATGTTAGAATAACAACACCCCAAAAAACAGATTGCAAAATGCACTGCATGGGTGTGAACACCCATGTGATGCAATTAAGGAGGGGGTGCGGGTGGGGTTAGGTAGGGTCCTGCACCATTTTGGTGTGGATGTGATGCGGTTTGAATCAGACAAAATGTATGGCTGGAATTCCTGTGCACATCACATGCAGTGTTCCGTACGCACCAGTGATAACCGAGGCTTAGAAAATATACTGATTTATAATCCCAGGAGGTCAGTAGTCAGTGAGATGCTGCACATATGGCATCAACAATCATTTCATGTTTATAGTTGCTTGGATCTTCCTCATTCTAATGTTTTGCTGAACAATAACTAATCCTCTTGGCCACATCTGTGTGATTTGCATTTATTGCATTGCTGTGGCATGATCCACTGGTCTTGTGTCACTGAAAAGGTTAATAAGTGGCCACTGAGCTTAAACTGGAATTTTATTACTCTGGGGGATTTTTAGGGACAGTTAAATCACATAAATAAATGAGAATGGCAAGCTTTGTATGCCAGGGTAGCGTTTTAGTCCCATTCTGACTGTAGAGTCATTACTTTGATCCATTGACAACTCTAGCTGGTATTACTATGCAACATTCAATATTTCCACTAGGTGGCACCATAACCTAGATAATAAAATCACTGGGATGTTAAGGTAATGCACTACCTTACTTCTGTTACACTTGGCTAAATTATGAATTTTTAAAATTGTGTTCATTTTCACACATTGGTAAGTGTGTATCCAAAGTCTCACCTTCAGTTATTAAATTCTTTGGAAGCTATTCTATGAATCTACATGTTTAACAACTATTTTCTTTCGTGTAAATTCATATTTTAAGTCAGGACTTACTGCAGCGCACTCACTAAAGTGGAAACATTTACTTTCTCCAATCAGAAGGTATGATGACATCTCCAGAGCTTTCAGTGGACAGCGATGGCAGAAGTCAGTAAGAGGAAACTCTCCCCGACTTATGATTGGGTAGAAACAAGTGACAAGTAGAAACTTTTATCAACTTACTCCCCCCCTCTCAAATTCTGGTCTTCGGTGTGCCCCCTCTCCTCATCTACACTCGATGGGGGACAGAGCCTTCTCCTGCTATGCTTCAAAACTCTGGAATTCACTTCCAAAGAACATCAGAGAAGTCATCTTCTCTCAGCTCATTCAAATCAAATCTAAAACCTTTATCTTTAGACAGGCTTTCATATAATTGTCCCTTTTCCCTTTATTTTATGTTATCCTGTGTATTTCTTGTGTTTTCCATGTAAAGCGCTTTGAGAAGTTACCTTTAAAGGCGCTATATAAAATAAATGTATTATTATTATTAAGTGAGAAATAGTGAGGTGTCATTGGGGGAGATCGAGCAATTCTGTTAGACACTAAGGCAGTGCAAACCAGGAGCAATAAGACCGAGAAGGATAGGAGACAGATTTAAAATGAGATCACAGCTTGTTTTATATACAGCATGCTCCCATCTGCCGATCCAAAGTAGCCCTGGGACAATATAAAACCTTTCCTTGACTACTTTTTAATTGTTCACATTTTAAGTGAAAACTGGTCTCAACCACAAATTCCACAATAGTAAATCTTGCAGAGCTTTGCAAAATTGTCTCAGCTGGCTGCCCAAAATTGTAGTTGCAGGGTCGCAAATATACTAAACATGGCGCAAACCGTTTGCTAAAGTCTGAGGCAGTCTGATTTGTAATTTTTACTTGATACATCTCCCTCATTAATTCCATAACATTTACCAATAAGTGCAATCTAAATTAAAATATTCTCCTTGGGCTAGACTTACCATTGCGTACTAAAAGCCTATGGCTATAAACCGTAGAGGCAAATCCTTGTATAATTGTAGGCCACACATTGATTTTCCCTTGTCAGTAGAAATGCAAGCTTATTTACACACTGTCCCAATATTCAGGTGTTTTACAGTTTAACACAAGGTTGCTGGTAAGGCAGTACAGCCGGCCCACCTGTACCGGGCCCGGGCCTCATCGGTTCAAAAGGAGACCCAGGGGGGCCAGCTGTAATGCCTTATTGACGACTCTGGTGGCTCACTCTTCAGCTCTGCCGGCTTCTCCTTCTTTTGCTCCCTTCGGCTGGGTTGCAGGGGGATCGGTATCTGCATCCCCACCCCCTTTTGTTCGGGCTGCCCCATGTGCCCCCCTTTAGAGAGCATTCGACAGGTGGTGAGGATGCATATTGCCTCCTCAGTGCCTGCTTTATTCCCCACACTAGCACACTGCAACTGCATGCTTTGCACTTAGCATTTGCAGGGCAGTGCTATTCACCTGAATGGGTCTTGTTCACTGGGTGTATAATTTCTGACATGGCATCTAGTCAATGGCATTTTAGCAATATTTTATATTTTCGGTGGGGGGGTTGTCAGGTAGGCTGTACTGGGGCCCATGATTTCTAAAAGCAGCCCTGGCTATGCATATTGTGGTTGATTTACTAAAGGTGCAGAGTCTACTTGCTTAGCACAGTCATTGTTTAACCAGCTTAATAAATAAGGTAAGGATGTATTCACACTTCTTTAGTAAATCAAATCCACAATGTTGACTTTCATACCTTACAAAATTAAATAGAACATACACAGTAGTGATACTAGATCAGCTATTCTTATACCTTTTCCCCTTGGGTCTCGCATGCTCTACCCCAGCAAAAGTTTCTCCTCTTCAAACACTATTCTAAAACAAAAAATATTGCATAGTAAACTCAGCATTTTGATTTTTACCTACAGGTAAGATTATAATAAAGCTTACTTGTAGGTAAAAGGAATATCTCCTAAACGTGCACCATTTAGGAAATTTTCTAGTGAGCAACAGCCGGTGACGTCACTGGCGCATGCGCTCTGAAGGAAGGAGAAGTGACGTCATCGCGGCTTGCCCATTCAAGTGGCCACAGCCAGCGAACCCGAAAGGAAGACTGGGTGAAGATGGAAGCTTCTGTAAAGGTGAAAGCGCACTTCTGGAGAGCTTTGTTTCACCGTAAGTCTTTCATAATGTGCTAGTATACATACTAGCACATTATGATATTGCCTTGCAGGAAGAAACTTACTACCACTGTAATGTGAGGATAGGGTGAACTTCAATGCACATTTTACAATGGGTCTGTTTTAAAGAGGCGGCATACTGAAATTTGTACATCATTTCCTTTTATGCTATTCTATTATTCCACATTTATTAAGGACTGAACAGCTAAGGGGGAAAATGGTGATCAAAATGATGAACAAAAAGGGCGTGTTCTCAGGAAAAATATGCTATATGTTTTGATAAAAGAAGAGAACATACACATCACATTTCACATTGATACAAGCCCACAGAACCTAGATATAATGGTAAAGGCTGTATTGCAATTATGCTTGCCACAGTTGTAGTGTTGTACTAATTACAAACCCTTAGGTCTGAAAGTCCATGCACGCCTATTTATACATTTTATGTTGTTCAATACACGAAAAATGGCTAAACATTAATGGAATGTGGCTAGTAGAATGGCAAACTGGAAATGGGAAAATGGATGTGTTCTCTGATGATCAAATAGAATAAAATAAGCAAAAAAAGCAAAAAAAGAACAAAAATTACCAACAAGAGGTGTACACAACTATGCACTCTTTATATATTTTCCCAATTTATAACAAATATTTTTAAATCAAATATGTAGCTCAGATGAAGTTCATCATAAAATATGAATATATTAAGCAAATAAAAATGCTATTAAAATATATTCTGTAAAATGATTATTTTGTATTCGGCACTATTGATCCCGCAGGAATAATAACTGAAATTCATGTGTGCTCACAGTAAATTCTCTTAGCCATATCCCTCACCCACTACATCACATATATTAAAGTTAGAGTTGCGATGTGATGGCATCTGCCATAGGGATCAAAGGGGCAGTCTTCAGTCTCTAATGACTGCATCAATCTATGAATTGCACAAGCAGTGTGATCCACCCCCACCCCCAACTTTCTCATTTCTAGCTCAGTTCACAGTTTCCCAAACACTCTTCCTTCTGCAGGCTGGCCTGGTTACAGCAAGGTATTATGGCTTGAAATGCCCAACACTGGTAGGGCAGGGTCCACACTTCTGGTGGCCTATCTACTTTTGCCACCCATTGGCTAAAGTGACAGGCGGGTGTACACAGAGATAAATCCCCCACTCCATTCTGAGTCTTTTTCTGGTACCTTGCAGTTTGAGAATATCTTCCAGAGATGATTTAAAGGAGAAAAAACAAACAGATATACCTTGTTCATTTATTTGATTCTGTATCCCAAATTTCTGAAGTCGAATAAAATTCTAATAATGAAAAAAAAAAAAATCATAATTTCCACATGAACCTACTCAAATAATAAATAAAGATGAGATTGTTGAATATATTTTAGTTCAATCTTATTTTATTGAAAAGAAAAAGAAAACGAGTATGCATCAAAAACACATACATGTATGACAGGTGCAAGTGTACAAGTAGTTAAGTAAATCCGTTAACATTCCATCAGCTATCTATATAATAAATTTGCCTATATGGTGTATTAACATCTTTCAGAGATGTGTCTAGTCTCAGTGGACACCACTATCTGCTCTAGGAGTACTGTCCACACATATAGAAAACCATGATGGTTCATAGCTGTGGGTTGATTGTGTCATTATACGGGAGGTTATACTGTTTGTAATTTATTCACTTTTCATAGGGGGTTAAGTGATTATTCTTAGGTACAGAACACAAAGGGGAAAAGAAGTGGGAAGGGGTATGGGGACCAGGATAGTAGAGATAGATGGAGGATGGGGAGCATTCCACCATGGCTAATCCGGTGTGTTGTTTGCTGTCCCCTCGGCCCAGGGTATAAACCCCTTGGAATAACGAAACACAGATCACAAAGTCCAGGTGATGCAGAATTGGTCCTCTTTGTTTAACCACTTGCTTACTGGGCACTTAAACCCCCCTCCTGCCCAGACCAATTTTAGGCTTTCAGCGCTGTCCCATTTTAAATGACAATTGCGCGGCCGTGCGACGTTGTACCCAAACAAAATGTTTATCATTTTTTTCCCCACAAATAGAGCTTTCTTTTGGTGGTATTTGATCACCTCTGCGTTTTTTATTTTTTGTACTATAAACAAACAATGAGCGATGATTTTGAAAAAGAACAATATTTTTTTACTTTTTACTATAATACAAATCCCCAAAAAAAAAAAAAAAAAAAAAATTATTCATTGGGTTTGGCCGATATATACCAATGACATTTATACAGCGATCAGAAATTTAAATGTCCACTGATTACTGTATAAATGTCATTGGCAGGGAAGGGGTTAACCTGCATGGGGCAGTGAAGGGGTTAACTGTGTTCCCTAGGCATGTTCTAACTGTGTGGGGGCAGGGCGGGCAGGCACATAACAGATCAGTGACAGTGATCAGTAGATCTGTTATGTCCCCCTTCACAGAACAGAGAACCGCCGTTTACATTGGTGGTTCCCCGTTCTGCAGCTCTGACAGGCGATCGCGGGTCACGAGTGGACATCGAGTCCGCCGACCCCGCGGGCATGCCCACGCAGCGTGCGGCCCCCGCCGCCGCCTGTGAGTGCACACCGGGAGCGTGCACAAGGGCGGACGTCCATGGAGGTCCGCCGGGCAATTCAGATCCATGCTGTAGCCGTCTTTCGGCTATAGTGCGGATTTGAGCTGGTTAATTCCTGCGCCAACAGTCATTTCAAACCATGAAGGCAGTCCACGTCAACTGCCCAGTCCCCCAGGGAAGGCATGCTCCTCAATTCCCAGTGTCTGGGTATGACCGTCCTAGCCGCTGCCAGAAACTGGCGCAGTAAGTATTTTTTGACTACTTTGAGTGGACCAGGTAGCATTGACAGTAGAGCTACTTCAGGAGTAGGAGTGATCGAGGTCGCCATAAGCCTACAGTACAATTCAAAGACTGCTTGCCAGAACTTTCACACAGGGGGACATTCCCACCAAATGTGGAGTAATGTTTCCTTGGATGAGAAACATCGGCAACAAATGTCAGGTAGTGTTGGGTTAATATGGTGTAGCGTCAAGTGACATCTATACCAACGGGTCAGCAATTTAAGGCCTTTCTCTTGGTTTTTTGAGGTTAGGGACAATTTGTGTCAGTATAAAGCACTTTTGCCATTCTGTGGGTGAGATCGTGTGACCCAGAAGGCTGTCTAAATTTATAGAATAGTCTCATCGGAGGACTTGAGCAAGCTGTCGATGGTCTGTTCTATTCCATTGTCTGAACCTCGCCCCATGTAGAGCTGGTGGAAAGGCCGGAGTCCCGAATAATGGAGTCATGGGTCCCTGCGGGTGGGATATAGCCTTGGATAAATTCAAGCGGTGCCAAATTTGTACCATTTGTCGGATGAGGTTGATCAGAGGTGGTGTGTTCAAGTAGTCAGCTGGTGTCCACGGCAAAGCTCGGAGGTCTATTGGGGTTAGATGGCTCTCTATTTGGGCCCACAGTTTAGTGGAGGAGTGATGGATTTGTGTGAGGACTACTGCTCTATTAAGAGGTAAGTTAGGGCATCCGGGGCTCCAATCCCGCCCCGAATCTTCGGGAGGGAGAGTTTTTTGTATTATGTTCTTGGTCAAGCACCTTTCCAGATAACGTCACTTTGAATGACAATTACTCAGTCATGCAACACTGTACCCAAATGAAATTTTTGTCCTTTTTTTCACACAAATAGAGATTTCGTTTGGTTTAATCATCACTGGGTTTTATATTTTTTTGCGCTATAAATGAAAAAAGAAAAAAAATGCATTTTTCTTCGTTTCTGTTATAAAATGTAGCAAATTAGTAATTTTT
The DNA here is from genome assembly GCA_018402905.1 of Glandirana rugosa. Lineage (NCBI taxonomy): Eukaryota > Metazoa > Chordata > Amphibia > Anura > Ranidae > Glandirana > Glandirana rugosa. Next base: position 351,804 of record BLSH010319659.1, on the reverse strand, counting down.
CTTCATACATTTATACTGCTACATATCTAAAAATAACCCAAATAAGTGTATATTATTTGGTCTTTGTGAAGGTTATAGAAAGTGGCGGCTGGTGAAGTTTTAAGATGGTGGGGCGCCAGACCCTGCCCTTCCGTTTTGCTCCATCCCACGTCTTAGAAGCCACACCCCTTATAGGCTCCACCCACTCTGTACACAATCTACAGTATAACTCAGCTGCCAGTCTTAATTCTTAATAAAATATTGCTGGCTCATTCATCCATTAAATCCCAAAGGTAAAGAATTACATGAGCTGTGAGGTCTGCACAGGAACCCAGCACAGACTGGTATTATGTGGGGTTTCATGTCCCATCAAGCTCCATCCTAATTCCTTATTTTATAATAGGAACGCTGGAAATCCTCTACTAACCCCTGACACAAGGTGAGCCATAGAAATGTCCCTGGTTTTTGGAACTGAGCAGCTTCACTAACATAAATCTTCATTATCTGTCAAAAAAAGTTCAAAATGTAATTATAAAATCAGGCGATTTGAGATGGCATTTATTGGAAAGCAGTTATTGTAGAGGAATTGTCATGAGTAGACGTTCCTCTTGTTCTGTTGTTTGATGCTGAGATACACAGAGGCTGAGCACAGGCAGCTTCAACCAACACAGCAACTCCACTCCTGGTGACTTGTTGGTCCCTGCATTGGAAGTCATGAATCATTGCTTACAGTGCATTGAATGCAGGATGAAGAAGTCACCAGGAGTGGAGTTGCTGTTTGGTTGAAGCTGCCTGTTAAACAGTAAAGTATGAAGAGCTGAGGGTGTGCGGTGCTGCTGAGCTCTGTGGTCCCCCAATGTCAGCAGGCTAATTGCAGATCAATTACTGCGAAGTTGGTTTGTCGTTGAGGTGAGGACCACTGAAGAAGTAGGACGTAAGTTACGTGACATTCGTTACTAAGTACTGAAGGTTACGTCCCTGGTTGTTCAGTGGTCCTCACCTCAACGACACAACCAACTTCGACGGACACGAGTCGGAGACACATAGAGTCGTAGTTTGTTGTCTTGTTCTCCTTGCAGATGAGTACTGTTAAGGAGATGTTATTGACGAAAGGTTATTTACGGTAGAGTTTAGCGGACTAAAATATTAATGTAAAACTTGAAAAAAACTGTCTATTACTTCTAAATACAATC
>BLSH010319659.1:323467-336863 GCA_018402905.1 Glandirana rugosa | reverse complement strand
ATAGGTAGTGTGGGGTGAAGGCATACATTTTTGCCCTTAGAAATCCTGAAGGTGGTGATTGGTTTTCGGGGTCCCGTACACGGATAGGCTCCCAATAAGTCTCACACATGGGGTATCCCCGTACTCAGGAGAAGCAGCAGAATGTATTTTGGGGTGTAATTCCACACATACCCATGGAATATGTGAGCAATATATAATTTCAGTAACAACTTTGTGTAATTTTTTTTTTTTTTTTTTTTTTTGGTCATCTTTCAATCACTTCTGACAAAAAAATAAAATATTCAATGGGCTCAACATGCCTCTCAGCAAATTCCTTGGGGTGTCTACTTTCCAAAATGGGGTCATTTGGGGGGGGTTTGTACTGCCCCTCCATTTTAGCACCTCAAGAAATGAGATAGGCAGTCATAAAATAAAAGCTGCGGAAATTCCAGAAAATGTACCCTAGTTTGTAGACGCTATAACTTTTGCGCAAAGCAATAAATATACGCGATTTTGCATTTTTTTTTACCCGAGACATGTGGCTGAATGCATTTTGGCAAAAATTTATGACTAAAATTTAGTTTATTGTATTTTTGTAATCACATAAAGTTGAAAATATCATTTTTTTTCAAAATTTCCGTTATATTTTTATTTATATCGCAAAAATTAAAAAGCGCAGTGGTGAACAAATACCACCAAAAGAAAGCTCTATTTGTGGGAAAAAAAGGACGCAAATTTCGTTTGGCTACTGCATTGCATGACCGCGCAATTACCATTTGAAGCGGCAAAGTGCCAAATTGCAAAAAGGGCTCCGGTCCTAAAGCTGGAAATCCTTCCGGGGCTGAAGTGGTTAAATGTAACCCTATATATATTATTGTGGGTTCATCATACCTCACTTAAATTGTTTACCCTAGCCACTCACAGTGGCTAAGTGGTTGGCACTCCTGCCTGGTAGCATTAGGGTTGTCGGTTTGAATCCCTACCACAGCACAATCTGCCTATAGTTTGCATGTTCTCCTTGTGTGGATTTTCTCAGGGTACTCCGGTTTCCTCCCACACTCCAAGGACATGCTGGTAGGTCAGTTGGGTCCTGTCTAAATTGGCCCTAGAATGTGTATGTATGCATGTAAGATAGGGACCTTAGATTGTAAGCTCCTTGAGGGCAAGGAGTGATGTGAATGTACAATATATATGTAAAGTGCTGTGTAAAGTGATGCCGTTAAATAAGTACCTATAATAAATAAATTTAAAAATCTTACATTGTGTATTAATAAACTTTTTTAAAATCTTTAGTTTAACATAAAATCTTAGGATCTACACGGTCAAAACAGTACCTTCTTCTAATAAAGTGAAAGTGTACCCCTTGCTTTCTGTAAACGCTGTCTGTGTATGTTGTGTTTTTGCCTTACACCCATCTTACAGCCTGCAAGCTGAGCCTGCCTCCATACTTCCCATGAAATGGAGGAAGCAGTGTTGTAGTATGATCTATGAGAGCGGGAACATCCGCCTCTTCCCCATCACTCCACTGTGTGTCAGCCTTTCCCTGGAATACACGCCTTATAGTGACACCATATGAAAGAGATTTCACATTTCAAGTATTCAGCACATATATGTACAAAAGGCGCATTACAAGAGCTTAGACATTACCACCTTTGCCAAAAATGTAAAATATCTGCCAGGGACACTTTTTATGCTACATTTTGGGTTAAATATAGTGAAATATAAGCCTGCAATTTTAGATTATAAAGTATATAGTAAAATATAAGCTTACAATTTTAGAATATAAATTCTTGTAAATGCTAGTTAATGAACATTTATTTGGTAATAAATCCAAAAGCAAACATTTATTATACTGCAGGTTTTCATTTTTTAACCTGGTGATCTGGCCAGTAAGTCTGTTGTTATATAACAGAACAAGCTGTCCTGCAGATGTAGCAGCTAAGGTGATGAGACAAACATTTTACCACTGACAGGGGTGCTTATAATGATCAGTTTTTATTTATTCATGTGAAACCTTTATACCAAAAGGAGAAAAAATTGCTGTAACTGTTTAAGCAGTGTTGACTGGAGTTTGGCTTCAGTTTGATAGTGTATTTAAATATGCACTAACTCCCCCCCCCCCCAAGATTAACAATGCTGCTGTCCAAAGAAAGATGTTGCGCCTTCATCCAGAGTGGGAGCACTCTAATACAGGAGGTGTGTTACTGGTCAGATCACCAGAAAAAAAAAATGAAGGCAGCCACCACATCTACTGATTGTTAAGCTGCAATATATTACATTTTGGGTTTAATGCCACTTTAACCACTTCAGCCCCGGAAGGATTTCCAGCTTTTGGACCGGAGCCCTTTTTGTGATTCGGCGCTGCGTCGCTTTAACTGACAATTGCGCGGTCGTGCGACGTTGCACCCAAACGAAATTTGCGTCCTTTTTTTCCCACAAACAGAGCTTTCTTTTGGTGGTATTTGATCACCTCTGCGTCATTTCTGATCGCCGCTATAAACAAAAGAAGAGCGACAATTTTGCAAAAAAACCCAAATTTCTTACTTTTTGCTAAAATACAAATCCAAAAAAAAAATATAAAAAAACATTTTTTTCACCGTTTTTGGCCGATTTATATTCTTCATCATATTTGCGATAAAAAAAATCGCAATCGGCGTTTATTGATTGGTTTGCGCAAAAGTGGTCGCATTTACGGATGATGAGAATTCATTTTTGGGGTTTTTATTTATTTATTTTTTTTTACTAAAAATGGCGGTGATCTGCGATTTTTTGCGGTACTGCGATATTGGGGCGGACATGTCGGAATGTTTTGACACTTTTTTGGGACCATTGGCATTTATACAGCGATCAGTGCTATAAAAATGCACTGATTACTGTGTAAATGCCATTGGCAGTGAAGGGGTTAACCTGCAGGGGGCGCTCTAAGGGTTAACTGTGTTCCCTGGGCGTGTTCTTACTGTAGGGGGACTTGCCTAGCTGGGGAAAGGAAGTGGTCACAGCCTTCATGTACGAGAAGGCTGTGATCACTTCCCTTCCCCCTCACACAGAGCGGAGGTCCGTGTTTACATACACGGACCTCCGCTCATTCGTTCCGGGGGGGGCATCGCGGGTGGCCGGCGGCAATCGAAGCCGCCGGACCCGCTCCCTGGACCCCCCTGGACACAGTGAGCGCGCGTGCGCGCCTCCGGCGGCGCGCGCGCGCTCACAGTGGCTCTGTATCGCGGCCGCCGTCGTATGACGGCGATTCGCGTTACAGAGCCACATTGTCGCCGTCAATTGCCGATCAGCCGTCGGCAAGCGGTTAAAGGAGTTGTAAAGGCAGAAGGTTTTTTTTTATCTCAATGCATTCTATGCATTAAGATAAAAAAACTTTTTGTGTATAGCAGCCTGCTTAGCACCCCCTAATCACTTACCTGAGCCCCATCTCTCTCCAGTGATGTCCACGAATGTCTAAGCCATCTGAGACACTCCTCCTGATTGGCTGAGACACAGCAGTGGCGCCATAGGCTCCTGTGGCTGTCAATCAAATCCAGTCAGCCAATCAGGGGAGAGAGGGGGCAGGGCTGGGTCGGGGCTCCATGTCTGAATGGATACATGGAGCTCTGGCTCGGCTCGGGTGCCCCCATAGGAATAAAATACAAAAACAAAAAGGCTGCGCTTGTGTAGGTGTCAGAAATTACAAGCAAACAATGTGTGAATAATTTAAAAACATATGTAAGTGAAACAATGTGACAAAACTAATGAAAACAGTGTCACAATGGTAAAACATCAAAATTCAATGTCCAAGTGCACAAGTCCATATGCAGTGAATGAATAACCCAGTGCAATAGTGGAAATGGAATGTCCTTGTTCAGGTCTCCCAATATAAATCGACACACCCCACGCCACCAGATAGTGAGAAGACCTCCACCACAGATAGGTTGTCTCCTTACCAGATCTCCTGGACCCCTTTTTATAGGGGGTCAGGAGTTGCCTGTGTGGATCAAGACCTCCACGGGGCCACACCGGTCCACTTTCTGAGGGTCACCCGCCCCACTGTGCTGGATCTCCTGGATTCCTTATCAAAGGGGATCCGAGGCCACTTGCTGGAATATGGACTTTACTCGGGGTCGTCTATACTCTGGGTACCACCCTCCACGATCCACCTCAGATTACCTCGGTTGCCCAAAGAAAGGTAGGCCAATAGTGTGATATCGTTTAAACAGATGACTTTAATAAAAATAGTAAAACTCACATGTATCCAAATGAACAACAGCTGTATATCGATAAAATCAGTCAGCGGTGGTAACGAGACAGTGCTGTGACTCCGTACCTACAGTATGGGAGTCCACTCAATCTGGTAAGCATGTATGCCCCTTTTTATGGTGGTAGATCACAGGAGAATTGTTGTTTGGAGTGTTACATGGTGATTCTCCCATTGAAGAGAATTTTCGGATGATCACTGTGTTAATATTTTGGACTATATATCATATTATTTTATCTCATTTCTTGTATTTATAATTGTGTTCACTCTAAATCATTTCCAAGCGCTGCCCTATTTTTATAGTAAAGACTCACGGCTTGTCTGTGCATTCACCAGATCTCAATTAAAGATGGTGGTGCTGGAGAAGAGGGGTGAAGGGAAAATTTTGCTTCAAGCAAGACAGTGCTGGACTTCAGGGGTCTAGTAAGTATGTTTCTTTTTTTAAATTTGAGAAGAGGACAAATGTTAAGGGTTTTTTTTCTGGGGGAGGGGTTTGGGTTGTTGAGAGCAGAGTAAAGTTCCTCTTTAAGTACTGAAATTTGTGTTTATAACTGCCTTATGTTATCCCCTTTACAACATGACTGAGAGAAGTAGGGCCAGCAGTAGAAGTCTATCAATAAACAAGAGGCAGGAGGAGATGGCAGACTGAAAAAAATGGGTTAGTGGTGATAAAGTCAGTGTGCTGCTGGCCCCTTATTGTCCAGTTAGTAAGTTCTGGGTCAAGCACTGTCACCACTGCAGTTCAGGACCTGATTTTGTTGTCTGGCAGGTGTGCCTTAATCATAGGACTGGCAGCATAGTATGCAAATCCTTTGGCATGTAAAACAGTGTAATATAGTGTAGACTTACCTCTGATGCCCTTGAGAGGAAGCAAGCTATTGCGTACCTGTGAAACGCATTGGGGGAGCTACCCTCATTCTTTTGCATTATACAGGGTGTAAATTTATCAGATAATAAAAAATGTAAATACATTATGTATATATATATATATATATATAACCAGTGATTAACTAAGGGTTAAGCATGTAGAGGGGTAAAAAAACAATCAATATACTATATTATTGAGTGAGACACACATCTTCTTTTAAGCTGGGTATACATGTGCAGTTGTTTTTGCTCAACCAGTGGGTTAAACCCCAAATAAATAAAAGGTCAGATCCCTGAATCAACCCTGTGACTCCCCCCACCAGAATATACTGATCAGCGCTGCAGCCATTGGCTACAAGCACCGATCAAATGCTGGTTTTCCAACATAACCATTCGTCAGAAGACGGTTGTTGGGCAGCTTCTATTGAACAGTAAGCAGTACACACCCCCTGAAAGTCAGCTGGTTCAGCAATTTTGGTACATGTGTGCCCAGGTATACATTGAAATTCCGTTCGCTGTAAGAGATTTCCTCTATTTTTCTGTTACATCTCTCAGGAACGTGAAAGCAAATGTTTGGCTACACATACACTAATGATTTTTGCCAACTTAAATTTATCTTCCCCTGTCTCTGATCTTTTTCAAAACTTTTTTTGGTCCATGCATATCCTGCTATAGATTTAAATATTATATTGTGGTTTTAATGATTATGATATTCAATAAAAATGACATAAGGTGTGGTATCATTAAAGTTTGAGTCTTCTCCATTTTTTTGCAAATGATTTATGTTAATGCAGAGAATACAAATACTTTGTAACATCGGTTCACACAGGGGCGATCCGATTTCAGGACGACTTTGCTAGGCGATTTCAGCGTGACTTTCAGGGCGACTTCAGGTGACTTCAGCAACTTACAACATGACTTATGCCAGGCGACTTTGCCTGTGGCCAATCAGAGAAGAGAGGGAGGGGGCTGCCCCAAAGTAAATTCTATTCTTTTCACTGACAAAGTCACTTGCAATAAGATGGGGGATCCGACTTGGAGGCGACTTCCATTGATTTCTATGGGCACAAGTCGGATAGAAGTCGCCTCCAAGTAGTATAGGAATCTCTTCTGAAGTCGCCTTGAAGTCGGCTACTTCAGTAGCGTATATAAAGACGGCTTCCATTCACTTCAATGGGATTTCTTATGTCAAGCTACCTGGGGCGACTTGAGGCGACTCAAGTCGGATCCCAAGTCTCCCCTGTGTGAACCGGGCCTAAAGCCATACATTAAAAGAGAGCAATGGCAATGTAAAAGAGTAATGTATGTAGAGGGATAAGTCATAGAAACAAGAAGGGAAGGAAATGTGCAAATTATATGTAAAGTGACAATGTGTGCCCCATCAAATAGTGGAGGATAAAGCAGTGCTAGGCCAGTTAATTAAGAGAATATTATAGGCCAGATAGAATATATGCTGGAAGAGACCATTTCGAGTGTTCTTGAAGGTTTGAAGGACGGGGAATGTAGAATGGTTTCCGTGAGGGCATCAGTGAAGTCCTGAAAGTGAGAGTTTGTAAATGGTAAGTAGAGTGAATGAGAGACGGTTGTGTATAGAGCAGAGGATGTGCTTGGATTGATATATGAATATTAAGTAAACAATGTATGGAGGGGATGGGTTGGAATTTTTACTTGTAATTTGCAGGTTATAGAATTGACTTTGTTAATTTGATATTAAAGTTTTAATAAGCAGTGTGATGAATCCAATGGGCCAGTTCTGACTAAGGGTGTACTCACATTAGAAAACTATAAACTGTAAAATAAGGGCTACATAACCAGGGCTGTAGAACCCTCATCAGACACCCACTCACCAATATACATACTGTATAATATAATGTGGTATTCACATTAGGCATGATTGCCTTGTATTGTAACTCACTACAATTGTCTCCACTTCCCCTTAGTCTGTGCTCACTATCTACTGGGCCAGAGCATGTTTACCTCATTACCTCAGCCAGTAAGACCACTCCGATCCTTGCTTTTGTTCTTCATGGGTGCTCAGTGATCTTTGAGAGTTCTGTGTTAGGAACAACCACACTAAAACACCAAACCAACCGGACTTTGGGAGTGAATTGTGCTTGGGCATGGTTCGTACACCTAGTGGGGAAACCCCCTTGTGTCATTCAAAAAGTTTGGATTAGAAGTTCGAAATGGCGGTAGCTTAGGAGGGCCCAAATAGGGTTCTTTGTAAGTCTTTTAGTAGAGCTGTTCATACATTGATCAATATTGGGCAGGTTCAGCAGTGACTGTTCAAATTTCCAACAGCGTGTGGCCATCCCTGCTTGACAGCCACTTGGTTGATAAGGGACATGCTGGAGAATATTTCTTGCTGTTAGAATGCAATGTACCAATGGGGGGAATCCTTCATCCTCTGTGGATGGAGGAATCTGCTGGTTGAACTAATAAAGACTGATTGTCTATGGCCAAATTTATGTAAATTTGAGGGTAGGAATGAATAATGGGATGACAAGGATTGAATCAAGTGAGCAGGTAGTAAGGTGCAACTTGGAAAATCAGGCAGAAAAACTTTGTTGAATGAACATATAGAACAGGTGCCAACAGATTGGTCTGCAGTCAAGCTGTTCCCGATGTTTTCATTTTTTTCATGACAAGAAGGTAGCAGGACAGGGTAGGAGGATAAACATATTGAAAAAGGAGGCAAGACATGCTTTTGTATAGGGAAACCCTGATATAAGAAAACCCTATATGCTTCTGTTTTTCCTCGCTGGTAAATCTCCCTTGAACATTTTAGTATGATTTATCACTAAGCACAACAATGTTCAAAATTCATCAAAATGTCTTATACTGCTGGATATAAGTTGTATCTGGGTTGCTCATTAAATGTTCCAATAAGTAAGAATTCTGTATAGAGACCACTGCTCTTTGACAGCTCTCTTCATGACTATTGCAAGTCTTGTACTGGTGGGTTATTCTAACTGGTGGCCAGCTCCCGGTTGGTAGCAACAATGTTTATCATTCCTATATAATAGGTGAAGGGGCACCTGACTTACTGAGGTTACCATGGTATAGTATTGATTGACTGTTGCCTTGGGGTAAGTCAGGAAGGACATAGTGAGGAGGTTTCCATATGAACACATGGAGGTGGCCAAGTTCCTCATTAAAAAGAGGGAAGGATCAGCCAGGTACTTAAAGATTATCAGTAATTTAGAAAATCTCTGTCATTGAAAAGAATCAGAAATGCTCATTATTGCTACCAAGTCACGACCATAATTGGCCTGATCTTTGTCTGAACTTCATGTCAGGCAGGCCAGGAATGGGATGTTTATTACCAGCCTAACGTTTAGTAGATTATGGCCTCAGAGTAGGAAAGGAAAGCCTGAAAAAGATCTGAGCTAGGGGAAGTTGAATTTAAAGTGGTATTAAACCTAACGGCAATAATTTATTATATTGCAGCTTACCAAATCTTAGATGTGATGGCTGCTTGAGTTTTCTTTTTAAAGTTTTCTTTCTTTTATTTTCCCCTGGTGATCTGGCCAATAAGTCTGTTGCATTTTAACAGAATAAGTTCTCCTATAAATGTATCAGTTAAGAGATTTTTTAATTGTGCGGTTGAGTTTGGGTATCTTCTGTTTGTATAAATATCCCTTTGATTCCTGCCCCAGAGATGCAACAGAAAAATAGAAGAAATCCCCCACAGGTACACATGTACTGAAATTGCTGAACCGGCTGACTTTCGGTCAGAGTTGGTTCACACAGGGGCGATCCAACTTCAGGCGCGACTTTATAGGCAATTTGAACCCGACTTCAAGGTGATTTCAGCGTAACTTTGGGCGACTTACAACGCGACTTAAAGCGACCTCCATGCCAGACGACTTTGCCTTTGGCCAATCAGAGAATATAGCTCTTCTGACATCATTCCTTTTACCTGGGTAAAATCTTTTCTTTTTCCTGTAAAGTCGCTTCAATATAGATGGGGATCCGACTTGGAGGTGACTTCCATTGAATTCTATGGGCACAAGTCGGATAGAAGTCGCCTTGAAGTAGTACAGGAACATTTTTTGAAGTCAGAGCGACTTCAATAGTGTAAATTAAGACGGCTTTCTTTCACTTCAATGGGATTTCCTATGTCAAGTGATTTGGGGCGACACAAGTCAGATCCCAAGTCGCTGCTGTAGTGTGAACTGGCTCTCAGTGTGAACTACTCTCTGTTCAATAGAACAGAAGCTGGCCTAACAAGCAGTTTCTGTGGAACAGTCCTGGTGGAAAACCAACATTCGATCAGTGCTTGCAGCCAATGGTTACAGTGCTGATTTGTGTATTCTGATGGGGTTGTGGGGGTCCAGAAACCCCCGCTGTCAGGATACAATAGCACAGCAGAGAAGATCCTTGCATCCACATCACTTGTGTGAATACAGGGATTTGACAGTTTTTTTTTACCTTCAACACATTGGTTCAATTAAAAAAATGTCTACATCATGTATAAGCTTTAGACACTTGTTTCCAGAAACGTCCCTATTGGAAAATTTTCCCTTACCTTTTGTTCTGGTGTTAGTTCTAAAATTTTGGAATTCTTATCCTTTTCTGTTTTGGTGACAATAGTCATCAGGACAAACAGAGAGGTGAATCACTCTAACACAGACAGCAATAGAAACATGAAAGAATGTCTAACCCTTACTTGCTCTATCCAAAAAAAAGGGTTGCCTAGAGATATACTTTAACAGCAGGAGCAGACAACTATCAAATTGTTTTGTATCTAACCCTGGGGTACTTTTTTAGAAATGTTTCATTGTGTAGTTGCAGAGTTTTGCTTCTATCTTCTCAAGGACTTTGAACGCTCCAAGAAGTTGGAGAATCTCTGTGGGCAATATTGAGCACTATCAGCAGTTGAGAAAAACACAGTGATGTTGATTTACTAAGACTGGAGAGTTCAAAAACTGGTGCCAGGCTTTGCACTCTCCAGTTTTAGTAAATCAACCCAATATCACACTAAAGGTTAGCTCTAAATAGCCCAATCCTCACTTGAGCATCGTATGCAGTGATGGACTGGGTATGGGATGGAGCCATTTATGGTCCCCCTAGTGCTCACCAATCGCTCAGCCATTTTTATGTAAATTGCTCAAGACATTGCTCATATGGCTCAAGACAACCTACAACTGACAGTTTTCATTATTTCACATTTTTTAATAGAAACTGTGTGTTGCAGGTTGCATTGATGAGTTTAATTATTTTGTGACTAAACACTTGTTAAAAGTAGGTAAAAGTTTGGAGTTCTGCCAGCTAGAGATAAAGTATGGCGCTTAAAGTCATTGTAAACCTCAGTCATGAAATGTGAGCAAAGCACATGTATCTGTAGTGTTTACTTATCTCTCTCCAAAGCTCTGTAGAGTGTAGTTTCTCTCTGGTGCTTCGTTTCTCTGTTGTCAGCATGAGTCACTTCTCTGACGTTTTCCCAACACATGAGATAAATTTGTATTGGGGAAGGAGCTCAGCAGGCAGCTTGTCTATTCAGAACGCAGCTCTTCTGCTGTATGAAGGGGGTGTGTTCCTTTCCTCCAATCAGCTCTCACACACTGTAACCACAGCTCTCTGGCCCCTCCTCTGTGCTTCTGACAGATGAAGAAAGATTTTAACACAATCTGCCCTTTTGAAGGGGTGTAGGGAAGAGAGGGCTGCAGATAAACACGTAAAATGTATGTAGGAGGATATCTGTGTATCATCTGAGGCTGTTCACTTCACTGGGTATGTGTGATGGTTTACAACCACGTTAAGCTTGCCCCAGTACTCATGTAATGGTTGTTTGCTCCTACAGGCAGATTACCAATTTTGTGTTTTAGCATGTATCTAACTTTATGTATCACTTGTGAAATAAAATCAAAGACTGACCTTCTGGCTACCTTTTAGCATTCTCACCAAAAAGTCTTGTCCAATTAATTTATCCAACTTTCACTGTGATTACTTACTACTTGGATTCAACAGACAACACCCAGCATCTGTTTCATAAATATTTCAGCTTCTCAATATTTGCAGAGTGCAACAGTTTTTAAAGAATCCATAACCATTTTGGTGCATAACTGAAAACTCAGTAAGGCTTCATGCACACTGCTTTATTGTAAATGCTGTTTCTCCTGAGAAGAGAAAAAAACTATGGGGTTCATTTACTAAAGGTAAAAAGACTGTGCACTTTGCAAAGTATATTTGCACTGTGTAAGTGCAGTTGCTCCAGAACTTAGTAAATGAGCAAAAGCTCTGCTTACTTCTATCCTCCAATCATTTACAAGCAAAAATGCTGTTTTTTATTTTATTTTCCATGCACATGATTGGGTTCTCTTTGCAAAGTGAAGCCTTACCTCATTTACTAACCTCTGAAGCAACTGCACTTGCAGAGGGCAACTGCAGTCTATTTGCCTTTAGTAAATCAACCCCATGTGCACACATAGGCGTCTATTTACTAAAACTGGAGAGTGTAAAATCTGGTGCAGCTGTGCATGGTAGTCAGCTTCTAACTTCAGCTTATTCAATTAAGCTTTGACAATAAAACCTAGAAGCTGATTGGTTTCTATTTAGAGCTGCACCAGATTCTGCACTCTCTGGTTTTAGTAAATCATCCCAACAGGCTTTTACCAGAGTTTAGGAGCAGCAGAGTTTAGAGGCAGTGAAATGCTCCTCTCCTGAACGCAGAAGAATCACATTCAGCAGAGGAGCTTTTGGGTATAAAATATGCCAAACGCTGCTAAACTCGTCTAAGTGCGCTTAAATGCTAGGCGCCTTTAGCGCTTCAGCATTTATTCATTTCAATTGCCAGAATAAATTAAAACTCTGGTCAATGAAATAAATAAACGTGCAAACACCAAACTCTACTAAACTGATTTAAAAAAAATGCAGCTTAGGTGAGTTTTAAACGCTGATTTTTTGCTGTTAATAGAAACAGCATTTACAATAAACCAGTATGCATGAGGTCTAACGTGTTTGTACACCACTATCATGGGTTTATCCTATTTGCTATCTTTTGTTCTGTTATGTAGCGCCCTCTACTATAGGTAAGTGCTTAGAAATAGAATTTTTTTATTAAGAGTAGGTAAATTTAGTCAGGCCTAGGGGGAGGAGAGTTTGGGTGGAAGTGACGGAGATGGAATAGTGTGGAGGCTGTCAGGGCCTGGAGGGAGCCCCTAGTCTGGGGGGGGTGACTTCGGCCTGGGAGAGCTCGAGTGTGACCAGGAGGAGAGAGCAAGATCCTGGTGGAGAGGCACAAAGAGGACAGCAGGAGAGAGCACTATCAGAGAGATCTCCGGGAGGAACTCCATAGGTACAATACAGTGAATGAGTGTAGTCACCTTAGGACTGGAAGTGTGGTGCAGGCAGGAATCCCAGGTGAATATTCAGGAGAAAAAAAGGGCAAAAAGAAATCTAGTGCAGCCACTACATATAAGGATTGATATCCTGCGAAACATTACTTTTTTGTTGTTGCGTTCAGATACACATCAACGTATATCTAAAGCCAAAACCTTTTTTGGTTTTAGATAGACTAATGAATGGAAAAAAATCAAACAGAAGGAAATGTATGCCAATTTAACAGTTGTAATCAAATCTAACAACAATTGGAACATAAGGTCAATGAGGATATGGTTATTGGCCACCATACACCAAAATCCACCTTTCACCATATCTACCAATCCCTGCAGAACTACAGAACATTTTGGGGTCTATTGATAAAAAAAAATAATTGGTGTATATGTCTCCAGTATTCACAGAACCACCTCAGATAATCCCTGTATTCTGTCTAATATGTTTATTTTGGATGATTGTCAGCTGCATCTAGTGGCCATAATGTGGTATTTTCCAGACTGATGTATTTAGGGATGGGGTTCTAGAGTACTGCAGTTCTAGTAGGTCAACCCTTTGACCTTGGATCCCACCTTTGTTACCAGAGCTGCCCTGGACTTCACTGTGATGGTGTCAGGAACCATGAATCAGACCAAGACAGAAGTGCAGTAAAATCACAGTCCCGTCGAGACCATTGTTTCCACCCTAGGTTCCAGTTTCCCAACTGGATGATCTTGACGTCATGAGATCTTGGGGTAGGGATTTATGTAGTCAGACCTTTTATGGTGTAATACCGGTGATCTACGTCGACTGTTAGTAGGTTTTATTTGTATAATCTGTCTTATGTCCCTAATAGACTCCACCAAGACACTTATGACCTCTGTATATGTGGTTAATAAAAAAAAATAGTTATCTGGGGTTTTACAAGACATCAAGACGTCCCTAACCATCTATACCACTTTCCACCTAAAACCACATACCACCGGTTAT
>BLSH010319659.1:298220-316785 GCA_018402905.1 Glandirana rugosa | reverse complement strand
GAAGTTGTCCCGTAGTCCGTGCTAGGCTGAAGAGTAGTGGTGCAGGCCGGGTCGTTAACTTGCGGTCAGAGTGGTACCGAAGGAGCAGGCAATCGGATGGTCGGGTGCAGGCAGGGTCGTTAACAGGCAGGCAGGTGAGGTACAGAAGGAACAGGCAGTCGGATGGTCGGGTGCAGGCAGGGTCGTTAACAGGCAGGCAGGTGAGGTACAGAAGGAACAGGCAGTCGGATGGTCGTAGACAAGCTGGGGGTCGGTGCAGGCAGCGTTCAAGCAGACGTGGGCTCAGGCCGGGTCACAGGTAATCAGGAAGCTCAGAACGGGTAGCTCAGGAACACAGTAACGCTGTAGAACGGACAGCACTTGCCTACAGGAAGCAGGAAGTTTAAATAGAGCTGCCCGTCCAAGAATTAGAGGAAACACCCAACTGCAATTAACCCTCCGCACACTCTTCTTCTAACAGGGGTGGAGAGGCTCTGCTCTGTTGAGGGCATGTGGCCTGGTATGGTTCAGGAGGGTGGCACTCACTCTTCCCCCCTCTTTCTTGGCCTGCCAGGCTGCATGATCGTATAAGGGTCTGGTATGGATTTTGGGGGGAACCTCATGCCCTTTTTTTTTATTTTGGAGTGGGGTTCCCCTTAAAATACCATACCAGACCTGAAGAGCTTTTTTTTTAAGAATTGTTAATTGCCGGCATGTTTGTTTTACATTCAGCTGACAAGTAATCCATTGTTAAGGGCGCAGTGGCCGGTTTCCTGTCCCGCTCCTTAACAACCAGCTATTGGGGGGGAGGGACAGGGACCCCCACGCTGCATCTGAGCAATACTTCATGTGATATCGCCAGCAAAACCCTGGTGGTAAATATTGCATTTTTTTTCTTTCTGTTCCGAATGGACATTTTTTTACCACGTCAATAATTTATGCAAATGATTCACGTGACTGTGTTATTGCATGTCTTAAGTGAACTGAGCCCTATTTGTTATAATTTTTGTCAGTGATCACAGTAAGCTGTCACAGTGCAACTCATCATCGCCTAAGGATATAAAAAAATAAAAGTCGCACTCCAATATAAACTCTTCTTGCTGTTTTTATTGAACTGTCAGCAAAATAACTGCATACATGACATCTCCACCTAAAACCTGCAGTACCTCAACACCTTTCACCACGCCTGGCAAGCTCACAAGTGTGAGTAAGCCAGGAGTGGTGAAACATATCAAGGAAGTACAGTTTTTGGGTGGAGATGTCATGTATGCAGTTATTTTGCTGACAGTTCAATAAACACAGCAAGAAGCTTTTATACTGGAGTGCGACATTTATCTTTCTATATCTTTGATGGAGAGAGGAGTGATCTGTAGGAACTGGCACCCTGATCGTTTGTTCATGGCAGGAGGAGTGGGTCTTGAGTCATGCGGTGGACATGGGTATGTCATCACCACTCAAAGTTCATAGCCAGGGAGTAGGGAAGTGTTAGGACCTCAGTCAGATTTTCACAGTCTGTACACCTGTTTGGCTTTCTCTATCTCTCCTGGTGACCACTGTCACTAACATGGAACATAATGGTCATTCCAAACTTTTACAGCTGTCACTAGAACAGGAGGTGGGTGGTTGTTTTCTGCCCCCCCCCCCCCAAAAAAAACCCCACCAGCCACCACTGGAGGACAAGTAAAGGGAAATCTTCCCTCCATGACAAGAAAAAACTGACGGGTGTTCTAAACATTCTGCACTCTATACATTAGTTATACTTTCATTTGCGTACTGCATAACCAATCCAGCAGGATCTAGTAGGTTTGTGAAACAATAATATGTTTGGAGGTAGTCTGACATTAAGAACCTCTTTACAGGACAGCTGGTTTTAGGGGAAGCTTTAGGATGAAATACACTTCAGGTGCTGTTATTAATATACAAGAAGGTATGCCCCATTCCATTACATGGTGTGATATTGTAAAATTACAAGTGAAATGAACACACTGTAGTGTACAGGATTCTACCACGATATTAAGCTACATTATTTTTTTTTCCATGATCGTTAATGATGCTTGTCCATGGTCACAACTGGAAAGTTGGCCAACCGTTGGCAAACACTAGATCACTCTCAGTGATAGTTATTATTGACATAACAGTCATTGATTTTAGTGTTTTGCCAGCTAATGCTCAAGAACAACTGTACATTGACCACTATTGATTGCACATTTCAATGCCTTATTTGATTTAAAGAAAGATGACCTTAATAGGGCACTAAGCAATAATAATAATCTTCATTCCGATTAAATCCCAGTCAGTTAAACCCACCTGCCTTTTTGAAACAGTCCATGTCTGTATAAATATAAAGCCATGGAGAAACACCTACACTGGAATCTTGTGTTTTGAAAGGGTAGAGAACTCACCATATGTGCAAATATAATTAATTAAATTTTAACTCCAGGTATGATCCAATCTTTATTGCATACTGACTGTTCTGCCTGCAGCAGGATATTAATTAAGTTGTTTTGCCTGCAATATCAGATTTGACCACAAGATGGCGCCAGTGGTACATTTACTATTATTACAGAAACTGTGTTCACCAAAAGTTCCCATCATTCTTCAGTCTAAGGAAGAGAAACAGGTGCATCCTGGGAACTCAGACTCCATCCTGAAAGAACAAACCAGCTATCAGAATACACGTTGGACTAAAATTTGCATCGGCTTGCATCCCCTAAACGCAGCATCGCTGGTGGGAATTACTTATCACTATCTACAGCCTAGCTTATTCATTGTATTTCTGTATAATTCATATACTGATTATATGTATCTGTATTTGTTTTTTCCCAAGAGTTTCAACCGACCCTGTTTTGTTAATAAAGCTTCAAGATTACACTCAGTTTGGCTTATTACAGAATAGGAGGGTTTAGCTGCATGTGGTGTTATACACTGGGAAACGTGTAGCGAGGACAGAACACTTAACTTGGTCCAGCTTGACACAATGTAAGTATGCATATCTCACACCTTTGGGCCCCTGGGGAAGCAAAAAATGACTGTAGTAATCAGTGGTACTACAGTGATACCCACAATCCTCTGGGTCCTGTTCAGTTTCTGTGCAAGCAACACTGACAACAGAGTGGAATCGCTCAGTGCTGCCGCCATTTATGGAATGCATTGTATTTTTTTCAATAAAGAGGGGCAGTGATGTCACAGTCTCCATCTTGTCCAATCAGAATATGTCTTATATGCATTAAAAAATATAAGGCATTCTGTGAATGGTGGCAATGCCAAACTAGTATACCCCTGTGGTCACTGTGCAGAGAGGAAGTTGCTTACACAGAACTCGAGCAGTATGTACAAAGACAAGGTTAACATTGTAGTAGCACCAACAATCAGGGATGAGTGTGCCATGCTGAAATAATGTAAGTATGCAATACAGATAATTCCTTGAGCTTTAAATGTATTTTGCACAGTTTTTCTATGAGTATTTTTCAAACTATCATTGGTCATGAACAACAGTCACTCACAACCTTTGTTGAATACTATATCCTACAAAATGAACACAGGAGCCCAAAGACACAAATAGTTCTTTCTAAAATGACCATCCTTCCTTTTTAGCACTGTTTTACAATGTGTGGGATGTGCATTATTGGTTATACATGTCTTTACTACATGTGGTGGTCATAAGCCAGGTAAGGCTTTGGAAAGCCATGCAAAGGATTGGGCATTCTGTAAATAAATACGTGGCATTGGCTTACAGATGTCAGCATAGTCATCTATGAAATCGAATGGTTCTTTTTGTTTCAGTTAGGCAACATCATGGCCTCCCCCTGGGGGAGGGGGTGGGGGGGGATGTTATAATTAAGGTGGTGTGCACATAAATGAACATGATTTCCATCAAAACTCTTCTTAAAGGGACACCAGAAGGAGAGACAGCTAAGCTGCAAGTAGGCACAGGAGATAAAGCTTAAAAGCTATAGAGGCTGATTAATTAGAATTGGAGAAATGAAAATGAGCATTAAACCAGGCTTCAGCTTTTATTTTACTGAAAATTTAAAAAAAAAATAATTCTGCTTGGCACAAAACTCCACTTTTTATCTTTTTTTTTCTAGTTCTAATGAAACATCCCCGTAGCGCTAGCCTTATAAATTTCTGGTACATATGACCTCTAGCTGTTCTCTCTGTACTAGGAAATGTGAGCATATTATCTTACAACAATGGCTGTTGGATGCTAGTGGAAGAATGCTGATTTAACATGGACAGTCAGTGTGTCAAAGGACCTACTTATAATTCCTGAGGCAGTGTACCATCCACAGTGTATATGAATGCCAACAGAAGTACATGACCCTTACTTTGGAAAATGACAAGCAAATCTAAATTAGCAGCTCAAAACTTTCTGTTAAGGTTTCTGATGCTGGACCGTGAAGCCTTACTGCTTGCAAGCGTCACTTCAGAACTAAAATATTAGACAATATATACAGAGAATAATTGCATTCATTTTTGTATATAATTAATATTACCGTCAAAATCTACAAAATCTACAGAAAATAATTGCATTTATTTTTGTACATAATTAATATTATATACAGTATCTCACAAAAGTGAGTATACCACATGCTCAATAGGGTTTAGGTCTGGAGACATGCTTGGCCAGTCCATCACCTTTACCCTCAGCTTCTTTAGCAAGGTAGTGGTCGTCTTGGAGCTGTGTTTGGGGTCGTGATCATGTTGGAATACTGCCCTGCGGCCCAGTCTCTGAAGGGAGGGGATCATGCTCTATTTCAGTATGTCACAGTACATGTTGGCATTCATGGTTCCCTCAATGAACTGTAGCTCCCCAGTGCCGGCAGCACTCATGCAGTCCCAGACCATGACGCTCCCACCACCATGCTTGACTGTAGGCAAGACACCTTTGTCTTTGTACTCCTCACCTGGTTGCTGCCACACATGCTTGACACCATCTAAACCAAATACGTTTATCTTGGTCTCATCAGACCATAGGTCATGGTTCCAGTAAGCCATTCCTTAGACTGCTTGTCTTCAGCAAACTATTTGTGGGCTTTCTTGTGCATCATCTTTAGAAGAGGCTTCCTTCTGGGATGACAGCCATGCAGACCAATTTGACGCAATGTGCGGCATATGGTCTGAACACTGACAGGCTGACCCCCCACCCCTTCAACCTCTGCAGCAATGCTGGCAGCACTGATACATCTATTTTTTAAAGACAACCTCTGGATATGACGCTGAGCGTGTGCACTCAACTTCTTTGGGCGACCATGGCGAGGCCTGTTCTGAGTGGAACATGTCCTGTATGGTCTTGGCCACCGTGCTGCAGCTCAGTTTCAGGGTCTTGGCAATCTTCTTATAGCCTAGGCGATCTTTATGTAGAGCAACAATTCTTCTTTTCAGATCCTCAGAGAGTTCTTTGCCATGAGGGGCCATGTTGAACTTCCAGTGACCAGTATGAGAGAGTGAGAGCGAAAACACCAAACTTAACACACCTGCTCCCCATTCACACCAGAGACCTTGTAACACTAATGAGTCACATGACACTGGGGAGGGAAAATTGATAATTTGGCCCAATTTGGACATTTTTACTTAGGGGTGTGCTCACTTTTGTTGCCAGTGGTTTAGACATTAATGGCTGTGTGTTGAGTTATTTTGAGGGGACAGCAAATGTACACTGTTATACAAGCTGGACACTCACTACTTTACATTGTAGCAAAGTGTCATTTCTTCAGTGTTGTCACATGAAAAGATATAGTAAAATATTTACAAAAATGTGAGGGGTGTACTCACTTTTGTGAGATTCTGTATATACTCACCGGCCACTTTAATAGGTACACATTGGACCCCCTTTTGCCCTCAGAACTGCCCTAATTCTTTGTGGCATAGATTCAACAAGGTGTTGGAAACATTCCTCAGAGATTTTGGTCCACAATAACATGATAGCATCACGCAGTTGCTGCAGATTTGTCGGCTGCACGTCCATGGTGCAAATCTCCCATTCCACCACATCTCAAAGGTGCTCTATTGGATTGAGATCTGGTGACTGTGGAGGCCATTGGAGTACAGTGAACTCATTGTCATGTTCAAGAAACCAATGGTTTGAGATGATTAGAGCTTTGTGACATGGTGCATTATCCTGCTGGAAGTAGCCATCAGAAGATTGTACACTGTAGTCATAAAGGGATGGACATGGTCAGCAACAATACTCAGGTAGGCCACTGTGCTTAAACAATGCTCAACTGGTACTAAGGTGCCCAAAGGGTGCCAAGAAAATATCCCCCACACCATTACACCACCACCAGCATGAACCGCTGATACAAGGCAGAATGGATCCATGCTTTCATGTTGTTTATGCCAAATACTGACCCTACCATCTGAATGTCACAGCTGAAACTGAGACTCATCAGACCAGGCAACGTTTTTCCAATCTTCTATTGTCCAATTTTGGTGAGCCTGTTCGAACTGTAGCCTCATTTCCCTGTTCTTATCTGACAGGAGTGGCACCCGGTGTGGTCTTCTGCTGCTGTAGTCCATCTTCTTCAAAGTTTGATATGTTGTGCTTTCAGAGATGGTATTCTGATTATCTTGGTTGTAACGAGTGGTTATTTGAGTTACTGTTGCCTTTCTATCATCTCAAACCAATCTGCCCATTCTCCTCTGACCTCTGACATCAACAAGGCATTTTCATCTACACAACTTCTGCTCATTGGATATTTTCTCCTTTTTGGACAATCCTCTGTAATACCTCGAGATGGTTGAGCGTGAAAATCCCAGTAGATCAGCAGCGTTTGAAATACTCAGATTAGCCCATTTGGCACCAACAACCATGCCTCGTTCAAAGTCACTTAAAATCCCCTTTCTTCCCCATTCTGATGCTCAGTTTGAACTTCAGCAAGTTGTCTTCACCACATCTAGATGCATAAATGCATTGAGTTGCTGCCATGTGATTGGCTGATTAGCAACCTGTGTTACCAAGCAATTAAACAGGTGTACCTAATAAAGTGGCCAGAGAGAGAGAGAGAGTTGATTTAATATATATTTTAAATCACATGCATAACACAAAATGAAATGCAGCATAAAATAACTTTTAAAGTAAAGTACATAAAAATGCTAGGAAATGCCACAATATAAAATGCATGTTAAAACATTGACACTATAACTTACACGTGAACAAAAAGGGTCCATTAACACAGGCAATTACACACACTGTGGTTTCCAGAGGCAAGAATCTGTGGAATGGACAGGTGTGTGAATAGCCGTGGCTGCTGAGCTCCTCCATTACAATGACAGGCTATCACAGCTCTTCATAAGTGTTTGCACAGCCAGTGATTTACCTGTGTGATCGGGGAAGGACGCACACAAAATGCATCCAGCCGCAATCACCTCAGGTAAAAGTTGGCTGTGTGAACAATCATGAATAGCTGCTGTTTGCACACACCTGTCCATTCCAGATGCAGAAATCTGCAGATCCTTACTGCTGGAAATTGCAGTGTGTGTAATTGCTCATGTGAATGGACCCTTAAATAGAAAACACATGTTGTTATTTACTTAGGTAAAAATTTCTTATGCTTTGTTAAACTACTTTAGTCAAAGTTAAATAAAGACTGAAAAAAAATCAAGCGTTGAAAAAATATGTAAGCAAATATATTGCATTCAAAACTGAATATGTTAGTTTGAAATGAATGCAGATTGCACAGCATGCTTAATAGTTCAGTTTTTTCCCCAGGTATAGCTGTATTGCGTCAGTCCTCTCCACTTGCTTTAGCCAGTACTAAGAAGTGTCTCACTCATGAATAGGGATGGGCCGAACGTTTGGTTCACACCAGGACACCTTGAAAGTTCTAGCGAATATGCGAACTCTATTAAAGTCTATGGGACACGAACATGAAAAATGAAAAGTGCTCATTTTAAAGGCTTATATGCAAGTTATTGCCATAAAAAGTGTATGGGGACCCGCTCCTGCCCTGGGGGGCATGTATCAATGCAAAAAAAAAGTTTTTAAAACAATTGTTTTTTCAGGAGCAGTGATTTTAATAGTGCTTAAAGTGAAACAATATAAATTAAATATTCCTTTAAATATCATGCCTGGGGGGTCCCCTTAGTCTGCCTGTAAAGTGGCGCACCTGTGCGATATATAGAAAATGCTGCAGGAATAATGACATTTGTAAATGAAAAAAATGTAATTTAAACTTGCCCACGGCTGTAATGTATTGCCGGCTCCGGCAATATAGATGAAAAATAAATGAAAAAATTGTCATAGGGTCTCCCAAAAATACATACCAGACATGGCAAAATTGCCAAAAAAGTTTGAATGTCATTGGTGATGCAGAAAGCAGAGAGAGAGAGAGAGAGAGAGAGAGAGAGAGAGAGAGCTACATAGCACATGCTTCAAAATTGTATACTGCTTTCTGGAATATAACTGCAGCGGATTTTAGAGAACACAGAAAATAGTAAATTGTCACTGTTTAAAATGCTTCACTGATTACCAAGCCGCTGACTAAATAATGTAGCAAGGGTCAGTACAGCAACCCCAGAACTTGCATCTTACCCCTATGTTTACCTTTAAACCCCTAGGTTGGCCATACACCTGTAAATCCTTTTGTTCAGCCTGCAGGCTGAACAAAAGAAATGGAACAGATTCCTCTATGTGCTTAGGGCTATTGTATTCCCACAGCCAGTGCCACCAGCTGTCAGAGTACCCAAACAGTGCCTGCGTCTGATTAGATGCAGGCATTGTTAAGCCAATAATTTTCTACCCAGTTTCTTTCAGAAAAATCAACTAAAAATTGACTTTAAGGGTAAATTTAGACACACGTCCATCTTCTGCCTCAATCTGTCCATACAATCTTTTGTGCACTATGTCCGTCTTCCTCACTCCGTCTATGCTATCTTTTTTCCACTATGTCCTCCTTCTGACTTACTGTGTCCATATAATCTTTTGTTCACTATGACCACATTCTGCTTCACCCTATCCATATTATCTTTTGTCCTTTATGTCCACCTTCTAACTCACACCATCTTTTGTCCACTCTGTCGACCTTCTGCCTCACTCTGTCCATATTATCTTGTGTCCTTCTGCCTTAGTTTGTCCATACTATCTTATGTCCATTATGTTGACCTTCTGCCTCACCCTTTCTATACTGTCAAGGTCTGGATTTGGGCTCGGAGGCCAGTAGCTATAGCAGTAGAATAGCACCCCCGGACAAGCAGGATAGGCATATGAGCAGGTCACCCTGGCAGATGATACGGGTTTACCTGAGGTGCGGAGGTCTTAATACTAGCCGGTATTCGCCAGAGCTCCAGGTGGAGTAGATGGGTTTTGCGGCATGTTAATACCAGGTCACGGCCCTCAGTATCACCCCACCAGGAGGTTAATGTGATAGACTCACCCGGGATAGAGGCTTTTGAAGGGGACTGAATGCTAGCCTCTTGACTAGAGACTATGGGCCCTGGCTTTTAAGGGAACACTACTCTTTGTGAGGTGTGTGCCTGAGGGACCCTTGAAGTAATGTTATTTTGGCTTCAAGTCCATGTCTCCCCAAGACACACAGATTCTGGGACTCTAGGCCTCGGGTACCTGTATAGGGCCTAACTGCCTCACCACCAATAATGACTGCTTCACACTGATAGACTCAAAGCAGATGGTGATGTCATCAAGCCACCTGTCTGGGATTGCCTGCTATAATGTGTTTATTGTAAGTAAGTCTACTGTGCCTCCTAAAGGTCTTTCTCCCATTGTTATTTGTGCTAATTAACTCAGATATTGTCTACTAGCACATTACCCTTGTGGGCTGTGTTTATACTTGTAATGCTGTGTCCTTTGTATTCACTCTTGTAGGGGCCCAAAAGTCTAGGCACCTAGGCTGGTTTAAATGACTAGTTAATTACGTTTCTGGTTACAGTTGTATTGTTAGGGTAATATGATCAGGAGGGGGAATGTCTTTCTCAAGTGTATAAAAGCCTGCATACTTGTTAAAATAAACAATTCTATTTCTGGTTTACTCCAAAACTGGTGTTGCCTAGTTCTTGGGGTTACTATAACCAGATACACTGGTCTCGTGTTCCTGAACTTGGGAAGCAGCTTCTTGGCAGAAATACCCAGTCAGGGTGTTAGAAGACTGTGCTGAGAGTTAATTGCATTTGGTTGTTGTTTCCTCTCCTGGAGGAGGAGCTCTATTTAAACTTCCTGCTTCCTGTAGCAAGTGCTGTCTGATCTACAGCGTTACCAGTACTTTCTGCAACCCGATTGAGTTTTCCTGTTTACCTGTGACCCGGCTTGTACCGGTTTCTGCCTGAACTCCGCCTGCACCGACCCCCAGCTAGTCTATGACCACTCTTCTGTTTGAACCTTGTGTACCTCACCTGTCTGCCTGTTAACGACCCTACCTGCACCTGACCACCCGATTGCCTGCTCCTTCTGCACTGCTTTGCCTGCATGTTACCGACCCGGCCTGCACCACTACTCTTCAGTCTTGCACGGACTCTCTGGAGGATGTCTTACCATCTGTGTCCTATCCAGCTCTCGTGCCCCCCTGTGCTCCAGCGCTCCCTGTCTGCTCTACCAGGGGTTCTGGAAGCAGGGCCGTAAGAGAGGTTGCCTACTGCGTAAGTCAGACTCTACCACCAGATACGTGACACAGGATGTCCAGATTCCGTCACAGTGAGCAAGCTAGGGTCCAGTAGCAGAAAAGCAGTTGGGGATCAAGCAGAAGCATGGTCAGTAAACAAGCCAAAGGACGGTAACAAATGGTTGCAGGTTGGGATTAAGCAGAAGAGTAGTTGAGGAACAAGCCAAAAGGTCATGAACGAATGGTAGCGAGGATACGGATGGCAGCAGGAGAGACAAGAGCCAGATATTGGCTGGAGAGAGCACAATAATCTGGCAAACAGGATGTGAACAGACATGGCTTGAATCAGGAAGTTCATGGGAGGAGCAAAGAGTTCAAAGTTCAAGACAAGGTTCAAGGCATGATCATTCAAGGAATTGTCCTGGGAACTATCCAGCATTCCAGGTGGCTCAGCAAGAAGAGACATTGCCTGACACAGCAGATGTCCCTGGTCCAAGTCCAGGCCCTGACACATACTATCTTTTGCCCAATTTCTGCCTCTCTCTGTCCATGCTATCTTTTGTCCACTATGTCCTCCTTCTGCCTTATTGTATCCATGTTATCTTTTGTCCACTATGGCCACATTCTGTCTCATTCTGTCCATGCCATCTTTTGTCTTCCATGTCCACCCTCTGCCTCACTCTGTCCATACTATCTTATGTCCTCTATGTTGACCACCTGCCTCACACTACTATCTTTTGTCCACTATGGCCACTTTCTGCCTCATTCTCTCCAAACTATCTTTTGTCCACTATGCCCACCCTCTGCCTCACTCTGTACATGCTATCTTTTTTCCATTAAGTCCCCCTTCTGCCTTACTATATCCATATCTTTTGTCCACTATGGCCACATTCTGCCTCAATCTGTCCATGCTATCTGTTGCCCACTATATACACATTCTGCCTTACTGTGTCCATATTACCTTTTATCCACTATGGCCACATTCTCCCTCAGTCTGTCCATACTATCTTTTTTTTTTTTTTTTTTTTTGCAATTCCTTTATTTAAAGAGTACATAGATAACAGCCAACTTAAATGACATAGTACATGTGGGCACACAAGAAAGACATATGGAGGGTCATTAAGGCACTTACAATACATTACCACCTATCTGGTAACTCATCATACTGTAACATGTGAAACCGAGTATGCCATATAGCGGCTCTGGGAGTCGCTGATGGGTTAAATAAGTAGTAGAGCACGTGGCCCAAGCATGTAAAACATATTTAACACTCAGTTATATTATAAGCTAAAAAGGAACATGCATTTGGGAGACTTCATTGTCCGGAATTAATTCTTTAGCAATGAGTTTTAGCAAATGAGTGGTTGGTAATCTGAAATAAATTGGTAGACGAAGGCCGAGTCAGCCATCTACTAAAACCACTGGTAACCTGGACTTCTAGAAAGGGGAAGGCAAAAAAAAGAAAAAAAGAAAGGTGGAAATAAAAGAGAACAAACCTGGAAATAAGGGGGTAAATGGAAAAGAGAGAGGGAAGGCCCCTCTGAAATTGTGGGAGACAAGAGCAACAGAATGGAATATGATATAGAAGGTGAAGGCAAAGGATAGGAAGACTTTTAATGTCTCCCGCCTGGGCATATTATGTCAAGCCTGAGGGATTGGCCACACTACGACATTTCATGCAGGTAGGGATCCGTAAAAATAAAATTATTCCAAGGTCTCCAGGTCTCACGGAAGATCTCCTCCCGACCCTATAGAGTTGCGCTGAGGTCCTCCATATCCCTCAGCTTGTTGATTTGGTGAACCAGAGCGCTTTAAAGGGGGGTGTCTCTGATCTCCAACAAAGTGGTATACAGGCTTTAGCTGCGTTCAATAACTGGATTGGAAGACAGGTCTTATACTTCCTGATCGGCCGTGGTGACAGATGAAGCAGACAGGCAGCAGGGTCCCCCCCTACGTCTACATTGTCAGGTGCTTAATGGTATGAGCTACCTCCCGCCAGAATGATTCCAGTTTTGGGCATGCCCAAAAAATGTGGAGCATTGTGCCCTCCGTGGTGCCACATCTCCAACATAGATTAGAGACTTCAGGGGAGAAGGGATGGACAATGGTGGGGACTCTGTACCATTGGGTTAGGATTTTATAACATGTCTCCTGAATTCTGGTTGCTATGGAGAACTTCTGGGCAAAGTGGAGAATCTTCTCCCTCTGGGAGTCAGTAAAACGCATGTTCAGATCGGTTTCGGAAGGAATGAAGTCTTCAGCCGGACACACCGATAAAGCATATATTACTGACAGGCTATGTTGCACCGGCTCACCTCGATGACCGATGCGTTCCAGCTCCATCAGCTACCCGATGTCCGCACCTGTCTGCGTAAGAAAGAGCGGAGTTGTAAGCCGCTCCAGAAATCCACTGGAGGGTCTACAGTCGCGGCCGCAGCATGTGGGAGAAGTTGCCCATCAGGCACCATATAGTCGCAGAGATAAAGCCGCCCATTTTAGCCAACCATTGGAAGTGCGGGCCCTGAAGACCTGGTGCAAACACGGGGTTGCCCAAAATGGGGACCAGTGGGGAGGGGGCCGGGGACACCGACGTACGTCGAAAGGTGTCTCTGGCCACACTCAGCGTACTACCCAGGGTTGGGTGGTCTGTGAGGTATTTAGGCAGAGACAGAGTGATCCATGGCCAACTCCTGGCTGTGCCACTGGAGTCCTCCATCTCAATTAACACCCAATGTTTTGACTCCGCATGGCAGTGCCAGTCTACTACTCTGGCTAGATTGATCGCCCTATAGTAGGTCTTCACGTCTGGGAGGCCCACCCCCCCCTCTACATTTGGGTAGGTGGAGAAGTTTGAGTTGGATACGTGGCCTGCGATGTGACCAAATAAATTCTCTGGATAGGGTGGCGATTTGTTTAAAGAAGACCGGAGGAATGCTTATCAGGAGTGTCTGCAGTAGGTACAAAATCCTTGGCAAAACTGTCATCTTTAGGGCGCTGCAGTGCCCGAACCACTTTAACGTAAGTGAGTGCCAATGAAGTAGGTCCGTTTTGAAGCGGGTGAGTAGTGCGACAAAGTTTGCCGCATACAGGTCAGAGGGATCAGGTGTAATGTTTACTCCCAGGTAACGGATGGAAGTAGTAGTCCAGTGAAACGGGAATGCTGCGGTCAGTGTCTGAGTGGCGTCTCTGTCCACTGAAATATTGAGAATCGTGGATTTGGATAAATTAGTTTGAAAAAAGGACAGTGAACCATATTCTTGTAAGGAAAGAAGGAGTTTCGGCAGCGAATTGCGAGGGTCAGTGAGGAAGAAGATTAAGTCGTCTGCAAAGGCAGCCACCTTATGGGTCCCCGATGATTTCCGAAATCCCACTATAGAAGAGTTTCCCCTTACCATGCACAGGAAGGGTTCCAGCGTGAGAATAAAGATCAGAAGGGACAGGGGGCAGCCCTGCCTCGTGCCGTTGTGGATATTGAAGAAACTAGACCTAGTTTTGTTTACCTTCACTGCAGCCGTGGGACAGGAGTAAAGTGATTGGATCCAATTTAGCATGGAGGGTCTGAGTCCTATGTGTTCAAGGGCGGAGTACATAAACGACCAATTCACCCTGTCGAAAGCTTTCTCTGCGTCCGTAGACAACAAGAGAAGCGGCCGGCGGGTTGTTCGGGCAGCATGAATCGGGTTTATCTCTTGGATGGTGTTGTCATGGGGTTCTTGAAGTGGGGCAAAACCCGCCTGATCTCTGTGGATTAGGCTTGGGATGTGTGGCAATAATCGGTTAGCTAAGATTTTAGCAAACAATTTTAAGTCTGTATTCAAGAGTGCTATCGGCTGATAATGACCACAGCGTGAGGGGTCCTTCCCTTCCTTAAGGATCAGAGAGATGTAGGCTCTGAGGGTATCTACTGGGAAAGAGTTCCCCTCAGGGATCGAATTCAGGGTGGAAACTAGGGGCCGCGACAAGGTTTCAAAGAAGGTTTTATAGTTTGCAGGGGTGAGGCCGTCTGGGCCAGGGGCCTTTTTGGGTTTTGAGTGGGCACAAGCAATTCCCAGCTCCTCAACAGTAATGGGCTCCTCCAGATCTTCCTGCACTGCGGTGGATAACGCCGGTATACCAGACGCGGCGATGTAGGACTGTGGGGAGAGCCCACCTTCAGAGAGAGAGATCGGAGGGGAGGTTCTGCCAATACTGTAGAGCCCCTCATAAAACATACTATCTTTTTTCCACTATGTCCTCCTTCTGCCTCACTGTATCCATATTATCTTTTGTCCACTATGGCCACATTCTGCCTTATTGTATCCATGTTATCTTTTGTCCACTATGGCCACATTCTGTCTCACTCTGTCCATGCCATCTTTTGTCCTCCATGTCCACCCTCTGCCTTACTCTGTCCATACTATCTTATGTCCTCTATGTTGACCACCTGCCTCACACTACTATCTTTTGTCTACTATGGCCACTTTCTGCCTCATTCTCTCCATACTATCTTTTGTCCACAATGCCCATCCTCTGCCTCACTCTGTCCATGCTATGTTTCATCCTCTATGTCCACCTTCTGCCTCACTCTGTCCATGCTATCTTTTGTCCTCTATACCCACCTTCTGTCTCACTCTGTCCGTGCTATCTTTTGTCCTCTATGCCCACCTTCTGTCTCACTCTGTCCGTGCTATCTTTTGTCCTCTATGCCCACCTTCTGCCTCACTCTGTCCATGCTATCTTTTGTCCTCTATACCCACCTTCTGTCTCATTCTGTCCGTGCTATCTTTTGTCCTCTATGCCCACCTTCTGTCTCACTCTGTCCATGCTATCTTTTGTCCTCTATACCCACCTTCTGTCTCACTCTGTCCATGCTATCTTTTGTCCTCTATGCCCACTTTCTGCCTTACTCTGTCCATGCTATCGTTTGTCATCTGTCCATGCTATTGTTTTTCCTCTATGTCCAGCTTCTGCTTCACTCTGCACAACTTTGTCCACACTTTCTGTTCATGCCTATCCACACTGCTTCTGTCCACTGGAAGCAATTAGTCAATCATAGATGCATTGATAACAATTGTATGCTCCCTTATATAAGGGTTTGGGTTTGCAAGTAAACAGAGCAGACCTTGCCTTCCCCTCAGAGATTTAATATACCCATGCCTTTGGTAGACATGAAAATAATACACAAACTGTTCCTAAGGCAGGATTTAACCATCTGCATCTTTACCTGTCACTCCCCATTGCAAAAACAATCAACAGGGCGCCATCTGTCTGATGGCGATTCCTCCATCCAAGCTGTTTAACATGGCTGGAGAAGTCTATGCAAATGTGTCTAGCCTTGTGTATGGATCTGGTCTGCTCACCATGGCAAAGGGTAAATTAATAACCCAAATGTGCTGTGACATATTTACACAGTAGGCAATAATGTTCGTGTTTGTCTGGCAACTTAATGTTCAAACTGGCTTTGTAGCTGTCTTGCGTGCCCCACCAGAAAAAGCAAAACACCTCACCGTTGAGGCATGTGACACAGTTTAGCAATAGCACGTCTAAACTATCCAGGTATTTTTTTGTATCATCCTAAAATAACAGAAGGCAAATAAAAATACATTTTAATACATTTTTCTTAGGTAACACATGTTGGGTAACATTTGCCACTGTTCACCAAAGACCATATGGTATGTTTCTTTTATTTTGTTCATGGGTAATGGATAAATAATCTATTTATTTTACTTTTTATATGACATTATCACTTTAAACTATAACTGTGATACTAAGTCAAAGAAGTATGATTTCTATGAATACATATGCTGACATTTAGCACAATAAAAGATGACTTAACAGCAAGTAGTATGTTTGACACTTCAACTCCAGCTTGCTGGCATAGTAACAATTGTAAACAGGAATGACAATAAAAGCACCCTGCTTGGAACGTTAATGTATGTGATAATACACACCTAGATATACGCCCAGGTTTAGTTTCACCTGGTATGTTAAAGGAAGAAGGAAGCTATTTTTGTCACAGGACAAGCTGTCAAATAGCAAGTTACTAAACTAGTTCTAGAGAAAAATGAAGACATTTGCCAAAGATGTACTGTTTCAAAGGGGAAAATGTGCGCTCTTAGATTGTAAGCTCAAATGAGCAGGACCCTCTGATTCCTCTTTTACCAAATTTTATTGTAACTGTAATGTCTGCCTTCATGTTGTAAAGCGCTGCGCAAGCTGTTGGCGCTATATAAATCCTGTATAATAATAATTATACCTAACTCTTTAGCAGAGTATACACTGATAGTAAATTGGCCAGTCTAATGACCGGCTTCTGTCAAATGATCCTGCTGGTAAACCAACATTCGATCAGCGCATGCAGCCAATGACTGATGTGTGTTTTCTGATATGGGGGGAGTCTCCACTATCAGAATACAAAAGGCACAGCAGGAGAGATCCCTGCGCCAACATCGCATATTTTGATGCAAGGATCTTAGAGTTTTTTTTCGTTGAACCCGTTGGTTAAACATAAATAAAATCAATGCATATACCCTTCTTTAGTTTTGGATGGATTGGTGAAATGTTAATTTCTGTGACTTTACTAGAGAGATGTTACCTTACTTCCTGTCGCCATGACACCAGAGGAAAATAGAGGGGCTGTGGTTGTCACCGATACCAATAAATAAATATATATATATACAGTATCTCACAAAAGTGAGTACACCCCTCACATTTTTGTAAATATTTTATTCTATCTTTTCATGTGACAACACTGAAGAAATGACACTTTGCTACAATGTAAAGTAGCGACCTGGGGCGTTGTTAGGTGGGAAAAAGACCAGGGGCTGTAGCCCGAAGAAATGAAATACTGGGCGTGGTTTAAAGGGGCGTGGTTTTGGGGGTGTGGCTCACGCCTGAGATGAACAAGGGATGGGGGGAGGAAGAAAGAAAGAGATAGGGAGGGAGGGAAGCAAAGAGAAGGAGGGAAAGGAGTCAGGATGGAGGGACAGCGGGCCCAGATCCTTCACCACAATACAATATGTGTATTCCAGAAAGTTTAACAATCAGCAGATAAAGATTCTCCAAACACTTCAATCATCCCGGCACCATGGTTGTTATGGTGTCAGGATGATTGAAGCGCATAATTTCTATTATTACATTGTAATATAAAATGAAATCATTCAACTCACCATAATACAGAATCAGTGGCAGCCCCGAGCGTGTCATTTGCCACATCGCCTGCCACCAGATGTCCCCAGCGGAGTTCCTCCTTCCATCACAGGTGCCACAGCAGAGTCCCTCCTTCCATCACAGGTGCCCCAGCAGAGTCCCTCCTTTCATCCCCGGTGCCCCAGCGGAGTTCCTCCTTCCATCACAGGTGCCCCAGCAGAGTCCCTCCTTTCATCCCCGGTGCCCCAGCGGAGTTCTTCCTTCCATCACAGGTGCCCCCAGAGGAGTTCCTCCTTCCATCACAGGTGCCCCCAGAGGAGTTCCTCCTTCCATCACAGGTGCCCCAGCGGAGTTCCTTCTTCCACCACAGGTGCCCCAGCGGAGTTCCTCCTTCCATCACAGGTGCCCCAGCGGAGTTCCTCCTTCCATCACAGGTGCCCCAGCAGAGACCCTCCTTCCATCACAGGTGCCCCAGCAGAGTTCCTCCTTCCATCACAGGTGCCCCAGCGGAGTCCCTCCTTCCATCACAGGTGCTCCAGCGGAGTTCCTCCTTCCATCACAGGTGCCCCAGCAGAGTTCCTCCGTACATCACAGGTGCCCAAACGGAGTTCCTCCATACATCACAGGTGCCCCAGCGGAGTTCCTCCTTCCATCACAGGTGCTTCAGCGGAGTTCCTCCTTTCATCACAGGTTCTCCAGCGGAGTTCTTCCTTCCATTACAGGTGCCCCAGCGGAGTTCTTCCTTCCATCACAGGTGCCCCAGCGGAGTTCCTCCTTCCATCATAGGTGCCCCAGCGGAGTTCCTCCTTCCATCACAGGTGCCCCAGCGGAGTCCCTCCTTCCATCACAGGCCCCGTGGACACTACCTTCCTCCCTGAGGCGACCCCGTGGACACTACCTTCCTC
>BLSH010319659.1:262847-278592 GCA_018402905.1 Glandirana rugosa | reverse complement strand
AAATGCACTGATTACTGTGTAAATGCCATTGGCAGTGAAGGGGTTAACCTGCAGGGGGCGCGCTAAGGGTTAACTATGTTCCCTGGGCGTGTTCTAACTGTAGGGGGACTTGCCTAGCTGGGGAAGGGAAGTGGTCACAGCCTTCACTTACAGGAAGGCTGTGATCACAGCCCTTCCCCCTCACACAGAGCGGAGGTCCGTGTTTACTTACACGGACCTCCGCTCATTCGCTCCGGGGGGGGGGGGGCATCGCGGGTGGCCGGCGGCAATCGAAGCCGCCGCACCCGCTCCCTGGACCCCCCCGGACACAGTGAGCGCGCGCGCGCCTCCGGCGGCGCGTGCGCGCTCACAGTGGCTCTGTATCGCGCCCGCCGTCGTATGACGGCGATTTGCGTTACAGAGCCACTCTGTCGCCGTCAATTGCCGACCAGCGGTCGGCAAGCGGTTAATCAGCCACAGAACCTGTGTAATTCATATGTGTTCAGTTTTAAAGGAATGAGGTGGCAACTCTACCCCATGGGGACATTGATACTCACTATTTGTACTGTTGCCCATTGTTATTTGGTCAGAAAAAGAAATCCAAAATGTTATTGACGTCACTGTGCCAGCAGCATCTGTAAAAAAAGCTTTATCAAGAATTCCACTCACTTTCTGTGACAGGAAGAATGGGGATACAGACCGCATACTCGCTGTTCCTCCTTAGGCTGCATACCCACATGTCTGGTATAGATTTTAGGGGCGTAAACAATGCCATTTTTTTGCCTTGAGTCACCCTTAAAAGTCCATACCAGACCCCTTTCTAGGATAAGGGACTGGTATGGATTTTGGGGAGGACCCCTGCCATTTTTCCATTTTTTTTAAAAAAAATGTGCAAATGTGCAATGTAGACTGCTGCTGTGTGCTTATGTTTCTACTGCTGTAATAATGCATTGGGTGCCATTTAACCTGTGCCGTGCATGTTACTGTACTGGTAAAGCATGTTGATCATGTATTACTGCAACTGAAAGATGTAAATGGGCCTTAAAAGCTTTACATTTTCTTAGGCACTGAGGGCACAGGTATATGTGCATGGAGTGTATTAGGTGAACCCTTCTATATTCTTATCAGTGAGAAAATGAGTTTAATGATGCTGGTTATCATTCAATCTGGAAGACTAAGGACATTTGACTTTATGGTGAGTACAGCAGCAGAAGCTGCTTTATATAATATCTTTGGGGCTACTCATATTTATTTTTGTCTGGAAGTCTGCATTTAAATAAAAGTAAGCTTTCCTATTTCATTTTTCAAATCAGTTGTGCTTTAAAGTGGATGTAAACCCACCACCCACCCAGTATAAACTAATGACACAGTATTAATGTATATATACATGCAAATCTCCTGCATCTATCCCTGTCCTTCCTGTAAGCACTAGCAGCTCTGTAAAATTCTGAAATCAGAGGGTGTCTGTGTTTGCTGGAGTTTGGTGGGTGGAGTTGTGATGTCACAAACCTCCCCACCCCCCCTCTATAATGAGACATTGAGGAGGGAGGGAGAGGGGAGTGTAAAACTTTCTCTGCTGTGTGAAGGAGATAAGCAAATTGCTGGTCACTCACAGAGCAAGGGGCGGATCGACTGTGTATTTCCCTGTTAGTCTGACTTTCTCTTCCTGAAAAAAAATAAGCTCATTACTCACAGTTGGATTAACTCTTTGTGGCAAGACTGGGCACAGATGATATGACATGCTATACTCTACCAGGCAGAATTATTCATTAAATTATTTTTTTTTCGGGTTTACATCCACTTTAACTTGGGAAAATAGGAATCAGCCTGAATATTTGTCAAAATGTAAATATATTAGGATACTTTTATCTATTTCATGTGTGTGCAGTAGGGAAGCTGATTGGTTAAAAGCCCTGGGTTCAGTTTTAATCCAGGAGTCTGTAAGTATAGGTTAGAGCTAATAGGTTCTTATTATATTTAGACGGCTAGTGCAGTTATCTCCGACAACTCACAGTCATACTTGTAGGCTAAAGAGCTGGGGGATTCACTAAGTCCCCTTTCACACCAAGGCATTTTTCAGGTGCTTTTGCGCTAAAAATAGCGACTAAAAAGCCCCTGAAAAACTCCCCCAATCCACCCAGTGTGAAAGCCGAGTGCTTTCCCACTGGGGGCGGTGCGCTTGCGGGACGGTAAAAATGTCCTGCAAGCCGCATCTTTACAGTGGTGTGGGAGCAGTGTATTCACTGCTCCTATACCACCCCTGCCAATTGAAAACAATGGGGCAGCGCTCTCGAAGTGCCTGAACACCGATTCGGGAGCGCTGCAAACCGGCACTTTTAACCCCTGTTTAACCCCTTGTGGGGGGATTAAAAGCGCACCACCGCCGCCCGAATAGTGGTGCCATAGTGCCGCTATAACGAGTGGTAAAGCACTGCAAATTAGCAGTGTTTTACTGCTAACGCTTGGGCGGCCCTGGTGTGAAAGGAGCCTAAAACTGGAGTGCAAAATCTGCTGCAGCTCTGCATAGAGACCAATCAACTTCCAGGTTTTATTGTCAAAGCTTCATTGAACAAGTTGAAGTTAGACAGGCCATACATGGTCGAATTCCGAACAAATTTTCTTCTCAAAACCAGAAATTTTGTGTGTTTTGTGATCCGATGGTGCCACCATTGATTTTCGAAATTTGAGCAATTTCCCCTCATGTTGCTACAGAAAAGAATTTTAGTGGCTAGGAATCTTCTTTTGTTTTTTCTTTTCTTGCACTCATGCGCATTTCTTTTTTTTATTACATTTCTCGCACGATTCTCCCAAAACATTTCCAACATGCCCGATTTCTCAAATTTGATTGCCGCATGAAAATTGGCTGCTGCTGCAGCCCACTAATGGTGCGAAATACGAACGAAAATTCTTAGATAAGATTTTCGAAAGAACATTCTTTCGAAATTCGACCCATGTATGGCCAGCCTTAGATGCTGATTGACTACCATGCACAGCTGGGGCAGAATACACAATCTCCAGTTTTAGAAATTAACCCCCGTATGACTATAACGGAGCATTAGATTGTTAGCTCCTTTACTTCAGAAGCTGAAGAGAAGTTTTGTACTTGATTAAGCGCTGTAGAATTTATAAGTGATATATCCAGTAATGTAATAAATATATGTTTGTTTGTAAATGTATGATACTTCCTAAGTACCTGTTGAAAGAGCTCAAGCAAAGTTGATGTCTGAAGAGCTTATCATTGCAATTCTACAGTATAGCAGCAGAGGGTAGTAGTAGACAGCAGAAACCTGTCAACACGAATTCAAGTTGATCTTATTAGGGGAGCTACAAGATAAAAAGATCCAAGTGTTGAATAACACCTGTTTCCATATTTTATTACAGGCCTTGTCATGTCATTGTTTTTGATTGTAAAAAATAGCAAATTTCCACCAATCCCTATGCTGTTATGTTGCTCTATTATTTGGAGCCTGGTACCCTACCCTGACTTGGTCAGATCAAGCAAAAAGTAGGTCTTCATTAGGTTAGCATTTGTTATGCCCAATAAATCATCAAACACCACCCAGTCCACAACTCTCCCTGGCTCTCTTTTATGGTGGGTAGTATCTACAGTACAAAGATCTAAAGACCTCCAGTTATTATCAGGGTGCTTACAGTAATAACTAGAGGCAAACTTTTTTTAAATTTTTTGCAGAGAATGTAAGGAGATTAGAACACCTGTCAGGTTTGTATTGCTGTCTGTGTCACCTGTTCCCCGTACCACTCCCTTACAATATCTAAAATTGAATAAAAAAAGTTTTGCTTTCAATTTTGCTTTAAAAAAAAAGCACATACTCTGCCAAATTGTGTCTTAAAGGGGTTGTAAACCCTGGAGGTTTTTCACCTTAATGGAAGGTGAAAAACCTCCTGTACTGCACCAGCCCCCTAGATCCCCCCTTTTACTTACCTGAACCCG
Source organism: Glandirana rugosa (assembly GCA_018402905.1). Lineage (NCBI taxonomy): Eukaryota > Metazoa > Chordata > Amphibia > Anura > Ranidae > Glandirana > Glandirana rugosa. Next base: position 274,661 of record BLSH010319659.1, on the reverse strand, counting down.
ATCTTTCCAGCGACGGGGACGAGCCCACCCGCTGTCTCAGGTCCTAATTGGATAGATTGATAGCAGCGCAGCCATTGGCTCCCGCTGCTGTCAATCAAATCCAATGACCGGGGGCAGAGCCGAGTCCTGCTGTCTGTCAATGGACGCAACAGCAGGACACGGGAGCGCACCCACACGGATGTCCCGAGGGAGAGATGCTCTCCAACGGGGCACTCAAGAAGAGGAGGAGCCAGTAGCACCGCAGAGGGACCCCAGAAGAAGAGGATTGAGGCCACTTTGTGCAAAACCAACTGCACAGAGGAGGTAAGTATGACATGTTTGTTATTTTTTAAAAAAACGAACCTTTACATATCCTTAAGGGCCGGTTACAGTGCAGCGATTCGGAAACCCTGCGGGTTCCTGAATCTCATGTCACCCGTTGGCAGTTCACACTGCGATATGCGAACTGCAGGGAGTGTCAATACAAAGCTAATGACACCCCCAAATTAGTTCGCATATCGCACTGTGAACTGCAAACTCTCACAGAGATCAGATCGCATAGTGTGAACATCGATGTGATCCGATTCTGCCCCTGTGGAAAAAAGGGTGCGTTTGCTCCGGTTGCGATGTAAATTCAGCCATGCTATCTCTATGGCTGAATTTACATCGCATGTGACACACACTGCAGTGCAGTGCGAATCATATGCGATCTCCGGGATCGCTGTGAACCGGCCCTTAACAGTATTGCAGGTAAAACATGCTAACATCTTCACAATAATAATAATAACTTCATGATGCATAAGAGTTACATTGGGGAAAAAATAGCAAATAAAAAAAATAATAATATAGCGTATACAATTGCGGCACAAGTCATATTGTAATTGAAAATTAAAAATGACCTTTCCTTTTCTATCTGCAGCTCTGTAATTTTCTGTAAAATGCTACAATATGGCAGATGGTGTACAGGACGCCCCCCCCCGATATGTCATTTCCTGCTTGTGTGATTGGCTCACTGATTTTTCCAGAAGTCTGCACTAAGATACAAGGCAGATTTCCGGCATTCCCTGCAACAAAAATTTCATTTTTGGTGAGATACTCCCAATAGGAAATCACATCTAAAGGAATCCAGGCCCTGCAATTTTTCCTTCCATCAATTGTCAGGTCTCAATGGCCCCAGTGGGGAGATCTGCCTCCAATGCTGCCATGGCCACGAAAGCTTCTATTTGGTTGTCCAGACAAAGGTCTCAGAAAAAGGTACAAAATGAATGTATTTAGCATTCATGCTTTATTTTTTGTGAAATTTCAGTTGAAATTTTAAGTTGCCGCAATATATAATAATTTTCAGTTATTCTCACCTATAATCCATGTCATTCTACATATCTATTTCTAAGATGGAGGTGCTAAAAAGAACAATCTACAAATGAGTTGTTTTTCAAATGCCACTTTATGCATTGACATACTTCTTTATACCCAGTTTTTCTGGACAGCATTGTCATCTGCTGACTTGGCACCACCCACACGCAGCTTAAAGTGTTACTAAACCCAGTAATATGAAATTAGTCCATCCACCCAGCCCACACTGTGCCCACAGCTTATAAATCTTCTTTTTACATTAATATACTGCCACTATATACCTTTTTGGCTCATCTGTATACCACAGTCACGTGATAAACTGCAGGGTCTGCCCGAGGGCTGAGTGTTCAGGTTGGAGGAGATTTCCACTATAGCCTGTATCCTCATGCTGTTATGGGAGGCGGATAATCCATCCATGAAGATGTGACATCCCACCCACTGTGTTCTTTTTTAGTTAATGGGCATGGAGGAGGGGGGAGGGACTGGGCTGTCATTTAGGATCTGGATACACGCCCAAATGTGTGATGTCAATATCATGTGACCTGACTAGCTCAGCTCAAACTGGAAATATTCTCTCCAGCAATAGAGACCAAACTGAGCATGTGCAGCAGGACTAGCATCACTGTGTCTTATTTGGACTTGTCCAATGTGAGAGGAAGGATCTTTGCATACAGGAAAAAAGAGCCTTTTTACACAATGCAGAGGATTAATCCCTTAAGTTCCACAGTGAGTATAACAAGCATGCTATTCTGCATATACAGACATATTTTACTGGTTTTAGTAACACTAACTCTCCAGTAAGACACAGAAGTTGAATCCAGCACAATTTTTATCCACTTGCCAACTGCAGCCTGACGGCGACAAAGTGGCTCGATATTGCAAACCGCCATCATATGTCGGTTGTGATCTGTGATCACAGGCTTCCTGTATATGGAAGCGGTGATCACTCCCTTCCCCCAGCCAGCCCAGCCCACATACAGTTAGAACACACCCAGGGAACACAGTTAACCCTTAGAGCGCCCCATCCAGGTTAACCCCTTCACTGCCAATGGCATTTACACAGTAATCAGTGCATTTTTATAGCACTGATTGCTGTATAAATGCCAATGGTCCCAAAAAAGTGTCAAAATGGTCCGACATGTCCGCTGCAATATTGCAGTACCGCTAAAAATCGCAGATCGCCGCCATTACTAGTAAAAATAAATAAATAAATAAAAACCCCAGAAATGAATTCTCATCAAACGCAGCAACTTTTGCGCAAACCAATCAATAAACGTCGATTGCGATTTTTTTTACCACAAATTTGAGGAAGAATATAAATCGGCCAAAACCGATGGAAAAAAATGTTTTTTATATATTTTTTGGGATTTGGATTTTAGAAAAAAAGTAAGAAATTTGGGTTTTTTGTAAAATTGTTGTCCTTCTTCTGTTTATAGCAGCAATCAGAAATGACGCAGAGGTGATCAAATACCACCAAAAGAAAGCTCTATTTGTGGGAAAAACAAGGACGTTTGGGTACAATGTCGCACAACTGCGCAATTGTCAGTTAAAGCGACGCAGTGCCGAATCGCAAAAAGTGCTCTGGTCCTAAAGTGTGAAATCCTTCCGGGGCTGAAGTGGTTAAGCAGCTAGTTGCAGTGCAGTGGATGTTTTTCCAGTCTTTTGAAGATGACAATGACTTTCCTGGGCACTGTGTCTGTGAATACTCACTGAAAGAACATGGAAAAAGTGCAGAGTCTAACTAGGACTAAATCATCTAACATCAAATAGGAGGTAAGGACAGAGGAAGATACTAAGATCACATTGTAAACAAGTTGTAGTGGCCACTAGATGTCAACATACTACAAAACAATACCAACCCAATGCAGCTCAATACAACACACACACACAAAAAAATACAAGACAGTGGAGCAGAACAAAATATACCTCTTTCACAATGTCTTCTTGCAAGCAACATTATTGCTTAACCACTTCAGCACTGCGCCAATTCTGACATATATGTAAACATCTACATTTTTTTTGCTAGAAAATCACTTAGAATGCCCAAGCAGAGGTCCTAGACAATAAAATGATGGGCGTTGCAAGTTTTTATGTCACACGGTATCTTTGCAGCGTTTTTTTAAACACACTTTTTTGGGGAAAAATACACTTTAATGAATTTTAGTGCACACAAACAATATATACCCAATTATTTGGTAAAATATAAACAATGATGTTATGCCGAGTAAATAGATACCAAACATGTCACTCTTTAAATCTCTGTACGCCTGTGGAATGGCGCCAAACTACAGTACCTAAAAGCCTCCTTAGGCAACGTTTTAAAAACCATTAAAGGTTACCAGTTTAGAGTTACACAGGAGGCCTGGAGCTAGATTTATTGCTCTCGCTCTGGCACTCGTGGCGATACCTCACATGTGTGGTGCGATTGTCATTTGCACACGATCGGGGGGGGTGCATTAAAACTTTTTTATTATTTCACTATTTTATTTAATTGTTTCTATTTTTACACTCTCTTTAATTCCTTTTTTTTAATCACTTTTATTGCTATCACCAGGGATGTTAGCATGGATCATGATAGGTCCTCTTTATGGAGAGATCTGGGGTCTATAAGATCCTAGATCTCTGCTCTGCCCCCCAAAGCATCAGATCAAATCAAAATTGGCTTGATCTGATGCTTAGATACCAAGAACACAACAAAACCTTAATGTTTCACATCCAATGGTACATATGTAATGCCTAGAATGATATTGCTCTCCTCAAGCAGGGAAACTTCAAACACACTGTAAAGAAACACAGGAAGGCGCAAACGCCTAGTGCATTACCACAAACACTGTTTTTATTTTTTACAATCCCAAAAACATACTCACAAACATGAGAAGATATAAGCTTATCAAGTCACAACTCCAGCTCAGGTGACAGCCAAGTTGCTGTGGTTGGAAAGCTGACTCGTTTCGGGAGACAAGCCTTCCTCAGCTGATCCAACCTGCTGCATTTCCACCATATATATGTAAAGTGGTTGTAAAGGCTGAAGGTCTTTTACCTTCATGCATGCATGAAGGTAAGAAACCTTCTTTGTGCAGCAACTGTCCCCGATACTTACTTGAGCCCCATCCAGATCCAGTGATGTGTACAAGAGCGGCTTCTCTGTAGAGTCTCTTCCTCCTCAGTGGCTGAGACAGCAGCAGGAGCCATTGGTCAATCACTGCCAGTGAGGAGAAAGCAGGGGTGGGGCCTAACCATGCTCAGTGTGTGAATGGAAGCACAGAGGCTCAGGAATGAGCCTGCTCGGGTGCCCCCATAGCATGCTGCTCAGGTGCCCCCATAGCAAGGGGCACTCGGCAGCAAGGAGGGGCCAGGAGTACCAGCAGGGGACTCGAGAAGAGGAGGATCTGGGCTGCTCTGTGCAAAACCACTGCACATAGTAGGCAAGTATAACATGTTTGTTATTTTTTTTCTTAAATCTGCCTTTAATATCAACTGACATGCCAGTTATCCTGGGCAGATCCCTTTCATATTAAGTGCCGTACTGTGGTTATCACCCAAGAAAATTAGGGGTTTATTTACTAAAGGCAAATAAATTTTGCACTTTGCAATGTGCAGTTGCACTCTGCAAGAGCAGTTGCTCCAGAGCTTAGTAAATGAGGGAAAGCTCTGCTGACTTCCATCATCCAATCATGTGCAAGCACAAATGCTGTTTTTTTTTATTTTCCTCGCACGTGATTGGGTATTCTTTGCAAAGTGAAGCCTTACCTCATTTACTAAGCTTTGGAGCAAGTGCACTTGCAGAGTGCACCTGCACTTTACAAAGTGCACAGTCTATTTGGCTTTAGTAAATCAACCCCATAGAGACAATGACACACATATGTACAAATGTATTATTGATATGATTAATATATATTCTTGACAGCATTATTGAGGTGATTAGTATGCTGTTAAATGTCTCTTGTAATATGGCTACAGGAAGTTTATGTGGTGGCTAATTAGGTAAGTTGCAGGGAGGAGAGAAAGATGAGTCCTGTCATCTGATTGGTGCGATGGGCTTGCCCAGACAGGCCAGTGAAGTTGAGGGTCTCTACAATATAAGCCCTTGTTCACACTGCCGACTTTGAATCCAACATCTCTGCGCGACTTCATCGCGGCTTGCATACGACTTCTTTAACAGAAGTCAATGCAAGTCGTGTTGAAGTCGCACCAAAAGTAGAACGGTTCCATTGTCGTTAATGGGGTGCGACTTTGAACTCTCAAGTCTCATGACAAGTCGAGGCAGTGTGAAGCAAGACTTAATTATGGAACTGCAGCAGGTTGGATCAACCCAGAGAAAGGGGCTTGTCTTCTGAAATGCATCAGCTTTCCAACCACTGCGACTTGGACATCATCTGAGCTGGAGTTTTGACTTGATATGTTGGATCTTCTCATGTGTGTGAGTATACTTTTGGCAATTTTATTGTTTCTTTACAGTTGATCTGATGCTTGCACAAGCAGGTAATTGCTTGATTACATGAAACTGAAACCAGAAGTGATTAAATCCTTCACGGTGTCCCAGGAACAGGATGCCAACGGCTGCATCCTTACCGAGCTCCCTGATAGCTTGGCTCTTTCACTGCTTGGATTACTTTTACCAACTTCAGATTTGAAAAAAATTATATTTGGTCATCGTTGCTGCTGCAGAGTTGACTGAGATATTACCCTTCCAATCCAGTGACACATAGGTACATTGCTGGTCAGCAAGTGGTTAAAGTCCTACTGTTCTTTTTGTGTTACTAAACCCAGAACCCTGCATTCACTATATCTGATCTCCCACTGTAAACAGAACATGCAAATGCAATTATTTTAGTAAATATAAACTGCTAAATACTTTTTCTCATCAGCTGTATATAGCAGCCTTGTGACTTCTAGCTATCAGTGTCTAGTTAAAGCTTGTAGGAGGAGTTTTCATTCTCCTCTGATTATCCTATGAGGCTGCAGGGCCCCTGACCCTCTGTCTGGACAGTGCTGATTGGCCCTGTGCAGATCACATGCACCTACCTAAGAAAAAAAACTCAGTAGCAATACACACCAAACTGTGCAAAGTGGCTCCAAGGCTCTGTTCTATCAGCATATGGATTGGGGATAGTAAAAGAATGGGAGAATCAGAGAGGACAGGATCAAACAGCCTTTTTACACAATGTGGAGGGTTGACCCCTTAGGGTCCACAGTGAGTATAACAAGCATGATTTACTGCATATACAGACTGATTATATTGTTGTGGGTTTAGAAACACGTTAATAGATATAATGGGCAAGGATTATAGGATTGGTAAACTGCAATATATTATATTTTTGCTTTTGGGTTTAGATAAGCTTTAAATCCTCATATTAAATGGTTGTTGATATGATGGCCAGCCTAATATTCAGTGCAAATGCATCATCACAAAAGATGAAATAACATCACCATGCAATGTATATTGATGTGGCTGTACTTGTCAGGTCTGACTCACCATCAGCATCAAGTGTCTTGTCCATAAAAACAGTTTACATGCACACTCAAACCATAGAGAAAAATATCAGATTAAAAGCAGAGCAACATGAGCACTAAAAGCATATGGTAGTTCTAGTCCTCCTCACCTTTGTTTTCAGGGATACCTACAATGGTAATGGATTAAAGATGGTCGTCTAGATCAGCCTTTTTCAACCAGGGTGCCCAGCCATCCTGGGGTGCCTTGGGGTTCCTTCAGGGGTGCCTTGGCAAAATGACTAAAAATGCATCAAAAATTGTATACAAGCCAGCGGGTGCATCAAGCCTGCCTTTTAGTTAAACAAAGCCACGGGTTTTCATTTTGCATCATTACGACTTTCTAGACACTGGCATCCTAACAACCAACGATGTCATCAGTTGATAAGGAGGATGTCTGTTGCCTCCACAGGGCTCTCCTGTGCTCCTTTCCCTCAGCACTGGGGTCACATTAGCTGACTGATGGAGAGAAATTGAGGGAGAAGAGAAACATTGGAATACTAGTCAGTATCAGTGTGCAAAAGTGTATTTACTTTGGAAGAATGAAACACCTCTAACGTTGGGTGTCCTATGTGTGGATGTTGCTGCATTATGCAAAGCTATTAGAATAGATTTTTACATTTTAGAATGGGGTGCCTCGAGACTGTCCATAATTTTAAAGGGTGCCTTGAGATTGTCTATGATTTTAAAGGGTGCCTTGAGATCGTTTATAATTTTAAAGGGTGCCTTGAGATTGTCTATCATTTTAAAGGGTGCCTTGAGATTGTCTATTATTTTAAAGGGTGCATTGAGCTCGTCCATAATTTTAAAGGGTGCCTTGAGCTGTCCATAATTTTAAAGGGTGCCTTGAGATCGTCTATTATTTTAAAGGGTGCATTGAGCTCGTTCATAATTTTAAAGGGTGCCTTGAGCCGTTCATAATTTTAAAGGGTGCCTTGTTTTTGTCTATAATTTTAAAGGGTGCCTTGAGCTCATCTATAATTTTAAAGGGTGCCCTAAGATCGTCTATAATTTTAAAGGGTGCCCTGAGATTGTCTAGAATTTTAAAGGGTGCCTTGAGATTGTCTATAATTTTAAAGGGTGCCTTAAGATTGTCTATAATTTTAAAGGGTGCCTTGAGCTCGTCCATAATTTTAAAGGGTGCCTTGAGATCGTCTATAATTTTAAAGGGTGCCTTGAGATCGTTTATAATTTAAAGGGTGCCTTGAGATCGTCTATAATTTTAAAGGGTGCCTTGAGCTCGTCCATAATTTTAAAGGGTGCCTTGAGATCGCCTATAATTTTAAAGGGTGCCTTGAGATCGTCTATAATTTTAAAGGGTGCCTTGAGCTCATCTATAATTTTAAAGGGTGCCCTAAGATCTTCTATAATTTTAAAGGGTGCCTTGAGATCGTCTATAATTTTAAAGGGTGCCTTGAGCCCGTCCATAATTTTAAAGGGTGCCTTGAGATCGCCTATAATTTTAAAGGGTGCCTTGACTGAAAAAAGGTTGGGAAACACTGATCTACATAACACATAAAAAATAGATTTGAAAGACATTTATTGTATAGTAGATTTGCTTCCATCCTTCTATAAAAAAAACGTGAATCACTCAATTTTAAAATTGTACATATTTGTGGTATGAATTCAGTATATAGTTATGAATCACTTAAAGACAAATATGTGCCCCACATGTCATCAGCCACTGTGCCCACAACAAGATAGTATTCAACATGCCCACATCATGGTGAATAGTACATGTACTGTACCTTGTGGTATAATAATTGGGCTCATATTACTCTCAATCACTATTTCCATACAATTTTGCCATAGCAGTAAGTATACAAAGTCCCAAGCAGTGACTTTTGCTAGTAAGCTTGTTAGTGTTGCTATTTATCCATTTAGAGTGAATAAACTGTCATGCTGCAGAAACAAAATACCGTATAATTGCTTGCCAACAAGCGACACGCTGCAACTGACCACAAGCCTGACAAGGCAGCACAGCATTTTGTTCTTTCCGCAGTTTAGCATCTCCTGCTTTAATTCCTCTCTCTCTAAATTCCAAAGGGTAGAGCAGTGACAAAATAAGTCACGGAAGGGTAAGTTGCTTAATTCATGTGTAAATAAATATTAGTTTCCAAAAACTATGTATGTTGATTGTGTGATTTCTACAAAACTCTCTGCAAATACTTTTAAATAATTTAAAAATAGATATAATGTGTGGTATACTGTACAGTATATCATACCACAGAGGAAGACGCAGTACAAACACTAAATCGATGATGCAAGTTGGTTTCCTTTACTACAAATATTGAATGTGCATCTTTAAAACCTTAAAGTGATTGTAAAGTCTCGTTCTTTTTTTTTTTGTTAAAGATAACAAACATGTTATACTTACCTCCTCTGTGCAGTTGGATTTTCACAGAGCGGCCCAGATCCTCCTCTTCTTGGGTCCCTCTTCTGCTCTCCTGGCCCCTCCCTCCTGATGATTGCCCCCACAGCAAGCAGCTTGCTATGGGGCACCCTATCTGAGCTGCAGCTCTGTGTATGCATTCAGACACAGAGTTGCGGCCCGGCCCCACCCCCTTTCTCTCCTCATTGGTTGACTGACTTTGATTGGTGCCGCGCTGCTGTTTCAGCCAATGAGGAGGGGAGTCCCTGGCAGCTGAGACAATCCTACAATATTGATGGATCTAGAGGGACCTCAGGTAAGAATTATAGGGGCTGAGGGAGGCTGCTGCACACAGAAGTCTTTTTATCTTAATGCATAGAATGCATTAAGATAAAAAAAATATTCTGACTTTACAACCACTTTAACCCCTTCCTTACCGGCCACTTAAACCCCCCTCCTGCCCAGACCAATTTTTGGCTTTCAGCGCTGTCGCATTTTGAATGATAATTGCGCGGTCGTGCGACGTTGTACCCAAATAAAATTTGCGTCCTTTTTTTCCCACAAATAAAGCTTTCTTTTGGTGGTATTTGATCCCCTCTGCGTCATTTCTGATCGCCGCTATAAACAAAAAATGAGCGACAATTTTGCAAAAAAGAACAATATTTTTTACTTTTTGCTAAAGTACAAATCCATTAAAAAAATTATTCATCAGTTTTGGCCGATTTATATTCTTCTACATATTTTTGGTAAAAAAAAATCGCAATCGGCGTATATTGATTGGTTTGCGCAAAAGTTATCGCGTCTACAAACTGGGAATTGATTTATGGTGTTTTTATTATTTATTTTTTTTTTACTAGTAATGGCGGCGATCTGCGATTTTTATCGGGACTGCGATATTGGGGCGGAAATGTCGGACATTTTTTACACATTTTTGGGACCAATGACATTTATACAGCGATCAGAAATGTAAATGTCTACTGATTACTGTATAAATGTCATTAGCATTGAAGGGGTTAACCAGCAGGGGCAGTGAAGGGGTTAAATATGTTCCCTGGGTGTGTTCTAACTGTGGGGGGGCAGGGCTGGCCGAGACATAACAGATCTAACTGATCCCAGTGACAGGGATCAGTAGATCTGCTATGTCCCCTGTCACAGAACGGGGAACCGCCGTGTTTACAACGGCGGTTCCCCGTTCTGAGGCTCCTAAAAGTGATCGGCGGGTCTCGGGCGGACATCGAGTCCGCCCGACCCACGGGCACGCTCGCGCAGGGGGCACGCAGGAGCATGCGCAGTGGAGGACGTCCATGGACGTCCTCCGGGCATTTCAGATCCGCGCTGGAGCCGTACTTTGGCAATAGCGCGGATCTGAAGTGGTTAAATGTGAACTCCAAGCAAACATCCAAATCCATGTAGCACCCTCTAGTGTGTGCTAGAAGTAGTGTAGATTGTGTTAGAGTAGGTAATTTTAGTTTAAGCCTGAGCTATGGACTCTGGGTCAGGGTTCAGTCATCTGGCAGCTCTCTCTGGCACTTCCCCCTAGTCTGGTTTAGCATTGCCTGAAGATGTATTGCTGGGCTCGGAGGAAGTCATGTGAAAGTCTAAGCTGTGTCACTATATTGTGGTATTGACTGCGAGTTCCTGCCTGTAATGGGCCACTGCTGAGCTGACAGTCAAGCCGTGTCACCTCCCTTCAAGGAGTGAGCCAGCAGAAGCTGAGAGAAAGGAACCAAGTGTGTGCAGGTGGCTGGGAAAGTGGAAGCTGTATGTAGAGACAGTATATAGAGAATGTATATAGAGAGTGTATATAGAAGTTGTCCCTGAAGTTGTTGAAGTCAAGTGGGCATTCCATAACCTCCCATCCCTATCCAAGTTGAAACTCCCTAATAAAACATAAAACCAAAACGACTGTTCTCTGTCTCTGGGATACTTGTGAAGATTTGGCGTGCCTGGCTGTGCAGGAGTGGGGGATCCCTTTGATCTGCAGCTCCTACGTGGGGTGTGCTACATATATAAATTATTGTGAGGCAATGGCTGTATGGGTTGTGAATGATGTGTATTTTACACTTAGGTGTCTCATGTACACATGGTAAGTGGCTCCAGGGTTTATGGTGTGTGGAGAAAAGAACAAATGTTTTATGTTTTCTTACAATCTCAATAAGTTCTGAGTCCTGGAGCTGAGAGGTTTTGTAGAGCTTTGGGAAGGATATAGCCTCTATTTCTAGGTGCACAGCTTACCTGGTAACCAGATATTATTATTAGTCTCAGCTGTCCACAATCCTTTATATATGTGAGCTGACTCATGCTCGTGGCTTCACGTTCGACATATACGTCCCTTTTAATCGGCAAGACGTCCCTTTGTCCGATTTCCGTCGTCGGCCCTTACCTCGAGAGAGTGTCTCGACGATGAGGTCACCGGTAGATCCTGTGTGGGGGTCGAGACCATGGAAAAATCACACGACAATCGTCAGTCGGAAAAGTGGGTCGTCGTCCGAAGGTGTCTCCCCCTCTTATTCGGTGCTCGTACTCAGTCGAGTGTATATATTTCCTAACACCTGTCGACTCTGATTATTATTATAGACCAATGGTCCATTCGACACGTGGATCTTTATCTCCGATATAGG
>BLSH010319659.1:242888-254031 GCA_018402905.1 Glandirana rugosa | reverse complement strand
CTGATCTGTGTCTGACATTTGTCAGCACAAACAAGATCTATACAGTCAGCAGGATATATCTCTAGATGATGTCTGAACAAAGATGAGGCTTTCCATTTCAAGAGAAAACTAGGCGAAGGCAATGCAAAGGGGAATACTATGATCTCGATGAGAGTTAATAAATACCTGTAAGTGCTATTTAGGTAAGGTGGCAGCTTTCATTGACATCAATAAGAATTACAAAAGTCAGAAAGAAGCTGCCACATTTGCATTGTATGTACTGGGATGACCGATCCCATCAAACGACTGCCTATAAGTGCAGCCCCCCCCCCCCAGGTAAAGTGACAGGCAGGCAGGGCCATGAATAAGGGGATACCACCAGTCCTTCTGTATGGGGCCCAGGCAGCAGGGTGCATCTGGTGTGGGCAGGAAGGGTAATTACTGGAGCTGATCTCTTGTATCGCTGTGTCCGCAGCAGCTGAAAGCTGGCATCTCCTCCTCTCCCTCCTGGCAGCTTTCAGCTGCTGCAGAGAGAGACATACAAGGGACTGGTTCCAGTAATTGACCCCCCCACCGCACTGATCACTCTCCCTGTGCACCATACATTTACCCTTCACCCCAGGCCATTCGCTATTGTCACACAAGTGGGTGTGCTCAGGGCCTTTTTTAAAGCCTATTAGAGCCTCTGGCTCAAATCATGTGCTTCTACAAAAAAAACCCCATAGGAATCCATGCGACTGGCGCCCCGCATGTAGATTAGGGGGCTGGACGCATGGACTAGGGGGGCGGCGCCCTACATTACGGGCCACCACTGGTCTACACTAAGATACAAATCAGATTTCAGGTATCCCCTGCAACACAAATGTCATTTTTGGTGAGATACTCCCAAAGTGAAATCACATCTAAAGGGAGGCAGATCCTGTCACTTTCTCATTAGAGCCCTGCAGGTGCAGCAGCTTATTGATAGTTATAAAATCACTCCCATTCACATCCACTTTACACATGGGCACAGACAATCACACAGGGATTTCTTCAGAATAACAAAAGATAGGGATCTGCAACAAAGTTTGTTAAAATCCCTGCAATGTACATAGATCACCCAGAGGGGAACGTTTTTTTTCTCAACAAAAGTGGAGATACTCTTTAAGGTAAAAAAAACCTTCTACCTTTACAACCACTTTAAGAATGCGTACTTGAATAGAATATATTTCTTAACCAGATCTTAGTATCACATTAAGATGTAATTTCAGAAAATAACTTATTTGCAGGACTGCAATGTATCCCATCTCAAATATCCATAATAACACAAACTGAATGATCAACACAAAGGAAAGTAATTATAAACCCTGTAAAAAGTATAAAGTGAAATCTCTTGTGCTGTTGAACAATCAGCAATGTAAAGTAAACATGTAGTTGCACAAAAGATGTTAAAGTAGATAGGCACATTAGGGTGCAGGATGGTACTTTTATCATGATTATCCTTAAGCTCAAATTTAGTAAGCCCCCCCCCATATTGCCAAATGACCTATTGCCAGGCCCAAGGAGTGTGTCTAGGTTATAAATACTAGATTTGAGTAACTCCAAGGGCACTGCAAGTAGGGGGACAGGATTCATAAAGATACCATCTGGCATGTAATTTATATCTTAACCAGTTCAATACCAGTCACTTTCACCCCCTTCCTTCCCAGGCTAATTTTCAGCCTCAGTGCTGTCGCACTTTGAACGACATTTGTGTGGTCATGCAACACTACTGAAATTTATCACCACTGGTTTTTTTATATTTTGCTAAACAAATGAAAAAAGACCAAAAAGTTTGAAAAAAAAAAAGTTTGTCTTAGTTTCTGTTATAAAATTTTGCAAATAGGTTATTTTACTTTTTCGCCGATGTGCGCTGATGAGGGTGCACTGATGGGCACTGATAAGCTGCATGGACTGGCATTTACGGGGCTGCACTGATAAGAGAATGTACTCACTGTGCCCTGTCAACTTTGCCAGTTATCCACTCTCCTTTCCTCACACAGAGACATTGTGTGAGGAAAGGAAATGCCGATAACCTGCAAGTCTGTTCACATGTGACCAACTGTGATTGGACACAGCTGATCACATGGTAAAGGGCCACTGTGATTGGCCCTTTACTGCGATCTGTGATCAGTTGTGTCCAAAGGACACAGTGGTCACACAGTGCGCCCGATGAGTGCTCCAGGGGGTGCACGGGAGGGGTGGTTCTAGAAGGACGTCCATGGACGCCCTCCCAGAACTGGAGAGCCGTGCTGTAGCCGTCTTTTGGCTATAGCGCGGTAGGGAAATGGTTATAAAGGCTAAAGGTTAAACCTTCAGCATGCAGCTATCCCCTCTTATACTCACCTGAGCCCAATTCACATGCATGAGAGCAGAAGCTCTCCTGGGTCTCTCCCTCCTCATTGGCTGAGACACAGCAGCGGGAGCCATTGTCAATCACAGCCGGTAAGGAGGGAGTGCGGGTAGGGCCGAGTTGTGCTCTCATAGACACACAGAGGAAGCTTGGGAGTGAGCATACATGACTGACCCCAGAGCAAGGAGCTTGCTATGGTGGCACTCAGCAGGAGGAAGGGGCCAGGAGCGCCAGCAGGGACCCAAGAAGAGGAGGATCGGGGATGCTCTGTGCAAAACCAACTGCACAGAGCAGGTATGTATGATATGTTTATTTTAAAAAAAAAGTGAACCTTTACAAACACTTTAACTACTATTATCAGAGTACATACTGTATATTACTTTAACATCCTTGCCTTTTGCCTTTAATTATCTTCCCTACTGTAGTCGTTTCTTTGCTTAGGAGCTGCAACATTTTCTTTACGGCCACCTACATGTATGTTACATCAGAGAGTTTCTGTTAAGAGTTGTCATTCTCTTACTCCCACAGCTTCTCTAGTCAGGTTTATCTGTTTAAATATTCTAGTCAGTTTCCTCCAGATGATCGTCTTCAGAAGTAAAAAATAACATTCTGCAAATAAATGACTCAAATTGCTGGTCTGCTATTACCAAAATTAGAAATTGTTACACCGAATAATAAAACTTTTTGCAACAAAGTGTCATTACTTCCTAATATGATATGGTAGAATAGATATTAGAAATGACATAATTCACATAAAGTCCCCACCATCAGACATCCTAGGGCCTCTTACTATAAGATGCAGCCCATATTTATTGGCATGTTCCACTCTAATTTGAATACATTCCTGGCAAACTTCAAATTGCACTAAACAATATTCTTATCCTCCAAAAATCATCACTACACATCCACTACTTAAAAGGTTGTAAAGCCTCTAAAAAAAATAAAACCCTGCAAGAGAAAGGCATAATGAGCTAGTATGCATCGCATACTAGCTCATTATGAAATACTAACCATAGGACGAAGCCCTGTATCGGAGTCGGCACTCCGAGTACAGGGCTGACATCTTCCACCCAAAGTTACTTCCGGGCTCAAGGCTCCGGCGCTGTGATTGGCTGGAGCTGCAACGACTTCACTCCCGCGCATGCGCGTGGGAGCCGTCGGTAACAGCATGGCCCCATAGAAACGGCACCAAGTGGCCCGTTTCTTCAGTGCGCATGTGCGGATGACGTAGGCACATGCAGATACAGGGAAAAATGCTCCTAAACTAAGTTGAGGGAATGAGGGACACCTATTAGCAAAAGTATGTAGGCATAGGACACGCCACACCCCCTTAAAGAGGAATTATACAAAAAGAAGATTAGTTAAACCCACAAGTGCTTTTTTTTACCAACACTATTCCTTTATATTGGTTTTTGACATTTACAATTGCAGCCATTTAGAAATTGGATGAATGGGTTAGCAATGGGAAACACTTTTTGAAAGCTAAATAGTACATTTTATCTACAACTATGTACAGTAGTTAAGACCAAAATGAGGGGCAAATGAGGAGGAAAGAGGGACAGAGGGACTTTGTTCCAAATCAGGGACAGTCCCTCGAAATCAGGGACAGTTGGGCGCTATGCTGTAGGTATGATCATGCATGAATTCCCAACTAACAACTGTGACTGTCTTTTCCTTTGTTTTTGACTACTTCATGATATTGGGTCTTACCCAACAAACATCATACTCTACACCTTACTGCATACTGGGGAGCGGTTTGCCAGCATAAACAAGTACATATATACTTACTTGCAAATGAGACCCTAAAGTAAAGTGTATCTAAGCTGAAGAACAAGAATGTCGCAGCTTATCATTCCTTAGATATGGTATTGTATGCAGTTGCTTTCTTTTTTTTTCCAGACTACCTGATGATCCTGCCAGCAACACAATTTATGCCTTAGGGTAACAATGCTCACTCGCCATACTATTTCAAGGCAACAGAAATAGGACAAAACAGCTACTGAAACCTCTCCCTCTCTACCTCTCCGTAACATAGGGGGTAGGTGTAGTTAGCGGAGCCAGCTGGGCACAATACTAACTGTATGCAGCAGAGGCAGAGCATACGGATTATCAGCTCACTAGATGTCCAGCAGGATCGACAGGTATTTTCTCGCACTTATTGAGCAGATATAACAAAACACTTTAAATTATTTATTTAAGAAAACAAAAAAGAAGCAAATAAGAGAAGTTTATTGTTAGAGTTTACATGTACTTTCATTTGCAATTTTTAGTACAGTAAATGTACTATATGATAGAGGGAATATTCTCCTGAGGTGCCTGTTTATTGTTGGCCAAAGAAACATTTGTACTGTATGTCTGTAGCCCTTTCCCAATGCCTCATGGCCAAGCCTGTTCAAAAGAAGAATCAATCCACCAAGGGTATATATCCTTAGTTGATTACTATTTTTCCCCTCCAAGACAACCACTGCCCACTAGATGCAAACTTCAAGTTTATATAACCACTTAAAGCAGTTGTATACCCTAAAATGACATTTTTACCTACAGGTAAGCCTATAATAAGGCTTACCTGTAGGTAAAAAGAATATCTCCTAATCCTGTATGGTTTAGGAGATATTCTCACTGCAAGCGCCGCTGACGTCAGCAGGTGCATGCGCAGTGATGTCCTGGCCAAGGCCCGGCACATAGCATGCGTGGGAGTGACCTCTCGCGGCTCTGGCCACTCACAGCGCCGGAGCTGCGTATCCGGAAGGATCCATGGAAGGAACATGGCAGCTCCCTCCTCGGGGACCGGGCAGACCTGCGGGAGCTTTGTTCTAAGGTAAGTATTTCATAATGAGCTAGGATGCAATGCATACTAGCTCATTATGTCTTTGCATTGCAGGTGTTTTTTTTTTTGTTTTTGTTTTTTTTTTAGGGAAGACAAATGCTTTAAGGACCAGGCCTATTCTGACACTTTTTGTTTACAAGTAAAAGTCTTTTTTTTGCTTGAAAATTACTTAGCACCTCCAAACATTATATATTTTTTAGAAGAGGCCCTGGAGAATAAAATGGAGGTTGTTGCAATGTTTGTATGTCACACTGTATTTGCGCAGCGATTTTTCAAATGCAATTTTTTTGGGACAAAATACACTGAATTTAAAAAAACCGAGTAAACAGATACCTAACATGTCATGGTTTAAAATTGTGCATGCTCGTGGAATGGCTCCAAACTACGGTACTTAAAAATCTCCATAGGGAATGTTTTAAAAATGTCTTCAGGTTACCAGTTTAGAGTTACAGAGAAGGTCTACTTCTAGAATTTCAAACAAATACATAGAGATTTCCAAGCTCAAACTTACCAACCAGCCAGCGATCAACCGAATTGACCTGTATAACAATATGCGTGAAGAACAGGGATTCTGACCTATCCATTAACCACTTCAGCCCCGGAAGGATTTACCCCCTTCCTAACCAGAGCACTTTTTGTAATGCGGCACTGTGCCGCTTTAACTGACAATTGCGCGGTCATGCGATGCTGTATCCAAACAAAATTGACATCCTTTTTTTCCCACAAATAGAGCTTTCATTTGGTGGTATTTGATCACCTCTGCGGTTTTTATTTTTTGCGATATAAACAAAAAAACAGTGACACTTTTGAAAAAATTTTTTTGCTATAATAAATATCCAAAAAAAAAAAAATGTATTCATCAGTTTAGGCCAATATGTATTCTTCTACATATTTTTGGTAAATAAAATCGCAATAAGTATATATTGAGTCTACCAACTATAGGAATAGATTCTGCCGTTCTGCCCCTGTATTAGACGATCGCGGATCGCCGGCGGACATCAAGTCTGTCCGACCCGCGGGCACACTCACACAGTGAACAGCGGGCAACTACTGCTGTGCAAATTGCAGTATATATAGGGCGATTCACGCAAGGATGCCAACCTGCTGCAGTAAATGTGTGTTAGTCGGTTGGGAAGTGGTTAAAATGCATGTGCTCTCATTGTAGAGACTCAGAAGTTAGTGTTAGTAACTACAGTAAACAGGGTGCCTTGGCGGGGCCTGTAGCTTACGCATGTATTTGCAAGTGTGTGCAGACTAAACCCCTGTTCTTAACGCATTTTGTTAGACAGGTCAATTCAGTTGGTCGCTGGCTGGTTGGTAAGTTTGAGTTTGGAAATCTCTTTGTATTTGTTTGACATGCGTCGCCCTTTCAGTGCTTCTTGCTGCAATAGACCAGTTATAGGTGGGGCAGTGGCCACTAGTTTATGTTATCAACTTATAGAATTATTGCTCTCAATCTGACGATTGCAGCAATACCTCACATGTGTGGTGCGATCAATGCTTACATATGTATGTGTGATCTAGGTATGTGTTTCGCTTCTGCGTGGGGGGGATGGGGGCGCTTTAAAAAATGGCATCTAGCTGCAGAAATAGCCCTGGTATTAAACATCAAAGTAATGGCATATTTTCCCAGTTAGGCATTCGGCAAGTGTTACTGAGATGCTTACAAAAATACTATTTTGCGCGTGTGAAAAGTGTACACAGAGCAACACCCACTAGACATCAGAATATTGCATGTCAGAATCTATTTGTACACATACAATGGGTGTGCATCCACACAAATAAAAGTCCACAGACATCAAGTGAAAACATCAGTGATGTGCAAATCTTCTAAAAAACAATAAAATCCACAAACAAGTGAAAACACTATCCACCGAGAATGTATCTTGAAGAAACGTCTAAGACACTCGCGCCCTTCACAACAAATGAAGTTGGGCTAGTTGCGCATCTGATGTGAGGTCGAGATGCTAGAGGGCTTTCCTTGCAGCTAAGTGCTGTGCTTCCCTGGAGCTGCGACAGGAAGTGAAGTGCCAAAAGAAGTACGGGTTGCCAGTAGTGGTGAGGATGACTTGTATACCGCGATGTCACAGGAACAGGCAGGCGGATAGTAGACTGGCGTGCTTGTAAAGTCCTGTATGGGTTCGTTCGGAAGCTGAGCCAAGTGTCATACACAGCGGGACAAAGTTCATGCAATCAGGTTAGGAAAGCCAGGTCATACACAGAAAGACAGATCTGCAGCCAGAGCCGGGGTCGTATGTCGAGGAACATACGAGACAGGGCATCTGGCCGAAATGTTATATGAAAGTTGAACCAAAAAAAAAAAAGTGCCCAACGGCCTGCTGAGGTCTTAAGCATTTGGCTGTCCGGAGATATTCAAGGTGCTTGTGATCCGTAAAGATCATGATGGGATGGGCTGCCCCTTCCAGAAGATACCGCCATTCCTCTACGGCTGTTTTAATGGCTAAAAGTTCACGGTCACCTACATCGTAGTTCCTCTCCGGCGGGCTCATTTTACGTGAGGAACAGGCAACAGGATGCAGAAGTGCCTTGGATCCCTGGCGTTACGACAAGATTGCCCGTATAGCAGGAGCAGGGTGTTGAAGAACCGGAGCGGAAGTGAACATGCTTTTCAGTCTTTCAAAAGCTGTCTGGGCTTCAGGTGATCACTGTAAACAAGCATGCTGACGAGTTACCTGGGTGATGGGAGTAATTATAGAAGAAAAGTTCTTTATAAATCTTCTGTAAAAATTTGCCACAAATCTTTGCACGCCCTTTTTGTCTACTGAAGCAGGCCAGTCCAGGATAGCTTTGACTTTCTGTGGGTCCATGGAGATTCCTTCTGTGGGGATGATACTGTATTGACATTTCCTTGAAGTTGCATTTTTCAGCTTTCACATAAAGTCCATGTTCTATCAAGGTGGCTAACACTCTTTTAACATGTGATCAGTGAAGTTCAAGCGTAGCTGAAAAAATGAGGATGTTATCCAGGTAAACAATGACGAAATGATCCAGAAACTCCTGAAAAATGTTGTTTACCAGATTCTGAAAGGTAGTTGGTGCATTACCGAATCCGAACGGCATTACGAGGTACTCAAAGTGCCCGAAATGTGTCCTGAATGCCATCTTCCATTCGTCACCTTCATGAATGCAAATTAAATTATAGATCCCACGCAGATCTAATTTTGTGAAGATTCAGGCATTACGGAATCTCTGGAAGAGTTCTGGTATGAGAGGAAGTGGGTAATGATTTTTGATCATAATTTTGTTTAGTTCTCTGTAGTCCACACAGGGTCGGAGCGTCTTGTCTTTTTTCTCCACAAAGAATATACCGGCCCCCCGCAGGAGAAGAATGGATGAAACCTTTCTCCAAATTCTCATCCAGATAGGCCCGAAGTGTCTCGAGTTCTTTTTCTAAAAGAGGGAAAATAAGACCAAAGGGGATTTCTGAACCCAGCAGGAGCTCGATTGAGCAATTGTATGGTCGATGGGGAGGAAGGATATTGGCATTCTTCTTGTCGAAGAGATCTAAAAAGTGTTGTTAGGCTAAAGACACATTTTAATAGGTGCTGGACACAGGTTGGACAGCCAGACAGTTAGCAGATTTCTTTGGTGTGGGAGTCAGACAGTGTTGTTGGCAGTAAGGTGACAGGAATTGAATCTCCCCACTGGACCAGTCAATATGCGGGTTATGTGCCTGTATCCATGGGATGCCCAAGATGACAGGGAACAAAGGGGAACTCAGGATATCAAAGCGGAGGTATTTCTGATGACTGGACTGGGTTGTAGTAAGAAGGGGTGCAGTCTCTTGATTAACAGGCCCTGAGCTAGGCAGGGAGCCATCAGCCAAATGAACAGTAAGTTGCTGCTTCTTAGGAAATAGGAGTACGCCTCTTTGCCAAAGTTAAGTCAATAAAGCAACTGCAGGCACCTGAATCAATTATTGCTAGCAGCTGGACCTCCTCTTCTGCCACCCACTGGGAGACAGGAAGAACAAGGTGAGAAGGGGAAGGTCCTGCCAGCGGGAAGAATACATGGCAACGTAAATGTGACTTACTGGGTCTTATCGGGCAGTTACGGAGTAAATGTCCAGTTCCACCAAAGTACAAACAGAGGTTCACTTGTCGGCGACATAATTTCTCTTCTGGAGTTAAGGCTGAGCAGACAAGGCCAATCTGCATTAGTTCCACTTCGGATGTAGAGGCAGAGGAGGGCGTAGTTACTGGGGGTGACAAAACTTTGGGTAGCATCCAGGTGGGCTTGAAAGTCTGGGACTTTTCAGAAGGTAGCTCCCGCATGCGTCTATCCAGTTGGGTAGCGAGTTGGATCAGGCCTTCCAATGTGGCAGGAGGTGCTATACTAGCCAGCTCATCTTTAAGGGATTCTGATGATCCCTAGCGAAACTGATATTTCAGTGCATTCTCATTCCATTCTATTTCAGCAGATAGTTTAGTAAGTCCACAGTGTAATCTTCCACTGGCCGTCTGCCTTGTTGTATAGCATGTAGGGTAGCTTCAGCGGTAGCCGCCCGCTGGGGGTCATTGTATAGACGTGCCATGGCATCAAGAACAAGTCCACGGAATTGATGGCCAAGTCTTTTTGCTCCAACAGACTGTGAGCCCATGCCTGGGGTTCATCTGAGAGTAAGGAAATGATGAACCCCACTTTAACTGTTTCAAGAGAAAAAGTCAGTGGGTGAAGGGCCAGATACAGCAGGCAGGAGTTTTTGCAGGCTCTAAACTTCTTTCGGCCCCCTGAGAAACATTCAGTAGTGGGGACCCTTGGTTCAGGTGGGGGCACCATCATGGTATGAGTGGCAGTGGTGTGTTCTTGAGCTGGGCCAGTAGCTGCAGGAACGGTGGAGGAAGTAGCCTTATCTGCCTAGGCAGGTAACACAGTTAAATGCTGCAGATGTTCTTCCAGCTGGAAGTATCCTTCCTGTAATCTTTGCACTGCTTGCGTGATAGCGGTGGCCTGTTGGCACAGAGCCTCCAGATAGGAAGCACCTCAGTCGGCCTCAGACATACTGGCTGGATTATGCTGTCACAAACCTGATGTGAGGCCAAGATGCTAGAGGGCTTCTCTTGTGGTTAAGTGCAGTGCTTCGCTGGAGGTGAGACATAAGGGTCATACACAGAGAGACAAAGTTCATGCAATAAGGTTAGGCAAGCCAGGTCATACACAGGAAGACAGATCTGTAGTAGAATCGGTGAGCCAAGCCAGGGTCAATAACAGGTACAAGCCAAGAGAAGAGTCAGAGGTACTAGCCAGGATCAATGAGGAGAGCAGGATCACAAGTCAGGATAAGCCGGGTCGGTAACAGGAGGTCAATCAGGAAATCACAGGAATGCAGGGTGAGAGATAATCCAGCAAGGCACCATTCAGTAACAGAAGTCAGCATCTGTCACGTTGCGGTCACGTTGGCGTGCATCCTCGCACATCTGTGTGCGCCGGCGGGCGTCCTCGCGCATCTGTGCGCACCCGCTCGTCCTGGCACGGCCATGATGGCTATTGGCAATATTGACAGTCCATGTGGACTAACATATATTTGTAAGACATCCACTCGACCTGGGATTTCTAATGACTATTTACTTAATTGTAGATCAAGGTGTAAGTATGGAGATCCCCAGTTTGAGAAGTAGTTTTTTTAGGTGAATCAAAGTGCAACTCTGTTGACAGCGTGCGCCAAACTGGGGGAGGTCCTACGTATATGGTCCAGTTAAGGTGTTTTAACATTGTCTCGACCCAAAGCCAGTACAAATTAGGATTTCACCTCTCTATGCGATACAAGAAATATCGGAGAGAAATACGATCGGTTCACAAGACGGTGAGATTGGAAGTTAACGGAAACCAAGATGGTTATATACAATCAGGTGTACCTGACAGTTATAACGGTTATCGGTAGTACCGGCACGGTCCTGCTCGCCCACGCGTGTCTACGCGCTCCTGCGGGCGGCCGCGTGTGTCTA
>BLSH010319659.1:212295-228740 GCA_018402905.1 Glandirana rugosa | reverse complement strand
TCAGGTGTCCCCAGCGGAGACCCTCCTTCCATCAGGTTTCCCCAGCAGAGTCCCTCCTTACATAGGGTCTCCCCAGCGGAGTCCCACCTTACATCAGATGTCTCCAGCTGAGTCCCTCCTTACATCAGCTGCCCCCAGCGGAGTTACTCCTTCCATCAGGTATCCCCAGCGGAGTCCCTCCTTCCATCAGGTATCCCCAGCAGAGTCCCTCCTTACATTAGGTGTCCCCAGCGGAGGCACTCCTTACATCTGGTGTCCCCAGCGGAGTCCCTCCTTCCATCAGGTGTCCCCAGCGGAGTCCCTCCTTCCATCAGGTGTCCCCAGCGGAGTCCCTCCTTACATCAGGTGTCCCCAGCGGAGTCCCTCCTTACATTAGGTCTCCTCAGCGGAGTCCCTCCTTACATCAGCTACCCCCCCAACGGAGTCCCTCCTTACATTAGGTGTCCCCAGCGGAGTCCCTCCTTACATCAGCTGTCTCCCCTCTTCACCCAGGTGTGGGCCGCCCCATGCCTGGAATTGATCTCCGCGCCATTTACAGAAGACCACCAGCTTGTGGAGGCCGAAAGAAGGGAAGAGGCGGAGCCTGAGTGGCAATGAAAAGTGGCTGCCAATAGAATGGAGCTCCATTTCTATTGGCAGCCGCTTTCATTGCCACCTGGGCTCCGCTTCTTTTTTCTTCCTCACGAGCTGATCGTCTGTAAAACTATGGCAGAGACAGAACCAGCAGTTACGTTGACCTCTAGCGGCGGCGGAAGATTGGGAAAACGTGAGTTTCTCTGGACATTTCCCAGGATTCGGTACCACCAGGACAAAGGTCTAAATTCCGGGAATGTCCTCGGAAAATTTGTGACTGTTGGCAATTTTATAAAGATAGGGGGCGCTACCTTCGTTAGAGAAGGGGGTGAGGGAGGGGCTTTCTGTGTGTTATGTACTTCTGACACCCCCAGCCTGTGCATTCACCATACATGTGGGATCCCCGAGGAAGCTGGAAATCATTGTAGTTGGCATTGCTACTGCAGTGATTTCCACTAGCTTCTGGGTCCTGTGCCATATGGCTGCCCACCTGCATTGTGAGCCCAACAAGAGCACCATTAAGGGAAGACTTTGCAAGGGGGGGCAGCATAACCCCCCCCCCCCCCTACTACGGACCTGGCAGTGAAAGGGTTAAAATACTGCACAAGACTGTTGAAACTACATTAACATGTTAAAGGTTGTATGTAATTTTAATGATTGTGTTTATATACTCTATGGTTGACAAAGGCTGCAACCTTTGTTCAAGTTGACGAGACATAGTGCACAGTAAAGGGAAAAATTTGCTGAGCAGTTGTGTAAAATAGGCCATTACTGGGTGCTAGCCAGTTGCCCTAGGTAAGGAGATGAAGATGGACTTTCAATGTTCCATATATATATAGCGAGTCTCAGGGCCGTTCATACTGATGCGCTGTCCGACATTGCATGTGATATCTGTGCAATGTGAATTCAGCCATACAGATTGTATGGTTGAATTTGCATTACATTTGGACCAAAGTCGTGCAGGACCCTTTTTTTGGTCCGCAGCAGAATTGGATCGCAAAGGGGTCATGAGATCCTTTTCCTGATGCCTAGCGCCTAGGAGGAGGAGAGAGCAGATGCATGGCGGAAGCCATGGAGGAAGCCGCTGGAGGATAGGACACCGGAGCTGCTGCTCGCAGCCCACCACGCTGGAGCACACTGGAGCCATTGCCGACCGCACTGGAGCACACTGGAGCTGTTGCCTGCCACCCGCCACCTAGAGGGGGCAAGTTCCGGACTGAATGGCAGACAGCGCAGGGGGGGGGGGTGTAGTGCCACGCTGCTACCCCCCCAAAAAAAACCCACCAGCCGCCACTGCAGTTAGCACTGCAGTATGCAACCCGATGTGGGGGTGTCATTAACTTTCTAAACTTTCTATTGACACCTGCAGCGGCTCACATAAGGCAGTGTGAACTGTCTGCGAGTCAGAAACCCATAGTGGATTCGCAGGGTTCTCACATCACACCAATGTAAACCGAGCCTAAGTGTAGACATTAGTTATACAGATGTGCGCTGCAGTATGTTGAATCGGCCAGCTCTTATTTTTCTCTTTTCTCTGGATCAGACCACTCCCATCATTTCATAACTATGCTGATAAAAGCAGTTAAACTGGCTAAGCAGACTTAGGTGAATGGGATATTCACACTGACGAAGTGCTTTGCGCATACAGAACAGAAAGAAAAAAAAAAACTAAACCACCAACCAACACCTGTACAATGTTTATTTCTTTCCATTTACTACAGTGAACTTCAATGAGCAGGTTAGTGCAATAGTCACATTTGACCTATAGAGATAGGATAGAGACCAAAACAGGTTATTAAACATAGCTTAATGTATGATAAGGAAAACATGCAGGTTATAGAATTTTGAAACATTTGAGAGAAATCTGGGGGTGCTTATTTATTTATTCAGATCAAACTAAAAGGACAGGCTAATTAACAATCTGTATCATGAAAGCATCAATCCAAAACTGCAATACTAAATTTATAGGGAATAAGACAGTACAAACAAAATGTGTCAAAAATAAATGTTTCTAGCACAGCTCGAAAGCCACAGGTTGCTGGGCTAACAATAGAATTTAAAGCCAAAATCCAGGCTCACAGATAAGAATGAAGCTACTTAGGCGCTCTAATACTAAGCCAGAATTGCATAGGAATTGGTTTTACTAGCTGCTGATCTTAGCTGCAAACAGAAGCTTTCATCTTGCAGTTGCCAGCTAGACACCACACTTCCTCTGTCTGGGACAGTTACAGCCTGTATAGCACCCGGACCAAGACCTGGCAGAGCTAGGACAACAGCCTGCAGATCCAGAAGCACTACCTGCAACGTGAGATGTAGCTGACAAATAGACCTGCATTTTCTCACTCTGAGCCTGAGCTGTAGAGTTGAATGGGCTGTTATGACACTAACTAATGCTGTAATGCTATCACCCTAATCTTCCCTTATAACTGCAATAAGGGAGATATTAAGAGTACTCCATCAATCACATCAGCAGGATTTTTCAAGAGATTTCAAGGTACTTCTACCTTTTATTCTAAACATGTGAATACACTAAAGCTGAAGTTTGGTATATTATTTTTAGAGATACAGCACCAAACACATTAGGTATGTGTAATGTTGTCTAACCCATTGCCTGAAGGTGGCTGCTTCTACTAAGAAATATCCCTGCAGTGTCTCCTTCACAGCTGCTAATACTACTCTGAGTGACTGTCTTCCCACGCTGTTAACAGCAGTGTTTGCCATAGAAAAAAGTTATGTTGCTCGGTCACCCCCTTCTGCACTTTCTGCCATTCACATAACTCATATTACTACACTCCTACAATGGATGACATTATCTCCTCCACCCATTTCTCATAAGACAGAGGGGAGTGACCTGTATCCTGTATTGTTCTCCAGAGAAGGATCCTTTTTTTCTTGATCGTACTTTACAGGACATAGGCCATGGGATGTCCAAATCAATGTAAATGAAGGGTGGGCAACACTGCAAACAAAAACCCACAGGCCCACCTAACAAATGGGCAAACAGAGGGCTCAAAGTATTCAAAGGACAGTCTGAAGCACCTTACACCCAAAACTGGCAAATAAAATCTGACTTAAGGAATGTATGAGCAAAAGACCAGATGGCAGCCTTACAAATGTGGGGGGACAAAGTCCAATGCTGAGAAGCCAATGAAGCACTGACAGATCTGGTACAGTGTGTCTTAACAGGTAAAAAAGGAACCCTATCCTTCAGACTTGTAGCTCGAATGATAAAATGTCTAATCCATCAGGCGATACTAGAAGGAGTGTCAGGATATCCCCTACAGGGGCTCTCTGGAATAACAAAGAGTGAATTTGACTGTCTAAAAGAGTCAGTAGCTGAAAGGTAGACTCACATAGCATGTACCATATCCAGACAATTGAAAGAAATCTCCCTGAAATGTTTTGGAGCAGGAGAGAGAAGGACAATATCCTGGTTAAGGTGGAAGGAGGAAACCACTGTGGGAAAAGAAGGCATTAGGCAGCAAGACAAACTTATCCCTGTGTAACACTAAATAGGGTTCTTTACAGGTCCTATGGTGTTACTAGGGAAAATTTCACTTTGGTGAAAGCAAAGGCTTTCACCAAAGTGTGAGAGGATAGTGGTTCCAGGAAAAGAATATCTAGGGCTGAGTTTTGACATTTGAGGATATCTAAGGCCGAGCACTGATCCAGGCCATACTCGAGAAAATACAAGATCCATCTCACTCCCTTGGGTAGACTTTCCCAACCTTGTGCCATGGTTGGTGACATAACACCTTCCGGGTGTTATGTCAGACTTTGTCAGAAGTTGCCTTCCTAGCTTTCAGGAGTGAAGGCTCCAGTCCCACAGGACTTGGGCTTCAACAGCCATGCCATCAAAGCCAGTGACCACGAAGCAGGATGCTGGACTGGTCCCAGGGAGAGAACATCTGGATGAGGGCCCATGGTGAGACTGCCACATCCTCCTGGGTCAGTTTGTTGCAAAGAGGATCACGTAATACTCTCACTTTTGATCCTGGAAAGCAGTTGAGGAAGGAGCTGTTGTGCCCCACCTGCGAAAGAGGTACTGATACACCAATGAAACAGATCATTTTTCTGGAACCAGATGCTGATGAATGAGAAAATCTACCTGACAATTTTTAACAACCAAGGCCCCTGTATGGAGAGGGCATCCAGGACTCTGCCCCAGCCCGACAGGCTGGTGCCCATCATGAACGCTTTCCAAGACATCTGGAGAAAGGACTTCCCCAATTCCAGCACCAGTTTGGAAATCCACTATGCTAGGGCAAGCATGGTTGTGCTGGGCAGGCGAGAATACAACAATCCAGAAGCTGGGTCTGCTTGCCCCAGGCAGACAGAATTTTGAGTTGCAACTTTCTGGATTGAAATTGAGTATACTGTACTGCCTCCCATGAGGCCATCATCAAGCCAAAGACCCTCACGCTGAAATGAATGGTGGACCGTCTACTGAACTGTATGGTCTGAATGCAGGAGCAGAGGACCAGAAGCTTGACTGGGGGTCAAAAACCTGGAACAACCGTGTCCAGAATCAGGCCCAGATATTCCAAGTGTTGGGTCAGTTCCAGTGCTGACTTCTGGAGATATAGGATCCATCTGAAGCTCTGAGGGTCTGGTGATATCTGGAGACTGCAGCAGAGTTAAAACAGGAGCTAACGCCGTGGTAAAAATCCAATTTGCCATGAAAAGGCTGAAGAGAAGGCTAGCAAACTGGTAATTTTGTGTGCCCACAGCAAAGTGTAGGTTGTGTTGATGTGGGAGGAAAGTAAGGATGTGCAAGTAGTAGGCATCCTTCATGTCCACAGAGGTCAGATAACTGAAGGGAAGAGATGGAACAAAAGGACTAAAAGAGGTAGCTCTACCTGCGCAAATGGATTAACTTATGGTAGATGATGAGAGCTGCTAGTTGTATCAGACACACTGTCCTATTATTAAAGATAGTAATTAAAACCGTGCACTCCAACCTAATAATAAAGTGAGCAAATATTTAACAAATAAATAAAACACATCATAAAGTGCAATGTAAATAATTAACCACTAGAGTACGCTAGTAAATGACACAAAATAGAAAATGTATGAAATTCAGGAATTTCCCATATACAGTATCTAACAAAAGTGAGTACACCCTTCACATTTTTGTAAACATTTTATTATATCTTTTCATGTGACAACACTGAAGAAATTACACTTTGCTACAATGTAAAGTAGTGAGTGTACAGCTTGTATAACAGTGTAATTTGCTGCCTCCTTAAAATAACTCAACACACAGCCAATAATGTCTAAACCGCTGGCAACAAAAGTGAGTACACCCCTAAGTGAAAATTACCAAATTGGGCCCAAAGTGTCAATATTTGTGTGGCCACCATTATTTTTCAGCACTGCCTTAACCCTCTTGGGCATGGAGTTGGACATCACGGAGCTGGTGGATGTTAGAGACCTTGCGCTCCTCCACCTCTCGTTTAAGGATGCCCCACAGATGCTCAATAGGGTTTAGGTCTGGAGACATGCTTGGCCAGTTCATCACCTTTACCCTCAGCTTCTTTAGCAAGGCAGTGGTTGTCTTGGAGGTGTGTTTGGGGTCCTTATCATGTTGGAATACTTCTTTGTGGCCCAGTCTCCGAAGGGAGGGGATCATGCTCTACTTTAGTATGTCACAGTATATGTTGCCATTCATGGTTCCCTCAATGAACTGTAGCTCCCCAGTGTCGGCAGCACTCATGCAGCTCCAGACCATGACACTCCCACCACCGTGCTTGACTGTAGGCAAGGCACACTTGTCTTTGTACTTCACAGCTGGTTGCAGCCACACACGCTTGACACCATCTGAACCAAATAGGTTTATCTTGGTCTCATCAGACCACAGGATATGGCTCCAGTAATCCATGTCCTTAGTCTGCTTGTCTTCAGCAAACTGTTTGCGGGCTTTCTTGTGCATCATCTTTAGAAGAGGCTTCCTTCTGGGATGACAACTATGCAGACCAATTTGATGCAGTGTATGGTCTGAGCACTGACAGGCTGACCCCCCCCCACCCCTACAACCTCTGCAGCAATGCTGGCAGCACTCATACATCTATTCCCCAAAGACAACCTCTGGATATGACACTGAGCACGTGCACTCAACCTCTTTGGTCAACCATGTCGAGGCCTGTTCTGAGTGGAACCTGTCCTGTTAAACCACTGTATGGTCTTGGCCACCGTGCTACAGCTC
This sequence comes from Glandirana rugosa, assembly GCA_018402905.1. Lineage (NCBI taxonomy): Eukaryota > Metazoa > Chordata > Amphibia > Anura > Ranidae > Glandirana > Glandirana rugosa. Next base: position 221,962 of record BLSH010319659.1, on the reverse strand, counting down.
AGTTTCAGGGTCTTGGCAATCTTCTTATAGACTAGACCATATTGATGTAGAGCAACAATTCTTTTTTTCAGATCCTAAGAGAGTTCTTTGTCATGGGGAGCCTTGTTAAACTTCCAGTCACCAGTATGAGTGAGAGCGATAACACCAATTTTAACACGCCTGCTCCCCATTCACACCAGAGATCTTGTAACACTGACGAATCACATGGGGAACACCGGGAAGGGAAAATGGCTAATTGGGACCAATTTGGACATTTTCACTTAGGGGTGTACTCACTTTTGTTGCCAGCGGTTTAGACATTAATGTTGTCACATGAAAAGATATAATAAAATATTTACAAAAATGTGAGTTCACGTCAGTCAGGAACTTTATTTAAGGGCCTGGTCGCCCATGTTTCTTAAAAAAGGTAAAAACAAAACAAAAGTCCAACATAAGCTTTCCCACACAGGGATTCTTCTCCAGCAAAATATACAAAAACCAAATGAAAATGATAGCCCACTTGGCTACTCTTCAGTAGCACTGTTGCTGTAGATACTGGTCCCTCAGACCACTAGCTCTTCCAGGGCACACAGCTTTGAGCTTCTTGGATGCACACAGCATGGAGCTTAGGGTTGCCACCTCATCCCTTTAAATCCGAACACATATGAATTACACAGGTGCTGAGGCTAATTTATTGCAGATAAGGCACCAAATGAGTTTAATTACCACCTTAATCAGCCACAGAACCTGTGTAATTAATATGTGTTTGGTTTTAAAGGGATGAGGTGGCAACCCTATTGGAGCTTCTTGGACACACACAGCCTTGGGCTCCTTGGACACATACAGCCTTGAGCTTCTTAATGCACACAGCATCTATCTCCACACAAGGACTCTCTCTCAATGGCAGCCACTGCTCCAATTCCCCTTCACTCCCCCTGCAACTCTCAGCATACTAACATTATAAGGGCTGTGTGCACCTGGGCCCACACCCTGCCGGTTGACTACAAAAGCCAGACACTGGGTTGGAGATCCCTCCCCTACCAAGGCGCTTTGAAATCTCCAAACTACGAAGCCCTATCCAGATATATCAAAATCCAGAGTAACCTGCAAAAGCAGTTTTCTCCCCTCAAAATGAATGCTTCAGGGTTCTGCACTCAGCAAATGTGCAAACTCTGTGTCCTTTCCATGATGACAGAGCCTCACAGCAACAAGTCTATAATTTCCCATTAAATAGGTACCATTTTTAGTGGGCACTGTATTTTGTTACATCAGGTACAAAGTACAGAAACATGCGGTTGCTTTACTGAGCAAAATAATCTTTTTATTTGGGAAAAATTGTATGTATTGTAATGTCCATGAACATTCTGAAATTAAACATAGAATTAAAACATTGGCTTTTTATACAAAATTCCTCAGGTCCATAATGGTACCATTGAATGCTCTAGTGAATGATTTTTCTGAATTTCTGCACGAACGTTCCAACAAAATTATACTGGTTTATGGTCAGCTTAACGGTCTCTAAAACCACATTGCTTAGTCCTCCTGTCTGCATGTGTGTCAATGATCAAGTCATCAACCTTTATTCACCAATTCTACCAATTGTAGTCAATTACCATATGCATCTCTGTGAATCTATAGCTATGAATCAAAAAGTGACAACAGTTAATGGCAGTTACAGTACTAGAACATCTCAATGCACAACTGATACTTAGATACTGGCAGGGAACTGCCCCTTTGTTCAAAAGAGGACCTCTGCTACACTAGGACCTCTGCAACACTAGATCCACAACTTTATTACCAGATAGCCATTCTGATATGCCCACCCCTGGCCCACAACCCATAATGCAATGTTGGTGCCGCAGCCACCAATAGAAAGTGTTCCTGACTTCGGAGGTTCCCTCGATGCAGAGAAGACTGTTCCCTAGAATCCCATAGATGAGTAAAAAACTCCCTGGCAGCAAGGCAGGGAAATATCTATCTGTCCTTAAACAACAAGTTGAAATACAAAATCTCCCTGTGCAATTAGGAGCACAAGTGACTGAGGAGCAGCTTATCACTAGCTTGGAGTACAAAAATGGATTGATAATAACAAATCATGTGGGAAGTGAGGCCAAATCATCAGGATAATTCAAGAATGCCATGACTCTGGCGTGATCACGCTGGAGGCGGCCACGAGAAGAGTCACATTTGGGCGCAAATTCCACCCAATTTAAACAGGGTGGAGGAGCATCTACCTGTAGGACATTTGGATGGAGGTTTTGTTTTGGAGCAACAGCTATCTCTCTGTGGATATTGAGACAGGAGACCATTGCACTGCTATTTAAAGGAATTGTGGCTGAAAATATATTTTAGGACTACCTCATGTTAGGATTTTTTCTCCCATTGAGAACTATTTAGATCTATTAAGGAATAAATTGATGACTATTTGTGTCATTTCAGACCACCACGCTTTCAAATAGTCCATCAGTCCTCATATTGCATGCACACTTATACTTGTACAACAGGCGTGTTTATGAGTTTAGCTTTTTAGCAAGATATTTGTGGGTGTGCGTTTATATATTTATGAGTTGAATTAATTTCCCCTCCTTCTTTTGCCAGTGTTTTATATCCTGTCTCAAATTATAAATATATCAAGCCACTCTTCTCATTTGGAACTGTGTCTGAGGCCCCTGGTGTGTATGCTGGGGTTTTTGCCCCACCGGTTTTATGCATTCTTCTGACAACCTCCACCATATGCCCATCCTCTGTATATGACTGGTGGGAGAGATCTTTTGGTTCCTCCTGGGATACACTTTATCTCATACTCATTGTAAGTTTGTATTGAATCTAAATAGTTGATATTGTAATTTACAATGAATCAAGTTATTCTGGATGTATATTATGTATATGTCTCTTTTCTATCTCGCAACTCTTTCTTACCACATTCCTCTGAGCTCTTGAAGAAGCCGACAAGGCGAAATGCGTCAGTTTTCTGGATGTACAAAGCAGATATAACAACACTATTCTCACATAGTGGGAGGAATTATGACTTTCAGGGGTGTTGGGGTTTGGAAATGAGCTGGCTAAGTTTTTGAGATATTTTTCAATGGTTTTAAGGAATAGATATCCCTAGTGCAATTTTAATGATTTTTGTACTAATAAAATTACCTTTTCAACCTATGTTTGTGTCGGAATGATCATTCTGAGAAGAGGCTTCTACCCCTTTAAAGTCCCAAACCTTTTTTCTTCTACAAATCAACAGCATGACAACCGGGGAGCTAGCAGTTTCAAACGGAAAGGTCAGCAATGGCAGCCTACATAATTATCTCCCAAAAGGTCTATACATTTCTTTAAGATTATATTATTTATGGTCTGTTATTTCCATTGTATTATTATTTTTTCAATTTTCTTTTTTCAAATTAATGAATCTCCTTTCAACTTAAAATCCTATTTCCTGCATAATTTATTGAGAAGCAGTCATTGCCTATGCTCTCATCACTCATACAGCACATCTCTTGTAAAATTTTGCCAGTTTCCAATCCGTCTGGACAGGCATTTGAACTGTGGGCAGTCTGCGGTCATTGAAGAAAATTAAAATGAAACAGAGGTAAAAATTAACTGACAGATTTACAGCTTATACACCTATAATGATATAAAATAATGGAAGATGCAGCGCACATTGAAAAGGAAGCTGGGTGCACTCTTTTATATTTTTCAAAGACAACAGTATGGTCTTTTGACCTTCATTAAAAATATGAAGGTATGGTTTCCTTCTATGTACTTTGATTAGACTTTCTTCATATTTCTGTATAGGTAATAAAGGATGAATGTGAGTGCCTTTCATAAAACTAACACTGACATTTGTATTGTTTCGCTTTTATCACCATATAGAGTATCTCACAAAAGTGAGTACACCCCTCACATTGTTGTAAATATTTTATTATATCTTTTCATGTGACAACACTGAATAAAGGACACTTTGCTACAATGTAAAGTAGTGAGTGTACAGCTTGTATGACAGTGTAAATTTGCTGTCTCCTCAAAATAACTCAACACACAGCCATTAATATCTAAACCGCTGGCAACAAAAGTTAGTACACCCCTAAGTGAAAATGACCAAAGAGTCAATATTTTGTGTGGCCACCATTATTTTCCAGCACTGCCTTAACCCACTTGGGCATGTAGTTCACCAGAGCTTCACAGGTTGCCACTGAAGTCCTCTTCCACTCCTCCATGACGGTGCTGGTGGATGTTAGAGACCTTGTGCTCCTCCACCTTCCATTTGAGGATGCCCCACAGATGCTCAATCGGGTTTAGGTCTCGAGACATGCTTGGCCAGTTCATCACCTTTACCCTCAGCTTCTTTAGCAAGGCAGTGGTGTATTTGGGGTCGTTATCATGTTGGAATACTGCCCTGTGGCCCAGTCTGTGAAAGGGAGTATTTCACAGTACATGTTGGCATTCATGATTCCCTCAATGAACTGTAGCTCCCCAGTGCTGGCAGCACTCATGCAGCCCCAGACCATGACACTCCCACCACCATGCTTGACTGTAGGCAAGACACACTTGTCTTTGTACTTCTCACCTGGTTGCTGCCACACATGCTTAACACCATCTGAACCAAATAAGTTTATCTTGCTCTCATTAAAACAACAGGATATGGTTCCAGGAATCCATGTGCTTAGTCTGCTTGTCTTCAGCAAACTGTTTGTGGTCTTTCCTGTGCATCATCTTTAGAAGAGGTTTCTTTTCAGGACGACAGCAATGCAGACCAATGCAATGTGCGGCGTATGGTCTGAGCACTGACAGGCTGACCCCCCACCCCTTCAACCTCTGCAGCATTGCTGGAAACACTCATACGTCTATTTCCCAAAGACAACCTCTGGATATGACGCTGAGCATGTGCACTCAACTTCTCTGGTCGACCATGGCGAGGCCTGTTCTGAGTGGAACCTGTCCTGTTAAACAACTGTATGATCTTGGCCACCATGCTGTAGCTCAGTTTCAGGGTCTTGACAATCCTCTTATAGCCTAGACCAACTTTATGTAGAGAAACATTTTTTTTTCAGATCCTCAGAGAGTTCTTTGCCATGAGGTGCCATGTTGAACTTCCAGTGACCAGTATGAGAGAGAGTGAGAGTGATAACACCAAATTTAACACACCTGCTCCCCATTCACACCTGAGACCCTGTAACACTAACGAGTCACATGACACCGGTGAGGGAAAATGGCTAATTGGGCCCAATTTGGAGATTTTCACTTAATGGTGTACTCACTTTTGTTGCCAGCGGTTTAGACATTAATGGCTGTGTGTTGAGTTATTTTGAGGGGACAGCAAATTTACACTGTTATACAAGCTGTACACTCACTACATTACATTGTAGAAAAGTGTCATTTCTTCAGTGTTGTTACATGAAAAGATATAATAAAATATTTACAAAAATGTGAGGGGTGTACTCACATTCGTGAGATACTGTATTAATCCTTATTACCTGGCTAGACTTTTATATTTCCATTTTTGTCCCATGCTTTTTAAAAGCAGTCTTGTATTTTCTGTTTGCCAGATTGTTATATTGTGCTTTTCTTGTACTTCTGTAAAAAGAAAAGACATAAAAAACTAGTACAGGCTTTTTATAGTTTTATTACTATTATATTTATTGAGATTTTAGATACCGAATAGAAGCAAATGGCAACGAAGGTGCTTACAGACATTAGAGAATGTTTGGCCATTTACAGTCAGACTTACAGTCAGGCCATTTACAGTCTGAATGATCCATACATTGTCAGGACCCCTCCATGATGCTAGCTGACGTAGCCCGGAATGGCCTGCACAAGGTAAGTCAATTGGTTGGGACATATTTTGTTTCAATTATTTGTATTGAATATTTTGAAAGTAAAAAAAATAAACAGTACAAAGCAGAGCAGCAAACAGTCCTTGCTAAGCTCCGTACCTTCAAAAACATACATACATAATATAAAGAGACACGTGATAAAAGAGGAGATGTAGAAGAGCTATGGCTGAGAGGAGGAACTGACCATGCTCTCTCCTATAATCCCCCACAAAGAGGAAGATGACATATATGAAAAAAAGCTACTCAACTTATCCTCATAATGCACTACAGAATGAATAAAGGCCATTACAGAGATGGCTTGTCTTGTACACCTGTGACATACATAAAAATTATGAAATTTAACATGTCAAAAGTGCCTGCCCTCTCCAAAGAGATCTTTAGATGGAGAAGACAATTAGCTTATATTAAACAATTCAAATTATCTCACCATTGTCATACTACTTATGGTTATTCATGGAGAATACCAATCCCCATTACTAACAATTTGTTGAACATTGGTAAGAAAGGAGGAGAAGAAGAGGGGGGAGGGACTGGTCATAGGGCCACCAGTGGGAATAAAAGAGAAAAGAATAAGTAAAGAAATATGAAGATGAGAAGGTGAGTCCGTCCGGGGATCTACCATCAAATGTTCCTGGAGTCAACACCGTGTGTTTGGGACCTGTGAGTAGATGCGCCAAGGGGACCATATTTTACCAAAGAGGGGTTGTTTGTCTCGTAAGACACTCACTATTTTTTCCTTTGACATGATCCACGTGAGTTTACATTTCATTAAAGCTATGTCTACAGCTGGGCTTTTCCAAGCAGTCACAATAGTGATTTTGGCTGCTAAAAAACAAATAGTATATTAGGGCCTGTGTGTGTCTTGGTACATTTTAAATGGTTTGTTTAGTAGGGCAATGCTTGCATCTTTGGTAAAGGTTGGGACATACAGTATCTCACAAAAGTGAGTAAACCCCTCACATTTCTGTAAATATTTTATTATATCTTTTCATGTGACAACACTGAAGAAATGGCACTTTGCTACAATGTAAATTAGTGAGTGTACAGCTTGTATAACAGTGTAAATTTGCTGTCCCCTCAAAATAACTCAACACACAGTCATTAATGTCTAAATTGCTGGCAACAAAAGTGAGTACACCCCTAAGTGAAAATGTCCACATTGGGCCCAAAGTGTCAATATTTTGTGTGGCCACCGCCATTCCTCCATGACGACGTTACAGAGCTGGTGGATGTTAGAGACCTTGCGCTCCTCCACCTTCCGTTTGAGGATGCCCCACAGATGCTCAATAGGGTTTAGGTCTGGAGACATGCTTGGCCAGTCCATCACCTTTACCCTTAGCTCCTTTAGCAAGGCATGGTCGTCTTGGAGCTTTGTTTCGGGTCGTTATCATGTTGGAATACTGCCCTGTGGCCCAGTCTCCAAAGGGAGGGGATCATGCTCTGCTTCGGTACATGTTGGCATTCATGGTTCTCTCAATGAACTGTAGCTCCCCAGTGCCGACATCACTCATGCAGCCCCAGACCATGACACTCCCACCACCATGCTTGACTGTAGGCAAGACACACTTGTCTTTGTACTCCTCACCTGGTTGCAGCCACACTTCACACCATCTGAACCAAATAAGTTTATCTTGCTCTCATCAGACCACAGGACATGGTTCCAGTAATCCATGTCCTTAGTCTGCTTGTCTTCAGCAAACTGGCTTTATTGTGCATCATCTTTAGAAGAGGCTTCCTTCCGGGATGACAGCCATGCAGACCAATTTGATGCAGTGTGCGGCATATGGTCTGAGCACTGACAGGCTGACCCCCCACCCCTTCAACATCTGCAGCAATGCTGGCAGCACTCGTACGTCTATTTCTCAAATACAACCTCTGGATATGACGCTGAGCACGTGCACTCAACTTCTTTGGTTGACCATGGTGAGACCTGTTCTCAGTGGCACCTGTCCTGTTAAACCACTGTATGGTCTTGGCCACCATGCTGCAGCTCAGTTTCAGGGTCTTGGCAATCTTCTTATAGCCTAGGCCATCTTTATGTAAAGCAACAATTCTTTTTTTCAGATCCTCAGAGAGCTATTTTGAGGGGACAGCAAATTTACACTGTTATACAAGCTGTACACTCACTACTTTACATTGTAGCAAAGTATCATTTCTTCAGTGTTGTCACATGAAAAGATATAATAAAATATTTACAAATATGTGAGGGGTGTACTCACTTTTGTGAGATACTGTATTTTGAAGTGAACAGGAACTGTTTTTCTTGAGACTTCATAGCTACAGTGCACCTGCTGAAAACTACAGCAATATTAGAAAGAAAATGCGCATAATAAAAAACGGGGGAAAAGTTGAATTACAATAAAGAACAAAAAAGGAGGAAATGTAATCTGGTTGTTTCCTTCAGTTTGAGTAAATTAGAAAACCCAATGACACAAAAAAGATTTTGCTTGCAGTACAACTTCCCCTAAGATAAGATATCTGTGTGTATAGTTTGTCCCTCAACACTAAGATTAAAGTACAGTATATGTAAACCCAAATACTAAAATTACATATAAGCCTTAATGTATTAATGTCATTTCAGAAGCCATTTTCAATATTTGAAATCAGCTTTCATTATTACCATTAACATGAAGGTCCATTTTCAGGCACTTACTGATTTGGGATGACAACACTCTGCCCCTGTGTTGCACTTGTGCTCCTGTGTTGTCATCCTGTTGCATAGGCTTTCAGTGGAAACTACTAGTGTTCATTTTATAACACATTATGGATGCATGGTCCACTGTTATCACCATCAGGAAACTCTCCCTGAGAAATAACATGCAGTCTATCTGAATACATGCATATTTACAGGAACTGGCTACAAAAAAGTGGTTGCAGAAGCTCAAAAGCACTGAGGTGTAACTAAGGATGAATAAAAGTGAAAACGAGTATTTACTTGTTAACAAAATGGCAATTGTTTATGGTACATATTGATTTAGCAATCTAAATGTTATTCTATTACGCTTTACATCTATTTTATCTCCTCAATCTGCACATCATAAATAAAATGAATATAAATTAATATAAATCACACTAAATTACAAGGATAAGGGGTCTTCATTTTAAACCAACTAGGTATCCGGTAGTGCTATTGTGAATATACACCAATGTATAAAATAAAAATTATTGTGCAGTGTGGAGAGGGTCTTATGTGGCTTTAAGGGAAACACTGAAACACAAATCCTATAAAAAAAAAACATGCCTTAAAGCTGCACATGATGTTACAGAACCATATGATTACCCCATACAGTATACACCAGGGACATGCGGTGAGGTCAGTGGCTGCTGAGACACTGGCTAGTATCAGAGCCAGATACACACAGGTTACATACGCCGCAAACGTTAGAGTGAGACAAATAATTCTAGCACTAGACCTTCTCTGTAACTCTAAACATGTAACCTGTAAAAAAAACCCCCCAAAAAAAAATGCGTTTGAAAAATTGCTGCGCAAATACTGTGTAACATAAAAAGTTGCAACAACCACCATTTTATTCCCTAGGGGCGTCTGCTAAAAATAGATATATAATGTTTGGGGGTTCTCTTTTAATGTGTCTTGGGGGTTTGTAATATATAGATAAAAATCGTCTGCGGGGATCCCTTATTTTACCACCAACAACGTTGAAAAATACAATGTGTCATAAACGCGTCGTTAAAAAGTTTGCGTAAAAAAAAACCCCCCAAAAAAAATGTCCAATGTACAAATCTCAATGTCTCTTCCAGATCACGATCTTAATAAACAGAGTGAGATTGCAAACGCCGCATACATTGGACACACATAGACCGAGACTATGATCGGTCACAGAGTCGTCGTCTAGCCT
>BLSH010319659.1:198560-209773 GCA_018402905.1 Glandirana rugosa | reverse complement strand
TCAGCCCCACCCCCCGCTCGCTCCTTACTGGCTTTAATTGACAGCAGCAGGAGCCAATGGCTCTGAGCTAATGTGGTGGTGTCCGAGCCAATGAAGAGGGAGAGAGCTGGGAGAGCATTTGTGACTGAGAGTGTGCTCAGGTAAGTATTAGGGAGGAAATGAGATGCACACAGAAGGTTTTTTACCTTTATGCATAGAATACATGAAAGTAGAAAGACTTCAGCTTTTAGAACCACTTTAATAAGGCTGACAGAGCTCCCTCTAGTGGTTAGTCTAAAAATCTCTATATTTAAAGTAAACCCGTACTTAGAGAAATATGAAGGCTGCTATGACTTCTTAACCAATTCAGCCCCTGAAGCATTTCCCATGTTAGAACCAGAGCACTTTTTGTGATTCGCCACTGCGTCGCTTTAACTGACAATTGCTTTAACTGACAATAATCCTACAAATAAAGCTTTTTTTTGGTGGTATTTGATCACCTCTGCGCCATTTCTGATCACCGCTATAAACAAAAAAAGAGCGACGATTTTGCAAAGAAAAAAAACAATATTTCTTACTTTTTGCTATAATACATATCCAAATATATATATATATATATATATATATATATAAAAACAAATTTATTCATCGGTTTGTTTTGGTCAATTTATATTCTTCCTCATATTTTTGGTAAACAAAAAAAAAATATCGCAGTCGGCATTTATTGATTGGTTTGTGCAAAAGTCGCCGTGTTTACAAACCATGAGACTTCATTTCTGGCGTTTTTACAATTTTTATTTTTTCTTACTAGTAATGGCGGTGATCTTAAATTTTTATCGGGACTGCGATATTGCAGCGGACATGTCGGAAATTTTTGACACTTTTTTGGGACCAATGACATTTATACAGTGATCAGAAATGTAAATATCCACTAATTACTGTATAAATGTCATTGGCAGTGTAGGGGTTAACCTGCAGGGGGCAGTGAAGGGGTTAACTGGGTCCCTAGGCGTGTTCTAACTGTGAAGGTGCTGGTCTACCAGGGGGCATAAGAGATCTAACTGATCCCAGAGACAGGGATCAGTAGATCTCCTACATGCCCACTGACAGAGCGGGGAACCGCTGTGTTTACATTGGTGGTTCCCCGTTCTTCCTCTCTGCTATGCAATCGCGACTCACCAGCGGAGATTGAGTCTGCCCAAGCCGCAGCCACACTCCTGCAGAGTGAGGCGGGCACAACCGCTACAGCGCACGCGGGAGCTGCTGTTTATAGACGGTCATTCGCAGGACGCTGCCACTCTGCAGCAGTAAATGCACGCGATGCAGTCGGGAAGCTGGATGTGACGCTGATCCATTGGATTCAATACATTCCAGGTTTTTATACTTTACTTGCTGCATGCTTGTTTTAGATCTGTGTATCAAAGTGTTAAAGCCATAGAGAGCCAAGCCGCTAACATTTTTAGAAGGAGCTATGTCTTTCAGTGCATGTTTACTTTAAATTGGAACTGAAATTACTGAAAGTAATGTACATTGTATTATAATTTAATTAATAATAGTACCACTTTATGTGCCCACCACTTTTGTAAAGCATATTTATTATCTCTTTTGATGTATTTCTGTGTTTTTTACAACCCACCTGGGGGTATTTTTGAATCTCAGTCCCCTGCATTCTGGCTGTCAGCACTGTCTAGCTGAGATATTGTTAGCTTAAAACAATGACACGTCCCCCTATGTCCATTCTACAGAATCTAAAACAATCTTTCTGCTTTAGTATTTACAGTATCTAAAACAAGATTTCTTCCTATTAATTACAAAATGTAAAACAATTGTCTTACTTATTTGGTAGGAGGTGGAAGTGCTTTAACGAAGATCTATACTTTGAGGGTTCCCATACACACGGACGTTTTTTGACGCCGGCGTTTTCTGGCGTTTTTTGCAGCTCTCCATGTTAGTCAATGGCCCCATAAAAACGTCAGCGTTTCTGAGCTGTAGGTGGCGTCGGCGTTAGTGAGCAGAAAGTAGAACCCATGGCCATCGCGTTCTGAGGCTGTAACATTTTGACGTTTTTTGACGCCGACGCCACAATATGCCAAGAAACGCCAACATATGCCACCTATTATTATACCGGCTTTTTTGACGCCGACGTTTTTAGGTTGAAAAATAGCAGAGGGATGATTTTGTTTTAAAAAACGCCTATTGACGCCTATTGACGCCGACGCTCACTAACGCCGAAAAACGTCAATACATAACGCAGAAAAACGTCGCCTTTTTTTCCTTGACGTCGGGCCCGACGTTTTGTTTATTTTTTTATATACGCCCGTGTGTATGAGGCCTAATGATGCCAGCACCACAGAGGGGAGGGGGCAAAGAGCGAGCCCTCGGGCAGCCGCATCGCTGGAGCCTGGGACAGGTGAGTGTCCGACTGTTAAAAGTCAGCAGCTATACTTTTTGTAGCTGCTAACTTTTAGCTGGGCGGAACTCCGTTTAATGAGCCTGTATGAAATAACTAATTAGGGCCACAGGAAAGGAAATAAAAAAACTCAAATAGATTGTAGTAACTGCATTATAATTGCTTTGTATTGCTATTTGGTCCCTATAAATATGTACAGTATCTGTATACTTGACAATAGAGAGAAACTGTTCTCTCCATAATAAAATATACAGGTATATAATATACAAAAAACAATAGCAGCTAGCCAGCAAAATTCAACCTTAGTGATCCATTCTTGCCCTGAGATTTTGTGTGACACATGCTGCAGATTGCCCACAGAATTTTAGACTATAGAACTGCATCCCTCAGTTAGTTAAAGAAGCCAGGAAGTGAATCTGCCCATTTGACTTCATCCATAAACATCTATTTGAGTGTAGCCACTACTATCCTATGTCTAGGCAACTGCTCATCTTGTCGAAAACAGCTGCCATCATTCAGATAGCACTTCTACCTAGCAGCACTAGGGTCGTCAGTTTGAGTCCCAACCACGGCACTACCTGCCAGGAGTTTGCATGTCCTCCCTGTGCCTGTGCGGGTTTCCTCACACACTCCAAAGACATGCTGGTTAACCACTTCAGCCCCAGAAGGATTTCCCACGTTAGGACCAGAGCACTTTTTGCGATTCGGCACTGCGTCACTTTAACTGACGATTGCGCGGTCGTGCAACGTTGTACCCAAACAAAATTTGTGTCCTTTTTCTCCCACAAATAGAGCTTTCTTTTGGTGGTATTTGATCCCCACTGCATCAGTTCTGATCACCACTATAAACAAAAAAAAAAGCGACAATTTTGCAAAAAAAACAATATTTCTTACTTTTTACTAAAATACATATTCAAAAAAAATATATAAAAAAACAAATTTATTCATCAGTTTTGGCCGATATATATTCTTCTACATAGTTGTGGTAAAAAAAAAAAAAGATCACAATCGGCGCTAATTGATTGGTTTGTGCAAAAGTTGCCGTGTTTAAAAACCATGAGAATTAATTTATGGCGTTTTTACTATTTTTTTTTTACTGGCAATGGCGGTGATCTGCGATTTTTATCGGGACTGCGATATTGGGGCGGACATGTCGGACATTTTTGACACTTTTTTGGGACCAATGACATTTATACAGCGATCAGAAATTTAAATAGCCACTGATTACTGTATAAATGTCATTGGCAGGGAAGGGGTTAGCCTGCAGAGGGCAATCTAGGGGTTAACTGTGTTCCCTAGGCGTGTTCTAACTGTATGGGGGCTGGGCTGTCAGGGACATAAGAGATCTAACTGATCCCAGTGACAGGGATCAGTAGATCAGTGTTATGTACACTATCAGAGTGGTGAACGCCGTGTTTACATTGGTTGGTCCCTCCTTTTTTCCTATTGTAAGTGATCGTGGGACGGACATCGAGTCTGCCCGACCCGCGGCCACACTCCTGGAGCTCGCTGCGGGCACGAGAGCACACCGCTGGCAGGACGCGACGCGCCCCCTAGCTGCACATGCGCGATTCACCGTTTATAGACGGTGATTTGCGTTATGCTGCCACCTTGCAGCAGTAAATGGACGCAATGCGGTCCAGAAGTGGTTAACTAGTTGCCGACCGCATGCCGTCATCTGAAGGCGGAAACTTGGCTCGATATTGCAAACCACCGTCACCTGACGGCGGCTGCTAGATCGTGGATTTTGAGCACGTGCTGCTGGAGGCACGCTCGCACGCTCACTGTGTATCTGGGGAGCCAGGGAGCGGGTAAGGCGGACTCGATATCCGCCGGCTACCAGCGATCGCTCTCCCGCAGTGAAAGAATGGGATCCGTGTATGTAACCACACGGATCTCCATTCTGACAGGGGAGAAGGAGTGTGATTGTATGCTTCCTGTATATGGGAGCAGCGATCACTCTCCTCCCCCACTCAGCCCAGCCCCCACACAGTTAGTAACACCTCCCAGTGAACACAGTTAGCCCTTTGATCTCCCCTAGTGTTAACCCCTTCCCTGCCAGTGACATTTACACAGTAATCAGTGCATTTTTATAGCACTGATCACTGTATAAATGTCAATGGTCCCAAAAAAGTGTCAAAAGTGTCCGACATGTCCGCTGCAATGTCGCAGTACCGCTAAAAATCGCAGATCGCCGCCATTACCAGTAAAAAAATAAAAACAGATAAAAATCCATAAATTAATTCTCATTGTTTGTAAATGCGGCAACTTTTGCGCAAACCAATCAATATACGTCAATTGCAATTTTTTTTTTTAACCAAAAATATGAGGAAGAATAAATATTCGGCCAAAACTGATGAATAAAATTTGTTTTTTTATATATTTTTTTTTGGATTTGTATTTTAGCAAAAAGTAAGAAATATTGTTGTTTTTTTTTCCAAATTGTTGCTCTTTTTTTGTTTATAGCGCAAAAAATAATTACCGCAGAGGTGATCAAATACCACCAAAAGAAAGCTCTATTTGTGGGGAAAAAAGGACACCCATTTGGGTACAGCGTAGCACGACCGCGCAATTGTCAGTTAAAGCGATGCAGTGCAGAATCGAAAAAAGTGCTCTGGTCCTAAAGGGGGAAATCCTTCCGGGGCTGAAGTGGTTAATTGGCTCCTGTCTAAATTGGCCCTAGTATGAATGTGAGTTAGGAACCTTAGATTGTAAGCTCCACGGACTGATGTAAATGTACAATATAGTGTAAGTGTAAAGTGCTGTGTAAATTGACAGCGTTATATAAGTACCAATAATAACTTAATTAATTATATAAAATGCTGTACAACACAGACAATTTCAACTTGAAGATAACACTAGAAGCAGACCTGTGCTGTTTCAACCATAAGGTCCTCATGTAATAGACAGTTACAATAAGCTGAAATAAAAGGTTGATCATTAGTCTTTATGTAGCGCCCTCCTAGTTTGGGTACTAGTGAGTGTATATAGTTTTGGCTTTCTCTGCTTAACAGGAGAGCAGATAGGACAATTTAGATGCTGTCTGCTTATCAGAGAGCCTTGATTTGGGTAAGGTTTGCTCAGTGGGCTCTGGTGCTGATTCATGTGGTCTGGAGAGTTTTACACTGTCCAGTAGTATGAGTTCCTATTGGACAGTGGGAGGAAAACCCAGCCAGTGACAGCATGTATATGGACGCAGTTCCGACCAATCAGCAGGGGAGGTGCCCCACTGCATTTTGGGTGAATACATTCATATAAAAGGGGAGCACATGGGCTCAAGGTCAGGTGTTCCTGCCCACCCAGACCTCAGGGGTGGAGGTGTGTGAACAACTCCTGTCTGCTAGGCCTGAGGCCTATCCAGGAGGCTGTCGGTTGCTGGGCCTGGTTGAGGCCTAGCTGGATGCTGAAGCTACAATCCAGAGTTCCTCTGTGAGCTGACTGAGGGTGGATGTCTTTGGATCCTGTCTGGCATCACAGTGGCAAAGTGTCGCTTGTAAGTTGGAAGGAGGCTACCGGCTGTCCTGGGACATGGTGTGAGTACAGGCCCTCAAAGGGATCCCTGAGACTGAGTGTGCTAGAATCCCCCTCCTGCTCTTCAAAGTCAGCGTACTAGTTGTGTGAGCTAGAAAGGAGATGCTGGTTAGTGTCTTGAAGAAACAAAGTCCGGCTTATCCTCTTCTGCTTAAAAAGGGACCTGCTTCACTGAAATCAGCCTGCCATTAAGTGCCGTTGGTAGTCTGCTACATAGAACTAGAAAGGAGACACTGGTGAGTGCCTTGAAGAAACAAAGTCCAGCTTATCCTCTTTCTGCTTAAAAAGGGACTTGTTTCACTGAGATCAGCCTGCTATTTGGTGTCACTGACAGTTGGCTATACAGCGATAGGGAGAAGTTGTCCTCGCTTGGAGTTAGTTAACTTGGAGTATCCCATCCATTCCCTTCTCCTATCCAAGTTCTACAATAAAGCATCAAAACTCATCCCCTAGACTGGTCATTGGAATAAAGAGCAGGATTGTGTGTGTGCACCTGACAGTGTGAAAATTCGTTGTGACTGGCTGCAGGATAATCAGAGGGATACCTGGGTCAAATAAATCAGCAGCTCCTTCGGTGGTACAGCTACATTTATGCTAAACTATACATTGAAAACCAAAGTGAGGAAAAAAGCATTAGTTATTATGGCTTAATTATACAGTTTTGTCTGACATTTTCTTTGATGTTCCCTGCATGTTAATGGATGTAGAATCTTTAGCTGATGGACCTGTGGTTTGGATGGTGTCTATGCTGAAACCTATTGCTAAATTAATGTGCACCAATGTGCTCCTAGATTTTGGTCTTGGCGTGTACTGTATGGCTGAACTGACATTAAAAGCTTGCTCTACACTACAGCATGTAAAAAGGTGCCCACAATAAAGACTTCAGAGGTTCCTGCTATTAATGGTGTATATTTCCTGGACTGCTCATTGTCTGTTTCTAACAAAGGGGGTTTCCCACTCTGGCTGATCTGCTTCGGCTATGGTTTTGACCTTGGCTTATTTCTCACTCTGGGTCTTCTGTTGTCCTGGCTGTGATCTTGGCTTCTCTCGAATGTGGAAAATCTTACCGACCTGTGGCCGACTCCTAACCTCATTACTTGCCTGCAGAATACATGCTATGTTAATACTGGAAGTTACCATGATTGTGTCCCTGGGTTTACAACCAGTCATAATAAATGATTGCCTCTCTCAACATCTGTAATGGTCAAACAAGGGCATTGGAAAGCCAATTCCTTTCAACAGAGATTTGATGTCAGCAACCTTTGTCCTTTAACCAAACTATAGGGATTAACCATACACTTTGAATTACAGTCTAGTGCAGTGATAGCTCATGCACTCTACAGTGTAGTGGAGCATCATGGGAAATGTAGTTCCAAAACATCTAGGGTGCCAAGGTTCGCCATCACTGGTCTAGTGTGTACAACCAATCTAACTGCTGAACTGTATTTTTTTTCTAACACTCAGTGCATGCTCATGCATTCTCATAATACTAAACATGCAAGTTCATACCCTGTGTAGACCTATACTCCAGTCTCACCTTGCTTGGTTCCAACATAGTTATATACATTCACAGTCAGCCAACAGCATCTCAAGGTACTAGAATTCTAGTGTAATGAGGAGCGACCATTTGCGTCTCTTAGTACGTTAAAGTGGTTGTCAACCACTTCTTCAGCATCCCTTCCTAAGTAAAGTGATTGTAAATGATCGCCTTGTAAAACAACCCATTCTGTTTAAAATAGAAATGAAAGGCAAAACATTTTTGTATAATGTGGGGTTAGCTCAATGGGGATCACCTTCCCTGGAAAAAGGCCGTCCAAATGGCAGGTTTGCTTAAAATTTGGCTTGTAGCCAGGTTTATTTAACCACTTAACAACGCCCTATAGACAAAAGACGTCTGAAGGGCGGTTGCTTAATTCTGGGAGGACGTCAATAGACGTCTTCCCAGAATCGCGGGTCCCCCCGGGGCGCGCACATGAGACTGTCCGTGCTCGCCGGGTTCACGGGACCCGGCGGGACACGGATCGTGGTAAATGGCGGCGGCCGCTTACCACGTGATCGCTCCATCCAATGATGGAGCGATCACAATGTAAACACAACTGGGTTCAGACAGGGTTCATCTCACTCCTCTCCTCACACCGCTGCAGCTGCAGAGTGAGTAAAACATCTATTTTATTGTGCCCAGAAGTGCTCAGCAGTGCCCAACAGTGCCCCACAGTGCCCAACAGTGCCACATTGTTGTGTAATTTGGTGATCTGTGTCACATCTGTGCCCCTACAGTCACATTAGTGCCACCTGTGCCACTACAGAACCATATCAATGCCACCTGTGCCACTACAGTGCCACCAGTGCCACATCAGTGCCCTACAGTGCCATCAGTGCCTCTACAGAGGCACATCAGTACCACTACAGTGTTAATCTGTGCCACTACAGTGCCCATCGGTGCCACCTGTGCCAATCTGTGCCACCGGTGCCCATTAGTGCCACTACAGTGCCAATCAGTGCTGCTTGTGCCCATCGGTGCCCATCAGTGCCACCTGTGCCCATTGGTGCCACTACAGTGCTCATCGGTGCTATCAGTGCCACTACAGCGCTCACCTGTGCTATCAGTGCAACTGCAGTGCCTCCTGTGCGCTTCAGTGCCACCTGTGCCCATCGGTGCCACCTGTGCCCATCAGTGCCACCTGTGCCTATCAGTGCCACTACAGTGATCATCAGTGCCACTACAGTGATCATCGGTGCCACCTGTGCCCATCAGTGCCACCTGTGCCCATAAGTAAGTGCTCATCAGTGCAGCTGCATTGCCCCTATCCAACACAGCCACCAGTATGACAAAACAATTCTTCACCACAGAGGAGGCATACCCTATCCTTAGCCTGAGCGACGAGAGCATCGGGGAGCTCTCTGAGGCTGAGTCTGGGTCTGGGTCCGATTCATTTTCTGAATATGACCCCTTTCCAAGTAGTGGGTCTTCTACCGAATCCGCAGATGAAGAGGAAAGTGTGCCCACAAAAAGAAGGCGTTCCGGTGAGGAGGCTACTACAAGTACAGCAGTGCCATCCACCTCCAGAGCAGTGCCATCCACCTCCAGAGCAGTGCCACCACGGGACCATTGCCAAGCACTAGTGGGGTGTCATCTCAGCTCCAAAGTGCCTATGCCAGCCTTCCCTATGCCCTTCAGAAAACCCTGTGGCTTCCATCCAATTCCGGAACATCAAATGTCCCCTCGTTCACCGCTCAGCCAGGTGTCCAGGTGAACACGGATAATTTTGCCCTGATTGATTTTTTTTATTTACTTTTTACAGAGAACTTTCTTTCTTTTATTATGGCCCAGCGCAACCTTTATGGCCAGCAGTTTATTGAAAGCAACCCAAATTCAAGCTACATCCGTCCCTTTGAATGGAGAGCTATTACTGTGGAGGAATTCAAAATTTTTTTAGGCCTCACTTTTAACACAGGACTCTAAAAAAAAAAACAATTTATATGCCTATTGGTCCACCAAACCCATCCATCATATGCCATTTTTTTCCTCCACTATGCCAAGGTCCAGATACCTAATGATTCTCCGGTTCCTCCACTACAATGACAATGCTCAGTGCCCTCCCAGAAATGATCCATCTTATGACAAATTATTTAAAATTCGGCCCCTTCTAAACTATTTTTCAGAAAATTTTTCCCAGCTATATACCCCGGAGCAAAGCATATGTATTGATGAGTCCCTTATTAAATTCTCAGGCAGGCTGTCCTTCAAACAGTTTATACCCAGTAAAAGAGCCAGATATGGGGTTAAGCTGTACAAGCTTTGCGACAGAGTCACGGGCTACGTTTATGCCTTCTTGGTTTATGAAGGGAAGGACTCCCAGCTACATCCCCGTGAATGCCCAGATTACATTGGAACCAGTGGAAAAGTTGTCTGGGAGCTCATTTATCCACTCCTTGGGAAGGGTTACCATCTTTACGTGGATAACTTCTACACCAGCTTGCCCCTCTTCCGCAATCTTTACAGAATGAAGACTCCAGCATGTGGTACAGTCAGAACCAACAGAAAGGGGTTCCCGCAAAGGCTCGCCAATGAAAGGCTAAGAAAAGGGGAGGCGGTGTCTTTGCAGAGCGAGGAGCTGTTGGCTGTCAAGTGGAGGGACAAACGAAATGTACACATGCTGTCAACAATTCATGGCGACACATATGTGGATATCCCCCGAAGAAATGGCCCAATCCGGAAACCTACTTATGTCCACGATTATAATCTGTTCATGGGGGGAGTGGACTTCAATGATCAGATGATCGAGCCATATCTACCCACCAGAAAATCCCAGCATTGGTACAAAAAAGTATCTATTTATCTTTTCACATTGGCCATGTACAACTCTTTCATAATATACCAAAAATCTACAGAAAACCCTGTATCCTATTTTTACTACCAAGAAGAAGTCATCAACGCCCTAATATACCCTGAAGGCCTGCCAGAAAGTATTAGATCTGATGTAGTAAGCAGACTCCAGGAACGACACTTTCCTGAGAAAATCCCCTACACTGAATCAGGCCATAGATGTCAAAAGAGATGCCGGGTGTGCACCAAAGCAGGATTTAGAAAAGACACCTCATATTTTTGTCCCCGATGCCCTTCCCAACCGGGCCTCTGTATAGGTAATTGTTTCCACCATTACCATACTTCTCTACATTATTAGTGAAGTATGGTAAACGTAATTGCCATTTACTTCCACACCCCTCATGGCACTGCACTGTACATACTGCTGCCTTCCCCGGAACTGATCCTGGCCTGCTATACGACCACGCTTCTGCCTCACGCTAAAAATACCTCTGCCTGCTCCGGAACTGACCCTGGCCTGTTACAAAACCACGCTTCTGCCTAATGAAGAACTGTACCTACCACTGCCTGCTCTGGAACTGACCCTGGACTGTTTGATCACGTTTTTTGCCTGCCTCTTGGACTGATCTTTTACCCTGGAGTAGTGGGATTCATAACACAGGGGTCTCACATATGTGAGGGGCTCCAGAATTTGTTTTTCTGGATGAAGAAAACTGTTTTTGTTTTCTCATTTCCAGATTAGGGTCTGGAGACTCGGAGGCTTCATAGAGATTTGGGTGGGAGAAGCCTCTACCCCTGTCCCCATTCTTTCCTGGCCTGCTACCTGTATTATGGATCATGTTTCTGCCTACTACCAGGACCAATATTTTGGCACTGCTGGCAAGAGGGTGGGTTTAGAGATACTTCGGAGGCTCAGAGGTCTGGGATTAGACCTTTACTCTTTTGTTTTTGTCAAAAGAAGTAGGT
>BLSH010319659.1:173526-185428 GCA_018402905.1 Glandirana rugosa | reverse complement strand
GGGGGCGCAGTTTGGCATGGGCTCTAGATGACCTTGTCCCCAGCACTGAGTGAGTATCCTCTGCTATCAGAATACACTGACCAGTAGCTGCAGCCTATTGTTTGCAAGCTGCTGGTCGACAAAAATTTCCCAACTGTTCCCTTTGACAGAAGTTGATCATTATATTGATTTCTGTTGAGCAAGAATGGTCATAGATGGGTCAATATTCATCCAGTCCCTGCTTAACCAGCTGAATTTGATCCACCTTTTGGCAGCTTGGGTCGGAGCCACAGTACTAACAATCCGATGTTAGTACAGCAATGTCCCCGCTGAGCTATTGTGTTCTGACAGGGGGGTGGCCTTCCCACCAGAGCTCTCTGGTCTGATGGTGAGCCGGTCAGCAGCCCTTTTTCGGGCCGTGCCCCTTTGACAGAAGCCAGCTGAATGGCCGACTTCTGTCGGACTGGCTGCAGTACACACGGGCCAAATGTCGGACGATTTCTATTGAACCGGCTGATGCTGCCCAACATTCAACCCTTGTGTAGGGGGCTTTAGAAGTAGGTTTGCTTGACATATACATCTGTAAGACACACTTACATGAATATATGTGCATACATTTACATTAGGCTTGTGTTTAATAACCGTCTGTTATTTCATGTGCATAGCCTGTTCACACACTTTTCATCCACTGTCTCAACATATCTCGTGTTTTTCAAGTGCTTTTTTTAACTCTTCTAAAACTAGTAACTGTTGGAGATTACACAAGTCAATGGCTGAGTGATTTAAAAAATACAAAACAGACAAAAGACGAACAGTAATTGCGTCCATTGGGCCTATATCTACACACACATATGCACTGAAGCATTTACTGCACAGTGTGTTCATCATGCTGGGAACAACATCATAGTCTCATTCCAGACATTTATATTCTTTACATTAGGACCACAGTATTTATACACAGTAATAAAATCCTGATTGCTGGGAGCACCAAAAATAGATCCTGTATTGGGGACAGCATAAATGTGTGTACATGGAGCTTCATATAACAGCAGAGATCTGACGGCTGATGAATGTGCTGCATAAGTGTATGCTCGGTGTAAATCCAGCCGTAGACATGTAATTATTGCTGCCTAATCCAGCTGGGTTGGGTGATGATCTCATGTGTATGAGGACCAGTAGATATCTCCAGCCAACTAATCTCAGGGGAAATAGCATCCAGACACATTTGAAAGCTTTTGTGTTTCACTATTATTTTCCTGTGAGATAAGTCAGGACCAGAAGCTTCTGACAGCAATTCCTCTTCCCTTCACATAAACATGCATTCAGGCAATCCTAGAGTACCAACCTATGTGAAATGTAGAAGGAAAGACATTGAGACATTAGATCGTTAGACTGATATTCATTTCAACTGCCACATTTAGAAGGTTCTTTTGTGGTAAGATAAGGCCAGCTGCTGACCTACCACATGCAGTCCCATAGGTCCACCTTTCTAAGACTGGAAAAATACACCTTTTAATGCCCGTTTACACTTGCCATTTAACTGCAGGCAAATGTATTTAAAGTGGAACTTTAAGTAAGAAAAGAAAAAACATTTGGCAGGATTTTAATGTAGAAGAGACACCCATGACCCGTATCTTCTGAATTAAAGTTCCATTACCTTCCAGCATCTCTTCCAAATTCCGGAGCCAATCATCTGGGCATCAAGGGCTCTAGGGGATTTGCTTTTAGACTGTAAATTTCCACCTTTTGATATCCTGAAAATGAGGTACCCCCTTCTGAAAAGATACTTATTCTGCTATATTCAATTTTGTCATGCTTGTACTGCTCAGTTTATCTTGGCCTTTCATTTGGTCATAAAGAGTATGGGATTTCTCCTGAGAAATTAGGCTTTGCCCAAGGCTCACTTGACTCTGTATAAAGCACTACAAGAGCCTACATCACAGGGCCTAAATAAATGCAAGGAAAATAGGCTTTGGATCTTCCCACTCTGGATAATGATAACTGGGAGGATATGTGGGACAATCCGTTCTGCCAATTTGATCTCCGCTAGCGATAGACTTGTGCAATTTAAAATTGTTTACCACTATTATCTCACACCAGCCAGGGTGAGAAGGTTCTGGGCTACCCAGTCTAGTGAATAGTGCAGACTCACCGCTCTAGGGCAGCACGGCTCATGTGGATCTGATGTGCTGGCTCACAAAGACAGGTGCAGGCTGATGAAGCAATCAAATAGTAACAGCAACAAAGGTTGGAAGTAGCCGCACTCAAACGATCCAATTTCCAAAAATGTTTTATTGCATCAAAAGGGTGATACAGACAACGAACAGAAGGTCCAGCTAACGCGTTTCGCACCCTACAGTAGGTGCTTACTCATAGATTGACCAAAATATGTGACCAGTGCATATATATAATAAAACATACATAATAATTAGATGATCCAACAATTAAGCAATTAAACAATTAAGCAATTGACAACAGGAGGAACCATAGTGAAACCTGGAGAATGTATACGTGGCTGAAAGTACGTGTGTGTAAACACAAATACTATTCATTAAATGGTGATAAAAGAAAAGAAAAGAAAACACCACGTTAACTCACTTCAGGTATAACCGTGATCAAATGTAGGGACTAGTGTAACCCTTTATATGATACAAACCATATCAATGTCCTGACATAATAAAACACAATAACTAATGAATGTATTGCAAATATATGCCATTACACATGTGATAAATGTGACAATATAAATGGAGCCAACCCAATAGATGGGTGAAATTGCAGTGAAATAATAAGTATAAACCCAAGTAACAAGACAAAATAAGAAAATCAATATGGAGATGATGAATAATCTCACATGTGTAAGTTTAAAAACAATCCCCAAATCACATTGTGTATGCGCCCATACACGGTGCGATTCTTGTGAAGAGATAGAGTCAAAAAAAAAAACAAAAAAAAACCTTGCACCCTTTTGATGCAATAAAACATTTTTGGAAATTGGATCGTTTGAGTGTGGCTACTTCCAACCTTTGTTGCTGTTACCAGTCTAGTGAATGTTTGAGGTGCTCCGGGCTTATATGCAGATTTTCTTCAGATTTTTTGGGCATGTCCAGTAATTCATGACTACTGGGTTCAGGTTTTACAATCCATCCATGCAATAATGGCTGTCCAGGTCTCCCAGATTGGCTCCTGTTTGTTGGGCCTTCTGGAATCCTTGGCTGTTGCGAAAGCAACCAGAACATTGCTTGGTATTTTGTTCTATTACGTTAGGAGCTCTTGTCCTTCATTGGAAATCCCAGAAACCACTGACCCAAAATAGGTGGATGTCAATTGCAAATACTGCTTTTCCCTTGTACAAGGCCACGTATAACAGCAAAGGATGAGAAAGTGTGGTCCCCAGGGCTAGACTCAGATACTGTGATTCAGACTTGAACCCTTTGTTTATTGAGTTCCACCAAGGTTTGTCCTGTTGCCTTTTATGGGTCTTGCACTCTGCTGTTGTGAAGTTTTTTTACCTTCAGTATGCAGCTCCCCCTGCAGCCCCCCTAATACTTCCCAAGCCCAGTGATGTGCATGAGAGTGGCTGCTCTCCTGGTCCCTGACCCCTCATTGGTTGAGAGACAGCAGCGGGAGCCATTGGCTCAGGATCAGGTTTGGTGGTCAATGGGAGTAAGAAAATGACATAGCGCTTGTGGTCAGTAGGAGGAGAAACAGTGCCAATCACTGATATTACTGGGAGGAATAGTACCCCATTGTTGCTATCTTTGGGTGGAATTATCATCCATTTTTGATATCAGTGGGAGGAATAGTGCCTCATCATTGGTGTCAGTGGGAGGAGTTATGCCTCATTACTGGTGTCAGTGGGAGTAAAACAATGGCATAGTGCTTGTAGTCAGTAGGAGGAGGAACAGTGCTCCATCATTGGTGTCTGTGGGAGGAATAGTGTCCCAAGGGCCTGATAAAGGCAAGCAGCGATCTGCATCTGGCCCATGGGCCGCTGTTTGGAGACCAATGTTAAGGTATATGTGAGCCCATGAAAACAACTTTGTGAATATAATCATCAAATAACAATTTAAAGCGCAACTACTTTTGTGAAAAAAACATTCCCCTCTGAGTGATCTATGTACTATGCAGGGATTGTAAAAAACTTTGTTGCAGATTCCTATCTTTTGTTGTTCTGAAGAATTAGCTGTTTGTTTGAGTCCATGTTGAAAGTGGATCTAAATGGAGTGATTTTATAATGATCAACCAGTTGCTGCACCTGCAGGGTTCCAGTGAGGCAAATTGCAGGATCTGCATCCCTTTAGATGTGATTTTCCTTTGGGAGTATCTCACCAAAAATTACATTTTTTGCAGAGGGTGCCAAGAATCTGCCTTAGTGCAGACTTCTGGTAAAATCAGTAGGCCAATCACACAAGCAGGGAATGACATTTCTGGTGGCGTTCTGTACACCATCTGTGTACTGTACACGGGGATACCCAACCACCCCCCAGCACAGTACCGGGCCATGGCTTGTCAGCAGTCGGGCCACAAACACAGCGGGCCGGTGGGCGGGCGAGCAAGCCAGTGGACAGGCGAGTGAGCAGAGAGATGACATAATCTCTCACTACCTGCCCTCACTCTGGGAACCATGTGCTGGAAGGCTGGGGAGAGACTGCCAGATCTGCTGTCACTGTTGTGTGCCACCAAATTGCCTTTGCATTTAAAAAGTGACAAGCTGTATCTGGTATTTTTTGGTGGCAGGCAAAAGTGGGAAGCTTTAGCTAGTGACAGGATAGTGACAATCCGCATCTGGTAGCAGGCGATTTGGCAAGTGACAATCCGCATCTGGTGGCAGACAACGTGTCAAGAGACAATCCGCATCTGGTGGCAGGCGACGTGGCAAGTGGCAATCCAGTAAAGTCTGTAACACATATCACACTGTAGTTAGCAGGGTTAGGACAGTCTTTAACATCAGCCGTGGTTAGGCAACTGATAAACCTCTTCCTGCAGGTACCCGCTGGCTTACCCCGATCACCATGGGCAACAGCAGACATTTTGGTGCACAGTTTACTGTTCTCAGAAGGACAGTGCAGCATACAGTCGCTTTTTCCAGCTTCAAGCAGACGGCTGGACATTTTGTAATCCAAGGGCGCGATCACCTGCTGTGGTTTCCACGGGCGACAGCACATAACAGTTCTCACTGAAACAGCAGGTTTTAACACAAGTGTCCTTCCCAGCCGCGGTTGGGGCAACTGGGTATGCAGGGCAGCACTGCTTTTGGCAGCAGCTGCCACTGGTTTCTAAGGACAATGGCACTTGGCTTTAGGCATACAGTCACAAACAGGCAGAGCATATAAGTCTGTCTCCCTACTTTTAACCCTCAGTGGTCCTGGAACAAAGAACAGTTCCCTGGCCCAATGAATCTTCGGTTGCTAGGAGCAATGGCTGTGCAGGTTACCGTGGGCTATATTCCAGATATTGCCCCCAAATGTAGCACACCCCACATAGGAGCCGCAGGTGAAAAGGGATCCCATACCCTGCACAGCCAGGCACACTGAATTTCCACAGGCAAACTTGAGTCAGAAAACAGTCCAGTGCTTTTTTTGTGTATTTTATTGAGGGGATAAAACTTGAATGGGAAGTAGGGGCTTTATGGGATGGCCACTTGACTTCAGACAACTTTAGGGACAACTCTCCTATATACAGCCTATATACTCTCCTTCTCTTCCTCCAGCACTAACTTGCTTAAAGAAATTCAGCGGGCACACTGATGGTTAACACAACAAAAAGCATTTTTAAGCAATTGCAGGCAGGAACCGAGGCCCCCTTTAAGTGTGTAGTAAACAGTCAGTATCCAGCTTTACATGCCTGTGGCTACTGATCCCAGAACCACTCCTTCAGGTGCTGCCAGCCTGTCTGTCTATAGCTGCCCCTTTCACTAACCCTCCTGGCTACTTCTCCACAGTCCTCCCAGATTGACACCACAGTCCTCCCAGACTGTTCACTCACCAGCCCGCCCGGCTGACTCTCCTGGAGAACTCTTGGATGTCCTGACCTGCTCCTGCTGCCCTCTCCTTGCTCCCGTACCTCCTGGAAGGATACCCTGTGTGTTGTAGAGGGTTCCTCCAGCACCCGAGCCCCAGGCCTGAGGTCACCCCCCCCCCCCCCCGACTAGGGAGCACCCTCAAGGTCCACCGACAGCCTCCTCAGCACTCCTTCTCTATTTTCCACCCAACTGCCCCTGCTGGCAGGACCAATGAGTATTTATGAGGTACCTGCCCCTGCCAGCCCATTTGCTGGGGATTGGCTGGGGCCCTCATCAATACTCCAAGCAGCTCCTCCTAAACTTTACCCTCAACTTCTGGAAGCCTCTCCAAGATTCCAGAGAGCAGGGGGAGTTACCAGAGGTGCTACTTGCTGAGTCATCCAGCCTCCCTGAGTCACTCATGCTGACCCAGATCTAAGCCAGGCCAAATTTTCCTACACCAACAACTATGTACACTAGCACCTAGCTAGAGGGTGCTACAGATGTCCTCCAGGAACATGCCGCTGTGCAGCCAAATCTGTCACCGGACACAAACGATGACTGATCAGTGTACCGGGTCATTGCCAGTACCATGTGATTGCTGTGACCAATCACAGCAGATCACTTGACAAATGTAACGATAGATGGCTTTGATTCATGCCATTCATTGTGTACAATTGTGTTGCCAGCTGTGATTGGTCACAGTGCTCACATTGTACAGACAGAGCCAATCACAGTCCATCTGTACCATGTGATTAGCTGTGACCAATCACAGCTAACCACAATAGTAAACACTGAATGAATCAGTTTCATATACAGTTTGACCTAAATTTATGGAGGAAGGCTAATTTTAAGGTAAAAAATATAAATGAAACTTCTTCTAAAGGTTCAAAGGGCTGTCTAGATAAAGCCTCTAGTACCCTTGTTAGGTCCCAAGACGGGAACCTATCTTTCGTGACAGGGGTAGCCTGGCTACCAAAAATCTTTTAATTAAAGGCTCTTTTGCTATTCTAGCGTCAAGAAAAATGGAAAGAGCTGCCACTTGTACTTGAAGAGTGTTGACAGCCACACCCTTCTCTACTCCATCCTGAAGAAATTCCAGGATTACAGGAACTGAGGTGGAAACAATTTTTTGTTTACACCAAGTAAAGAAGATTTTCCATACCTTAAAGTATATTTTCCGTGTTACCGGCTTCCTGCTCAAGAGGTGAGTGTCTATCACTCTGTCTGAGCAACCTTTACCCCCTGAGTATCTGGCGCTCACTAACCAGGCTGTCAGAAGAAAAAAAATGGGTCTGGGGTGCAGTACTGGACCCTGAGAGAGAAGGTCCAGAAGGACCGGGAGCTTCCAGGGAGGTGCTACTGACAGCGCCTTCAAGGTCGCAAACCAAGCCCTCGGTCACCATGGAGCTAATAGGAGGAATAGGCCCGAGGGCTGGCTAAGCTTCTGGATGACTCGAGGAATCAGTGCCAGAGGGGGGAAGACGTAAGCCAACTGGAAGTTCCAGCTCTGTACTAGAGCATCCAGGCCCTCTGACTCTCTTTCCTGAGAGAGGGAAAAAAAAAATACCTTTTGTACTTTGATTGGCAAATAGTTCTATTCCTGGGCAGCCAAACTTCTGGACTGGTACCTGAAATACCTTTGGGTTCAGCTCCCATTCTCCCTGTCTGACAGGTTGGCGGCTGAGGAAGTCTGCTTCCTGGTTGTCCGTTCCCTTTATATGGTCTGCTGACAATGAAACCACCCTGTGCTCGGCCCAGCCCAGGATCTCCTTCGCTAAGACTAGAAGGGCTCTGGATCTGGTCCCCTCTGACGGTACAGGTAAGCTACAGACGTAGTGTTTTCGGAGCAAACCTGGACTTCTTTGCCTTCGACAATGCTTTCAAAGGCTTTTAAGGCTTCACCCACTGCTCTGAGCTCTGAGGACCTGCCTACTCCCCTGTCCCAGGTTCCCTGAGCCTTGGCTTTCCCTAAGTGGGCTCCCCATCCCTGGGCGCTTGCATCTGTAATGACCTTTAGTGGATCCCACTGACTCCAGGGTCTGCCTTTTTCCAGATTGCTTGGGATTGACCACGACTTCAGGGAGGATTTCACCTGGGGCGGTGATTATTAGACTTTCGTCTAGGGATTCGTTTCTTTTGCCCCAAGAGGAAATATGGAAAAATTGCAGGTCTCTTGAGTGCAGTTGTGCCCAAACAACTGCTAGAATGCTGGCTGACATGAGTCCCAAGACCCTCAGGATCTCCCTCTTGGAACACACGGGGGCTCCTATCAGCCTTTTGACAGCTGCGACTACTTTCTCCACCTTTTTCCTTGGGAGGTAAAGCTTTTGAGCCCAAGAGTCTACATGGTAGCCTTGGTAGGTTTGGACCCATAGGCGTGCACACAGGGTGTGCCGAGTGTGCCTGGGCACACCCTAATCACCCCATGGGCATTAGCTTTATCACTTTGTGTGCTGGCAGGAAAATGGGAAAGATCTCCTTCTTACCGGCTCTGCCATAAGCAAAGTGTTTAAGCACTTCTCTTTCACTGTGTCAGCAGGGAGATCAATGTGCCGGGGTCATATATATGTAGACACACACATGCATGTGTGTTTGAGCTTTAGGGTGAACACACCCTAATGCAATAGGCTGCACACACCTATGTTTGGATCTGAGCTAGCTCCAGGGATGATTTTTCCATGTTCACCAGCCAGCCCAGGTTTTTCAGGGCAGAGATCACCCTTTGGGTGTTTGTTTCCACCTGAGCAGCTGACGGACTGAAGATGAGCAGGCCATCCAGGTAAGGTATTAATGCTATCCCATGGAGATGGAGATAGGCTACTGCCCCTGCTAGGATCTTCATGAAGATCCTTGGACTGGCCGCTAGTCCGGTAAGGAAGTGCCCTGAATTGCCAGTGGAAAACCCCTTCCTGGGTTACTACCGCAAATCTCCCAGCCCCCCATCCCCAGAGGTGAGAGCATGGGGGTATACCAGGGACAGCTAAGGGCTAGCCTGGTGTCACCCCCATAATAGGTAAAAGGCACTTACCCTGCCCCGGCTTGCTCTTGCCTGCAGCCACCTGTGCTGCCTTTCCATCCTCCTTCTCCGTGAGGTGGGTCTTGGCTCCTTGCAGCTTGTTGAGTCCTGGTGACAGGAGTCTTCCAGCCTCCGCAGCCATGAGAGTCTGGCGTTTCCTCCATGCTTTGAAACCTACTTTCTGGGTTGCGCTGTGCGTGCTCCACCCTCTTCCTACTCTGACCAGAAGTTCCGGCTGTAGAACGAGGCTTGGAGCGAGCTAATTCCTCGCCTTGGTGTCTTACATAGTTTGGAATTCAACAAAATGGCGCCCGCTGCACACAGGGGAAGACAGGAGGAGACCTGCGCTGCTGAGTGGCGTGCAACGGCAGGGGATCATCAGTTACACCCAAACCGCCTGCACAATGCCGTGGGGGTGACCTGTGAGAAGCTCTGAGGCGGCAGATTAACGCAGCCCTCACCAGCGTTCCTAAACCTGGCTCACAGGGGTACCATCCGACTCTCTGGTCAAAGAAAAAACAAACATTTTGCTGTGGGAGAAACACAATCAATACTGAGGTACAAGGGGTAAGGTAGCACCCTTTAAACAGCTGTGAACTGATTGTGTTTCCTGTAGGGAGGAGGCTATCATCTCTCAGGCGTTGCCATCCTGGAAGATGAGATAAGAAAAAGCGTTTTTTTCAAAATGTTCGGTCTTTTTTAGTTTATCTAGAAAAAAAAAAACCCAGTGGTGATTAAATACCGCCAAAAGAAAGCTCTATTTGTGTGAAAAAATTACAAGCATTTCATATGGGTACAGTGTTGCATGACCGCACAATTGTCATTCAAAGTGCGACATCGCTGAAAATTGGCCTAAGCAGGAAGGGGGTGAAAGTGCCCGGTATTAGTGGTTAAAGCAGAACTAAACCCTCCTGCCTTTATAGCCAAGGAAGCTGCTATCTTAGCCATTGTTTGATCGATTTGCTGTTGCCATGAAGCTGCACATTTGATCAGTTATGACACCAGCCATTTGATGGCTTGACGGTTCAATTATCATTCATGGCATGCCTTAAATGTAAGTGTTTTGGGAAACAGTTAAATTGGTGGTTTTTTTTTACATTTTGTGCCCAGAAAACATAGCTGGACCCATGATAGCTATTAACACTTTTTTGAGACCAATGACGCTTATACAGGGATCAAAAATGTAAATATCCACTGATTACTGTATAAATATCATTGGCAGTGAAGGGGTTAACCTGGGGGGCGATCTAGGGGTTAACGGTGTTCCCTGGGTGTGTCCTAACTGTGAGGGGGGTGGGCTGTCAGGAGCACCAGAAATCAAACTGATCCCGAGTACAGGGATCAGTACAGGGCCGGATTAAAAGCATCATGGGCCTGGTGCTAAGGAATTTGGTGGGCCTTTTATGAAAATAAATAAAACTAAAACGCAGACATTTTTTTCTTAAAACAAATTATATTAAAGAGAGAAAGGGGGCACAGCACAGTACATTACATGGGGGGGAGGGGTAATAGCACAGTACATTACATGGGTGGCACAGCAGAATATGTTACATGGGGGAGGGGGCAAAGCACAGTACATTACACGGAGGGCTCTGCACATTACATGGTGGGCACTGCATGGCACAATACGACATGGTGGACACTGCACATGACATGGTGGGCACTGCGTGGCACAGCACATGACATGGTGGGCAATGCACATTAGATGATGGGCATTGCATGACACAGCACATTACATGGTGGGCACTGCATGGCACAGCACATTACATGTTGGGCATTGCATGGCACAGCACATTACATGGTGGGCACTGCATGGCACAGCACATTACATGGTGAGCACTGCATGGCACATCACATAACATGGTGGGCACTGCATGGCACAGCACATGACATGGTACGCACTGCACATTATATGGTGGGCACTGAAGGGCACAGCACATTACATGGGAGGCACTGCATGGCACAGCACATGGCATGGTGAGTACTGCACATTACATGGAGGGCACTTCAT
Organism: Glandirana rugosa; assembly: GCA_018402905.1. Taxonomy (NCBI): domain Eukaryota; kingdom Metazoa; phylum Chordata; class Amphibia; order Anura; family Ranidae; genus Glandirana; species Glandirana rugosa. The sequence continues at coordinate 174,415 of BLSH010319659.1, read as the reverse complement.
GGCAGAGCACATGACATGGTGCGCACTGCACATTATATGGCGGGCACTGCAGGGCATAGCTCGACATGGTGGGCACTGCACATTACATGGGAGGCACTGCGCGGCACAGCACATAACATGGTGGACACTGCACATGACATGGTGGGCACTGCATGGCACAGCACATGACATGGTGGGCAATGCACATTAGAAGGTGGGCATTGCATGACACAGCACATGACATGGTGGGCACTGCATAGCACAGCACATGGCATGGTGGGCACTGCACATGACATGGTGGGCACTGCATAGCACAGCATAAGACATGGTGGGCACTGCACATGACATGGTGGGCACTGCATGGCACAGCAGATGACATGGTGGGCACTGGGCACAAGAGAGCACATTACATGAGGGGAGCGGCAGTCTGTCTCCCAGAACAATCATTACACCCACCTGGTCAGTTTCTGCACAATCCTCCCTCCCAGGGGAGGGCTGGCAGCCTTAGGCGTGGGGGGCAAATCCAGTCAAGTGGCCCATAGAGCCGGTGGTGGCAAAGTGATGAATTTGGTAAATCAGTCTAAGCCAGGTTTTCCATGATCACAAAAGTGACGGGGAAGGACAATGTAGTCCTCTAGGGCCTCTGGGGAACTTGTACCACCATGGCCTCCAGGAACTAAAGTGCTCTGCAAACAAGTCCCTGTATGAATCCCTCAGAGCTTAGGACCTCCCCTCCCTCAGTACAGACCCCTCTCCCTTTGACTGGTCCACCCACATTACTAACAAGACCCTCTGTCTGACGGCGAGGGGAGTACATTACACGAGAGAACACGGGTCACGGGTGGTACAGTAGACGACACGGTACGTCACGGGTGGTACAGTACACGTCACGGGTGGTACAGAATACGAC
>BLSH010319659.1:156415-172458 GCA_018402905.1 Glandirana rugosa | reverse complement strand
GCACAGACCCCCGCTCATTACAAACCACCTCCCCCATTAGTACATACCCCCCTCAAGACAACAGTGTGACACATCCTGAGCTCTGAAGGGTTCATGCTGGGATCTGTAGCCCTTCACTTTTGGGGGGAACATCCCCCAAAAGTTAAGGACTACAAGTCTTAGCATGAACCCCTACTCTTCATATGGGTCTTTCTGCAATGCCCAGTTCCCTTATGACACACATGAGGCATACCCGATGCTCAGTCAGCCTCACCTCAGACCAGGCAATTGCTCTCAAGTCCTGGGTTCTCTTTCCCTTCCATTCGAGCATGCCACCCGAGAAGTTAGAGGAGGTGGGCGGAGCTAAACCACTCAGCGCGGAGCTCCGATCTGAACGCTGGGGCCTCAGGCTCACGCTGTGTCACTCAGGTGACGTGACATCACTGGTTGCTAGATGCCAGGTGGGTCTAGCAACCAGTGTGCAGTGGCAGAACAATGTAAAACAGGCATCGGCTGACAGGGATGTTGGGGTGCTGGCTGCGGCAGCCTTTTTTGGAGGCATCAGATCGGCCCAGGGGGCAATTTCCACCCTGACCCCCGGCCCAGTCCGCCCCTGCTCCCTCCCTAATAAGTTTTCTAACCTCATCTCAACAGCATGGGAGATGTCCCTCCTCCCGGGCTCCTGCTGGTTAGGATGACATCAGCTCCTCTCCCCCAGACAGCAGCTGCAGCTCCTGGACACTGTGAGTATAACAGATTGTGTGATAGGAGGCAAGCATCGGCAGAAACGGGACTTGGCTCAGCAGCTGACACTTGTCTTCTCCAAGTGTGCAGTGCACAGAGGGCTCCTCTTCCTTCAGGACGGCACATAGATATTGATAAGCCACTGCAGGGGTGTATCATGAAATCAGTGGGCCCGTGTGCCAGATCAAAAGTGGGCCCTAGGCAATGGGAGGGGGGATGTGCACTGGGGAGTGGGTGTGGTTTAAATTGCACTAGATATTGGTTGTGGTTAAATAGAATCTGAGATGACTTACAGTGCAGAATGTTAATTAGGGAATGTACAGTGCAAAATGAAGGGGCAAAGATGTCAAGTGTGAACCTTCCATATTATACTGCGGAAGTGTAAAGGCTGACCTGGGGATGGGGGAGGGGGGGTATAATCAGTGCTGGGACAAGGTCATTTGGTGCCCAGGGTGAAAATGGAAAACTGCGCCCCCTGTTTCTTCAGCATAGTTGGAAGTTTTTGTAATAACCCCCAGCATCAGTGCCAGTTTACACAATAGTAACCCCAGCATTGGTGTCAATAGTAGCAATAATAACCCACAGCATTGGTGCCAGTTTCACAGTATAACCCCCAGCATAGGTGCCAGTTTCACAATAAAACTTACCCAGCAAAGGTGCCAGTTTCCACAATAACCCCCAACATTGGTGTCAGTAGCAGCTTAATAACCCCCAGCATTGGTGGTCAGTGGTGTCATGCTACCTAAACCCCTGAATTTCAGCTTAAACCTAACTAGACTTAAACATGCCCCCTCTCCCCTCCTGACACCTAGGCTGGCTAACCTGTGTAGAAAAGATATACATACTTACCTATTATCAGGTTGCCCCCCACTCCTGTGTAAGTCAGTGGCAGCTGCAGGGGAGAGAAGAGAGCGCTGATAATGGCTGGTAAAACCTGGAGTGATGACATCACCCATGGGTTCCCAAGTTCCAGCTGTTGTTGGCGCTCCCCCCTCTCCCCTGTGTATGCTTCTAGCTCACATGGGAGATCATGTGACTGCAAAGAAGAAGCTTGAAAATAGGTTAATCAATGTAGGTCTTAGGGGGTGGGATTTTTAAGGCTAGTTACACTTAAGCTGAAATTCCACTTTATTCTGTCTGCACGAATAGTCACTGGTAGTGCTATTTTAAACATCCCTCGCCATTAGTAGTCATTAGTAGTCAGTGACTTGTTGATATAGTGTTGTGTTAATTAACCCCTGCTGAATCACAAAGGGGTTAATAAAAGCTGCTATTGGCCACTAATGCAGCACAAGGGGTTAATTAACTACCACTGGTCACCAATGCATCAGTGTCTAGTGGCAGTAGCAGCACATTAACCCCTGAGTGCTGCACATTACTATGGGCAATAATTACCCCCCCCCCCCCAATCCAAATCCAGGTCACTGTAAAAGCTTTGCACAACATTGCACTGTTGCTATATCATGTTTAGGGCAATCTGGCAGCCTGTGACTTTTTTTTTATTCTTTGCTTACTTGCATCCACGCTCTCCCTCACCTCTCCCACTAGAAGTCCTGTCCTGCAGAGCTCCCTTGTGCTACACTACACTGTGTGGAACTCAGCTGCCACCCGCGATTTACATAACATTAACGCCTGCCGCCCACGATTTACATAACAATAGCGCCTGCCACCCGCGATTTTCATAGCAATAGCGCCTGCCGCCCGCGATTTACATAACAATAGCGACTGCCGTCCGCAATTTGCATAACACTATCGTCTGCCGTCCGCGAATTACATAACAATAGTGCACACACAGCAGAATTAAACAGTGTTAATGACTCAATGGCATGGGCCTATTTTGTGGTAGGGGCCTGAAGCCGCAGCTCCAATTGTCCCTATGTTAATCCGGCCTTGGTCAGGCTGCACTTCATTGGTACTGGTAAGCAGGGCCAGATTAACATAGGGGCTATTGGAGCTGCAGCTCCAGGCCCCTACTTCAAGATAGGCCAATGCCAGTGAGTCATTAATGCCGTTTAGCTCTGTGTGTGTACACCATTGTTATGTAAATCGCAGGCGGTGGGCGCTATTATTATGTAAATTAAGGCGACTGGCAGGCACTATTATATAAATCGCGGGCGGCAGGCGCTGTTATGTAAATCGTGGGCGGACGGCAGGCGATATTGTTATGTAAACCGCGGGCAGAAGGCAGGTGCCATTGTTATGTAAATTGCGGACGACAGGTGCGATTGTTATGTAAACCGCCGGTGGTCGACGGGCGCTATTGTTATGTAAATCACAGGTGGCAGCTGAGTTCCACACAGGCTAACTCTTGTTTCTTCCCCACAGCTTTCACAAAATACTCATTTCCTCCTAACTCCCGCCCTACAGTGACAGTCTCACTTGATGGGCACTCATGGTAGTCTTTTGCTGGTAGAGAGAGATGAGGAAGGATCCACACACTCTGATTGGTCGAGGGTACCATCTGTCAATTACACAAGCTCCACCCCCTGTATCTCAGCAGTGCATGTTGGGGAGTGTCCTGCAGAGCTCCCTTGTGCTACACTACACTGTGTGGAACTCAGCTGCCACCCGCGATTTACATAACATTAACGCCTGCCGCCCACGATTTACATAACAATAGCGCCTGCCACCCGCGATTTTCATAGCAATAGCGCCTGCCGCCCGCGATTTACATAACAATAGCGACTGCCGTCCGCAATTTGCATAACACTATCGTCTGCCGTCCGCGAATTACATAACAATAGTGCACACACAGCAGAATTAAACAGTGTTAATGACTCAATGGCATGGGCCTATTTTGTGGTAGGGGCCTGGAGCCGCAGCTCCAATTGTCCCTATGTTAATCCGGCCTTGGTCAGGCTGCACTTCATTGGTACTGGTAAGCAGGGCCAGATTAACATAGGGGCTATTGGAGCTGCAGCTCCAGGCCCCTACTTCAAGATAGGCCAATGCCAGTGAGTCATTAATGCCGTTTAGCTCTGTGTGTGTACACCATTGTTATGTAAATCGCAGGCGGTGGGCGCTATTATTATGTAAATTAAGGCGACTGGCAGGCACTATTATATAAATCGCGGGCGGCAGGCGCTGTTATGTAAATCGTGGGCGGACGGCAGGCGATATTGTTATGTAAACCGCGGGCAGAAGGCAGGTGCCATTGTTATGTAAATTGCGGACGACAGGTGCGATTGTTATGTAAACCGCCGGTGGTCGACGGGCGCTATTGTTATGTAAATCACAGGTGGCAGCTGAGTTCCACACAGGCTAACTCTTGTTTCTTCCCCACAGCTTTCACAAAATACTCATTTCCTCCTAACTCCCGCCCTACAGTGACAGTCTCACTTGATGGGCACTCATGGTAGTCTTTTGCTGGTAGAGAGAGATGAGGAAGGATCCACACACTCTGATTGGTCGAGGGTACCATCTGTCAATTACACAAGCTCCACCCCCTGTATCTCAGCAGTGCATGTTGGGGAGTGTCCTGCAGAGCTCCCTTGTGCTACACTACACTGTGTGGAACTCAGCTGCCACCCGCGATTTACATAACATTAACGCCTGCCGCCCACGATTTACATAACAATAGCGCCTGCCACCCGCGATTTTCATAGCAATAGCGCCTGCCGCCCGCGATTTACATAACAATAGCGACTGCCGTCCGCAATTTGCATAACACTATCGTCTGCCGTCCGCGAATTACATAACAATAGTGCACACACAGCAGAATTAAACAGTGTTAATGACTCAATGGCATGGGCCTATTTTGTGGTAGGGGCCTGGAGCCGCAGCTCCAATTGTCCCTATGTTAATCCGGCCTTGGTCAGGCTGCACTTCATTGGTACTGGTAAGCAGGGCCAGATTAACATAGGGGCTATTGGAGCTGCAGCTCCAGGCCCCTACTTCAAGATAGGCCAATGCCAGTGAGTCATTAATGCCGTTTAGCTCTGTGTGTGTACACCATTGTTATGTAAATCGCAGGCGGTGGGCGCTATTATTATGTAAATTAAGGCGACTGGCAGGCACTATTATATAAATCGCGGGCGGCAGGCGCTGTTATGTAAATCGTGGGCGGACGGCAGGCGATATTGTTATGTAAACCGCGGGCAGAAGGCAGGCGCCATTGTTATGTAAATTGCGGACGACAGGTGCGATTGTTATGTAAACCGCCTTTGGTCGGCGGGCGCTATTGTTATGTAAATCACAGGTGGCAGCTGAGTTCCACACAGGCTAACTTGTTTCTTCCCCACAGCTTTCACAAAATACTCATTTCCTCCTAACTCCCGCCCTACAGTGACAGTCTCACTTGATGGGCACTCATGGTAGTCTTTTGCTGGTAGAGAGAGATGAGGAAGGATCCACACACTCTGATTGGTCGAGGGTACCATCTGTCAATTACACAAGCTCCACCCCCTGTATCTCAGCAGTGCATGTTGGGGAGAGTGGCCGGCACAAGCAAAGCGGCACCCAGTCTACTTCTCATGCAATCAACAGATTTATCTGTTCTATGAGCAAGAGCATTCTACAGTACATGATGGTGAGCCATAAGTAAATAATGTGTTTTGTGCAAACATCTTCTAGCCGAAAAGGTGACAGCAGCAAGAATGATCACCATAGTAAAGAAGAAAAAAAATCATGACATCTGAACATTTTCCAGCAAATTTTAAGTGCATTCCTCCCTTACTATATTAGCAAGCTTTGTACATATATATATTTTTTAACTTTAGGAAGAAGGATGCAGACTCATCATAAGTACAGAGAGAAAACAATTACTCTGTGGGGTTTATTTACTATACTGCTCAGGTGCACATTTGCGGTACTGAGCACTCTTTAGCGCCAAAAACGGCAAATGGCACTAAATAGCGCCAAAATGGTATTCACTATAGCGCCCAGGCAACAGATAGCACCCAAATCCTTACTCCAGTTAAGACCTGGAGCTGTGCACATGGAAATCATGTTTAGAGCATGATATAATCACCTAAATTATACAAAAATTTGCGGGATATTGTTTAACCACTAGAAAGACGGCTTCAGCGTGGATCTCAATTGCCAGGGGGACATCCATGGACGTCCGCCCCTTTGCAAGCTCCCAACGCTGCGTGGGCGTGCCCGCGGGTCAGGCGGACTCGATGTCCGCTTGTGACCTGCAATCGCCTGTCAGAGAGGCAGAACGGGGAACCGCCGATGTAAACATGGCGGTTATCCGTTCTGTGAGAGGGGACATAACAGATCTACTGATCCCTGTCACTGGGATCAGTTAGATCTGTTATGTCCCTGCCAGCCCCGCCCCTTCACAGTTAGAACACATACAGGGAACACCCCTTCACTGCCCCCTTAGTGTTAACCCCTTCACTGCCAATGACATTTATACAGTAATCAGTGGACATTTAAATTTCTGATCGCTGTATGAATGTCATTGGTCCCAAAAAAGCGTCAAAAATGTCCCACATGTCTGCCCCAATATCAAAGTCCCGATAAAAATCACAGATCGCCACCATTACTAGTAAAAAAAAAAATAATAAAAAACGCCATAAATCAATTCCCATAGTTTGTAGACGCGATAACTTTTGCGCAAACCAATCAATATACGCCGATTTCGATTTTTTTTTACCAAAAATATGTAGAATATATATCGGCCAAACTGATTAATAATTTTTTTTTTTAGATATTTTTTTTTATTTGTATTATAGCAAAAAGTAAAAAATATTGTTCTTTTTTCAAAATTGTCGCTCTTTGTTTGATTATGGCACAAAAAATAAAAACCGCAGAGGTGATCAAATACCACCAAAAGAAAGCTCTATTTGTGGGAAAAAAATGATAAAAAATTTGTTTGGGTACAACGTCGCACGACCACGCAATTGTCATTCAAAATGTGACATCGCTGAAAGCCGAAAATTGGTCTGGACAGGAGGGGGGTTTAAGTGCCCAGTAAGCAAGGGGTTAAAGATAATCTGCTTTTAGACTTTGTGAAAAAGTGATTTCTACACTGAAATATCTTAAAAAGTCTGAGAAGAGATAAATTCCCCATCTCTTTACTTCTAGGTGCAGAGCACAGCTGAGCACAACTGAGCATGCTCAGACCTGAAACTGCTCTAAATTTTGTTTCCATGGAGTAATTACAGGGCGCTATAGAAAATACCAAAATGAGAGCTATGAGAGCTAATTGGGAGTAAAAGTTGGAGCAATGCAGCCCAATGCAAGTTTCAGCCATTCATTCTAATACAATTGTAACTTCCCCAAAGAAATCTGTTTCATGTTGATATGAAATGTATCTTTCTCTAAAATAAATTGTCCTGGCAACAATGTTGCAATTTTGATAATCTATTTTGTTTTTAAGAATGCTAGAATAATCTTTTCATGTTTTGGTAAAAAAAAAAAAAAAAAAAAATGTTCTCTGTCACTTTCATTTGTTGATATCTATCTCACAAAAATATTTCCCCAAACTCACACAGGTGTCTTTACAAACCAAAAACAATACCATTGCTTATGGAAATTTAAAATGAGTCCCATTTGTTTTATTTTTTATTCTTTCCAAATAATTTTAAAGAGGAAGTAAACCCTGATGGGGTTTACTTACTCTTTGTTACCCTGCAATTTAAAAGCATAATAGGCTACTATGCATTGCATACTAGTCTGTTATGTGTCACTTACCTGCATTGGAAGCCCATGATGTCCCCTGTGCTGGCCGCGTCAATCTTCGCCCCTCTTCCTTCCGGGGCCGCGATCTCCGGCTCTGTAACAGGCTAGAGCCGCATGACGTCATTCATGCGCATGGGAGCTGCGAATCATGGTACGATCTCAGTCAAGAAATGGCACGGAGGCAGTTTCTTCACTGTGTATGTGCCGATGATGTCGGCACATGCAAATACACTGTATATCTCCTAAACAGGCTTACCTGTAGGTTAAAGTGGTTGTCCAGAATTGACAACCACTTTAATTTGATCCCAAAAAATGTGATATGTGTACCAACATCAGAAATAAAAATGTAATTCCCAAAAATCTGAAGATAACATCACCATTCTACGCTCACGCAGCAAGAACCACCAAATATCACAGAATAAATCAAGAAGAGAAACTCCTGACTAGTGTAATTCCTATATGTTCCAAGAAATGCAGTATCTGTGTATTTATGTGTAGGAGACTCCACATGCAGCAGCCCTGTGGCTCAAAAGGTAGAAATTCTGAGTTTGAATCCCAAACATGTCACTTCATGTAGAGATAATGTTTGTTCTCTCTATGTTGTTAAACATAACTCCTGACTCAGGGCCTTCCCTAAATTATGTCTAAATGTAGTATTTATGTGTAGGAGGGTTTCACCGCCATTGCAACTCTTGGTAGATACACTAGCTAGGCAAAAGTATTGGGACACCCGCCTTTACATGAACTTTAATGGCATCCCAGTCTTAGTCCGCAGGGTTCACTATTTAGTTGCCCCATCCTTTGCAGCTATACCAGCTTCAACTCTTCTGGGAAGGCTGTCCACAAGGTTTAGGAGGGTGTCTATGGGAACGTTTGACCATTCTTCCACAAGCACATTTGTGAGGTCAGGCACTGATGTGGATGAGAAGGCCTGGCTCGCAGTCAATGCTCTAATTCAGCCAAAAGGTGTTCTATTGAGTTGAGGTCAGGACTCTGTGCAGGCCAGTTAAGTTCCCTCACCCCAAACTCGTTCTTCCATGTCTTTATGGACCTTGCTTTGTGCACTGGTGTGCAGTCATGTTGGAACAGGAAGGGGCCATCCCCAAACTGTTCCCACAATGTTGGCAGCATGAAAGGCCCACCAAAATCCTCAGCACTGGGGGGTTGGCGCGAAGTGTCACCTCCCTGAAATGGGTTTTTGCAAGTTGAGATGTCTGTCTGTATGTGATAGACTCAGGTTATATTTATGTCCCTCTCCTAGTTAGCACTAACCGGCCACCATTGAGCGCAGTACGCTACGTATGGTGCATTGTTACAAAACATGTTTTCTATATGAGGTGTATTAAAAGACGAACACATGTATGTGGCTGGAGTGCGGTTCCGCTCCCTTGTCATGAGTCCAACCTATTATCTCCCACACAGGGCGCCATATTCAAAAATGGCCGACTCCGTGGAGCGTGAGGGAGGACTGTACGACTCCAGCTGTAACCTTGTAGTAAAAGTGTGCTCTAATCTGTTTGTCGTCACCTTGCACGGCACAAAAATGATAAATACCACCCTGCAGGGTTCTGTGCGTTCCCATGTTTTCCTCACACAGTGAATAAGCAGACACCATAAAAAAATTGAATTTTTACAACACCAAAGTATGAAGGAGGTCTCTAGTGAGCCCACAACTCCCTCATATCACTGCTTTCCCTGACATTATATTGTCTATAAAGCTGTATACGGAGTACAGCATGCATAGGCCTATTCTCCCGCTCCACAGGCGGCTGGTGTGCTTCGGTGTGTTCATATTTCAGCCTCCTAACACTTAATAGCCGTCCACATAAAACTATATAGATTCTCGTATTTCACTTTACTGCCCGTAATCCGGGTTTTGTGTTTGTCTAGCAGAAGGCATGACATAAGACGGGCACTTCACTCAGCCAATGAAAATCCGCAAAGCGTCAATTTTGTGTTCGTTCTAACGCGCGCACCAATCGCTGGCCTGCGGGGTGCGGCTTCTAACGACGGCATTCCACATTGCCAATCACAAAGCGAACCCTATTGACGCCAATGCTCTGGCCAAATCGGGGCGCCATGTTGTGTGTGGCACAAACGTCGTCGCGTTCAGGCAACGTTCGTCGACGTTTTGGCGAAATGGAGCGCGCTCGGTTTCCTTTCTTCGCGGCATATTCCCCTTCTCAAAGCGCTTCACGAGGTAGAGGTGAGCCGCGGCTGTTTTACGCAACGTGTGCGGAGATATTCGATGGAATGTGCCGGCGAAGCCCGCGAGGCGCCATCTTTGTTGTGGCGCTACCTGCTCGCTTTGGAAAAGAGCCAAACACGCCGCCAGTTTTGTTGCTATAAATTATGTGGAGATTATTCTTAATGTTACTTTACCGTAAGGGCGCGGGGCGAGAGGACTAATACTATTTGTGGTATCGGGTTACCTGCTATAAATAATGGCGCCGTGCTGTTATACTGTTAACACTCGCCGTGCTAGCGAGCCCTGAGGGGAGGAGGGAGGGGGGGTTCAACCCTACAAGCGCGCCTTTTATCGCCAATGGGGGCGCTATTCACAAAGCAGTATCCCTTAGCAACCAATGCACCGGGGGCGTGACGTCCGCGAAGCCTGATTAGTTGCTTTGGGATACTGCCTATGGACGTTTTGCTGGTAACCCTAGTGGCCTCTTCGCGCTTAGGAGAGGAGGGGTGAAAAAAGAGCGGAACGTTTTGCAGTGTTAATGTGACGGGGGACAAGTGTGCTCTTCACACGCGGGCTAATGCGTTTCTCTCGCGGCGGTATCCATTGTTCACTCGCTCCAAGCTGCCCCTTTATCTGAGGCGGCTCTGCTCCATGGGGGCGCCTAGTGGTGAGGTTGAGTAAGTGCAGGGCTCGGCGGCTAGCAGTGAAAGGGTGCTGTGCAGTGGGCGGAGCCGTGCGGGGAAGATGACGGTTAGGACTAGGGGGGAGGGCTAAGGCAGAATGGAAATTTTCCACTCTCCTCCTCCAGCGCAGGAAGGGTTAATGAGAGAAAAAAAAATTCCCTCGCAAAGCTCGCCTCGTGCGGGCAGGTTACGCGCCTTAGTGAATCGGGCGCTCCCTGCAGGTGATGGGGAACAAAAGACGCACTTCATGCCCATTCTGTGCTAAATGGCCGCACATAATACACGGGCACCGGCGATCGCACATCGCCCTATAATAAATCAGGCGCTACTCATCGTACAAGCCAGATCGGGCAGTGCAGCGCCACACACTGGCGATGCGATATATCGCACACACAGGGGACAGACAAAGGTTGTGGTGTATAGGGCAGATCCCATCAGTCAATGCCCCGGGGCATGTTTCCTAATGAGCAGGGGGCAGTTCTTATTCTCGGCGCTGTGCTGCCTCCTCTGTAGTTTTGCACACGCCACTATCCCCCCTCCCTCCCGAACAAGAGGAGGAAAAAACTGTTCATTTGCATTGGATTGCCAAAGCTAAAGAGCGGCTAATGCTAAAAGCCGAGGCGCATGCGCTGTAGAGCGCCGAAGCTCCCTCGGCGGCCATCGGAAGTACTGCAGTTTAGCGAGGAAAGGAAAACAAGCCACCCTCCCCCATTGTTTCAGCTCGGGCCAATCCTCTGCTAAGGATGATGCCCCCTCCTTTGTCAGGAGACAGTAGCCAATGAAGAGGCGGCGAGCCGGCCTGAGGCCCCTCCCACTAATCTATATTAAAGGTACTGGCGCCGCGTGAGTCCTTCACTGGCAGTCACTATAAAAAATAAAAAAAGCCATCTTTGCATTGTTCCCGCACTCCAACTTCCCGGATCTACAGCAACACTTTTATCCTAGCAATCCCTACAGATCCCATCCCAGGCACCATGTCAGACACAGCAGTAGACGCCAGTGTGGAGAAGACAGCCAAGGTAAGCGAAGAGCTTTGTGCGGGGAGCCCGGTCCCCTTTGTTCCTATGGATGGATAGATGGATGGAGGTGTGCTACACCTGACACTTTGTATCTCCTGTCAGTGCAGACAAGTCCCCCGCTCTATACATCTTACTACCTGCCTTCCTCTGGCTGGGTACCAGATGTCTCCCCCGCTCATCCATCGGAGGGTCGCCGTGCTCAGAGCCCACGCACACGGGTGGGAGCGATGTGTCAGGGAGAGCTGTCATCTGAGATGAGGAGGAGAGGGGTGATCGGCGGTGTGTAGATGAAGGAGAGATTCATCACCTTTGTATATTGGGGTGCCCCCTCTAGATCGGTGGGTGATGAGGGTATAATGGGTAGTGATCTGTGTGTGCCCCCTCTAGATCGGTGGGTGAAGAGGGTATAATGGGTAGTGATCTGTGTGTGCCCCCTCTAGATCGGTGGGTGAAGAGGGTATAATGGGTAGTGATCTGTGTGCCCCCTCTAGATCGGTGGGTGAAGAGGGTATAATGGGTAGTGATCTGTGTGTGCCCCCTCTAGATCGGTGGGTGAAGAGGGTATAATGGGTAGTGATGTGTGTGCCCCCTCTAGATCGGTGGGTGATGAGGGTATAATGGGTAGTGATCTGTGTGTGCCCCCTCTAGATCGGTGGGTGAAGAGGGTATAATGGGTAGTGATGTGTGTGTGCCCCCTCTAGATCGGTGGGTGAAGAGGGTATAATGGGTAGTGATGTGTGATGATTAATGGAGCGCTGTACCTGTGTGTGCGGGAGATGTCAGCGGGCTGTCAGTGATGGTACAGGGGTGATAGATCGGCGCTGAGGAGGCGGCATTGTGTTGCACTGTAGGGGTTAATGAGGTCCCAGCTGCGCGGATGAGTTATGATTGGTGGGGGTGCCACTTGTTTGTGCACTCCACACTTCACCACGTCCACCGGCTGCAGTCCCGGGGGAGACGATCAATCCGAAGGGAGATAGGGGAGGGGGACAGATGGTAACCGGATTAAGACTTGGAAGGCAGAGCCTTTAATTAGGAGGTGGGGGAGGGTTAATTACTAACTCCGCTGATGGCACAGTGTCTACCTGCGGATGCTAATCGCGCCCTCCTGTCCCAGTTCTTGTATTCAGTGATAGGGTGTAGATCGGAGCGTCTGACAGATATAGATCACCTTCATCTCATCCATTACCATCTACCTCCTATAATAGTCCGCACATCGCTCCTCACCCCCAGCGGGGAGGCTGCACGTCACTCAGCAGAAGTTCCATTGAACAGCCTACCGGGACTTGTAGTCTCTCCGCCCTTCCTCTCCGGGCGTGTCTGCATTAGGGATTCGGAGAAGCCCAGTGTGATTGCTCTACAAATCCCGTGAGTCTATGCTCTGCAAGGGGGCCGGCGCACGGGGCACGCAGCCAACCAGTGGCTCCGGAAGGCCGTATAAGGACATGGGAGGTGTTAGGAGCCATGATCGGGCCAATGGCAGGCCACTATGATCGGCACTAGGTTTAAAATGAGCTTTTCTGCATGTTGTGGCTAGTAAACATAGGACGTGCTGCTGACTGGCCTTGCAGAGTGTGATCTGAGGTCACTGCCATTGTTGTTTTGGTAGGGACAGCTTCAGGAGTTACACTTAAAGGCTTTTTAATTTCTTGTTTATGTTGAGCATTTGAGACGATCCTGGTCAGCCTGTGGTGCATGGCAAGTCCCCCTAGGACTTCTGATTCCAGTAGTTTTAATTAAATTACTGCTCAATGACAGGTGATATATTTCAGTTCCAATTAACATATAAGTACCTGGAATAAATAAGACTGCACTGAGTAAATTATCTAAATCCAAACATTTTTATCAACCTGTGCAGTCTGCTTCACTAAGGGGATCACTGTGTTAAATCTTGGAGTGGAAGTTCACCCTGAATTACTGTATGAACAATAAACCTCCATATAGCACATGTACACCATCATTAATGCATAGCACCAGGTTTGACTTGTGTCTGTGATCTTGTGTTGATCCGTATTGGAACCTGCCAGCCATTTATCGGTGACACCATGCAAAACATGACCTCACTCAGCCCCCATTACCATCTGTCTTGTGATTGCAAAGCATGACTGGGAGGCACTTCTTCTGGGCCTTAATGCTGTCACAGAATGGTGTCACTGGTAATTGGCCAGTTTCCACTGCTGATTACTGGACAACCAGAACACTGAAGTCAAATATGGTGCTTTACATTTATCAAGTATCTGTTTATGTGGATGTTTAACGTTCATAGAGCAATGCTAGAGTTAACCAATCAGAATCATTTACTGGTCTGAGCTAAAGTGAATTCTGATTGGTTAGTTTGATTTCGACTATATATAGCTTCACTTAAGTTCTAAGGGCCAGAGTACATGCTCCACTAACTGTTGGCTGCCAGTTTTCTAAAAACAAAAATTGTGAGCTGGGGTTTTGACATAGGATTACTTCTATTGGTGTCCGTGGGCCTGGCTATGGACACGGTACACATAATGAGCTGAAGGTCCTTACCAACCAGTGAATGCATGGGACATGCTTTGGACAACACATTCACTTTAGCTCCAGCTGTTCTAGGAATAGCTTCATTAGACATAAATGCAGATGTGCATGTTTTCCAGCTGTTTTTACTGATAGGAGGTGAAAACATTTTATGTGAACTGAACACTGATAGCAGGCTAGACCACATGCACTGATACTCCAGAAATATTCTGTTTCCAGGTAGCATCTGACGAGCTGTCTAAGGTGTAGCCTCTATGAAATACTGCATATCTGATCTCAAACAGTCATAGTTACATTTGTACAGACATGCTATGAACAAGCCTGTTGAAGTGGAGAGAGTTTGTAATGTAAATAGTTTTCAGCCTGGGGCCCTCTGGTCACTGAGCAACTGTGCTGGTGTGTCCTATCAGTAGGTACCAGGGGTTGTGTATGCTGCCGGTGATGTGCAGCTTTGACAGTGCTAGAGGAACGTGGTCTGCTCAGGAGTGGATGATCGGGAGTAGAACTGATACACATCAGCTTCACTCAATGATTTTGAAACACTGAGCCAATTAAGTGGATAATTGCAATATGCTTCCCAAAGTAGATTTAGAAGAGTATGCTGACATTACATAGGTTTGCATACCTTTCTTGGTTATTGCTGTGTTTTACATTATTTTAGCTGTCAAGACTTTGGGCAGCAAGTCAAATTGGGCACTTGTTGGATTCCCCAGGCAAACCCAACTCTCTAACATGATCCCCACTATAGGAATGACCATAGCTAGTTCATTAATCCATTAACCATTGCAAGTGATTAGCAGCAGAAAGGTGTGGTGTGTGGGGTTTTTTTTTTTTTTAGGTGTGGGAAATTGTTACATAAAGAACTGTAGAAAGCCTGTTTTTACCCAAATAGCTCTTTTAAATATCACTAAAACATTTTGGATATGGTTTATTTCAAATTTTCATTAGGTGGGATGCTAAATGACAATTATTTCTTGTTCTAAAGGACTTGAAAACAAAAGAAATTGTAGAAGAAACAAAAAATGGCAAGGACAAAGCCAATGGGAATGCAGTAAGTATTTTATTTATAATCTACAAATCTTGTATAGGTGAGGAGTCTCTTCAAGGCAGCAGCAGCTTCTTAGAATACTTTTATCGTGCCTTTCCTATCATTCACACCTTAAATGTTTTAGTCAGATAAGACATTGTGACATCTAGTTATAGTTAATCGTTTCTGTATTACTATGTTTCCTCTAAAAAGTTTTCAGTGCCAGCCAGCAGCCAATTTAACTTGTCTGTAGTGCAGAGTTTTCTCATCCCATGTTATGTGCAAAGGCTAGATAATCCCAGAATTGCACTAGATTCTGCACGTTAAATTATATACACCTCCTCAGTGGGATATATAATCTCCTAAATGACTGTTTACCTGTGGTGGAATGAGTTGTATTACTAATATGTCATATGCTTACTAAACTTTATTTATGAGATCTAGATGGAGATCCAGGTCAAATTGGATTCTAGCATAGTCTTACCTACAAAGTTCCAGTATATAGGCCTTGCATTTATTGTGAGCAATGTGATACTTATGCTACTTAAACCACTTTCAGGAAAATGAAGAGAATGGAGAAGAGGGGGCAGACAATGAGGAAGAGGAAGAAGTCGATGAGGAAGATGAAGAGGATGAGGGAGAAGGTAAGAAACGCACAATATACTATGTGATAGAATAGCTTTTTGCCACCATTCATAAAGTATTAACTCTCTTATTGCTAACCATACTGTAACAGCTGCTTCCATTACAGCCTTCTCACAAAGGTGTTTGGCATCCTGATTGAATAGACTTAAGCAGAGTGAGACTAGGACTCCCAACAGGGACCATAGCAGCAGGCTGCGTCTTTCTAATGACTGGTTTATAGTCTGTGTATGAAACGTCTCATTAATAAACTAGATTTGTGTGTAACAATGGCATTGTGCTGACCAAGTCTAATTTGCTTAGTTGAAAATTGGTGGGGTGTAGAGACATGAGTCCATTATCACCTTCATTATATTTAGTAAAAATGGTTATGCAGCGCTAAAAGTTAAAGCATGTGATAAAAAGTCCATATGATGCCCCAATAATAAAGTGATGAGCATCAGGAATCTTCAAGGAAAAATCTCTGAGTAAATTGCCCAGTCACCAGCTCAGGATGCTGTCTTAGTTAAGAGAACAGCTAAGGTGCTTGGTTCAATCCACTGTGATACACCGCCACATAGTGTCACCTAACTTGGTTCGTGGAATCGACAAGAGAATTGATTCTGTCGTAGGACTCGACCACT
>BLSH010319659.1:116338-142797 GCA_018402905.1 Glandirana rugosa | reverse complement strand
CCAGCACTGAGCCAGTGGATCCTTTGCACAGGTGGTCGTTAGCAAAGGAGCAAACCGTTAAAATGCAGCCAGGGTCTTGGGCCATGCGTTTAGTTCTGACAGAAAGAGTCTGGTAGATGACCACGAATGCAACTGCAGGTTACATTAATGGACTCACCAGAATGAACAAGGACTTAAAGAACTCTTCCAACCTTTTGTTCTGTAAGTCCTTGAAAATAGGTTTATCTTCCACATCGAGGTCTAGGTAGGGCAATAATGGCTGGGTCTACCACAAGGGCTGTCAATTTCTAAAAGAAACCCTCCTCAGCAGGGTATTGCCAAGCAAAATGCTTTGGAGGGACAAAATGTTTTTTAGGGTGAGACCAGTTATCTTACAAGGCGGGCTCTAATAGTGATTAGACTGGAAAGGTCTTTACAGGTTTGCACATTTTTAAAAGAACCTATGCTGGAGTCCTTGGGGTGAGCAGACTCAGGCTACTTTAACTCAAAGCACAATGAAACAATAAGTCTGCATTCACACAGGGGCGACCCGACTTCGGCGCGACTTTGCTAGGCGATATCAGCGCGACTTTCAGCGTGACTTCAGGCGACTTGACAACACAACTTTTTCCAGGCTACTTTGCCTTGACCAATCAGAGGAGTGAGGGAGGGGGTTGCCTAAAGATAAATTCTATTCTTTTAACTGTAAAGTCGCTTCCATGTGGATGGGGGATCCGACTTGGAGGCGACTTCTATTGAATCCTATGGGCACAAGTCGGGTAGAAGTCGCCTGGAAGTAGTACAGAAACCTTTTCTGAAGTCGCCTTGAAGTTGGAGCGACTTCAGTAGTGTAGGTTAAGATGGTTCCCATTCACTTCAATGGGATTTCAGATGTCAAGTGACTTGGGGCGACTTGAGGCAACTCAAGTCGAATCGCAAGTCGCCCCTGTGTAAATTGTGTCCAAATTGGACATAGATTCTGTCCTTGAAGTCAGAAATGGTTGCTGAAGCAGGAGGGATCCGTGGAATTTCCTAGGAAGACAGAAAATCAGACTGGGGGCAGTAGTCAAAACAGAGGGAATTAAGGCTTTTCGAAGTGAGACTATGACTCAACAGGGGGAGAAAAATGTCCAGTGTTGGCCAGGGACAGGAACGATAACTAGTATTGTGGTCTAGGGGAGGAAAAAAGGGAAGCATAAATGATTAGTGGGGTTAAAAGATGTCTGACCCGCTGTGTAATGGGAGAAGAAAATACACAAAGTCAGTGTCTGGGCTCCGATACATTGGAGGTCAATGTCTGTGCTCTCTTACACTTGTAGTCAATGTCTGTGCCCTGATATCATTGAAGGTCAATGCCTGCGCTCCCCATACATTGGCAGTCCTTGTCTGTGCCCCCTTACTTTGGCAGCCAGTGTATGTGCCCCCCTTACATTAGTGGTCATTGTGCCCCCTTTTTGTTCAATATGCCCCTTGTTTATTCCCTTACTGCCCAGTGGTGGTCTATGTGCCCCCCTTTGTTGGTGATCAGTGGGAGTGGGAGCGTTATTCACAGGATTGGCAGAGAAGGAAGAGAATCGGCAGCAAAGCAATGCTATCTTTACATTTGTAACCACTGCGACTGGCCATAACAGCAATCACTCTGATTATCTGTCTAATGACAGTGCAATCCCATGCATTGCCTGCACGCTGTACAGTTTAAAATGGCAAAAAGAATGCGGGTGGACACAGTGCTAGTGCCCAAGGAGAGGTGTGGCCAGTGCTCACCCTTATAGTTCAGCCTTTGAGGATCATGTAAATGGAAGACACCAAGGTGGTTCCTTAAGCTTAGTAAATTCCACTGACTTAGTAAACCAATCATTGGCAGAAAAAAATCCTGTATTTTTTAAATTTTACTTTGCACTTGATTGGCTATTCAAAGTGGACACAGTTTCACCTTATTTACCAAGCTTAGTGACTATTCACTTTGCTCAGCAAAAAGTCAATATTACTCCTTTAGTAAATTAACCCCAATTTATTTTATCGACAGTCTGATTTTGTGTTGACCCATCACAAAGCAAGTCATTTTTCACAGGTGTCCTTTTCTAAAGCAGCCTTTTACAGCACTGCCCAAACGCAAATGTTGGAATGCAAAGCACAGCGTTTGACAAGAAAAGGCTGCATTTGTCCTGCTTTGCCTGCAGTTCAAACACACTTCAATAGGACATGCTGAGGCTGAAAAAGGCAATGCATAGCAAGTCAAACAATGCCTGAACTGCTATCTACACTACTCCATTGAAGTCAGTGGGAATCTGACGAACTTGCATTTGACGTGTTTTAAACATAAGCCCTTGCTGTGCTTTCTTTACTGTTCTGGGCGCATATATGCAACAAGTTCTTTTTAAATGTAATGCTCTCTTGAGTGTGTTGGGAACCTATCCCTTTTAACATACAGTATGTATGCACTATAAAAATAGGTAAAAAAAATCAATGAAAAACATTGGTGATAAATGACACCTATATCTGAAGTCAATATGGTTCTAATGTTTAGCAGCCAAGTGGCTGCATCAGTAAATACCTTAACAAAATTTACTAAGGGCGGCATTGTATTGTGCACAAATGTATTAAATATGTGTCCAACATAAAGGGAGAAGCTAACGATTTAAAATGTAGTAATTTCTGCAGGATGCATTAGATATCAACGCCATAGGGGAACATTTTCTTTTCGGACATCTCTCAAGAATGTTAAGTATGTTGGGTATAATGCATGACAAAGCTTGTTTCATTTCATAGTAAATACAACATGTGGTGTTAGTGTATATGTTAAATAACACCAGGTTTTGTATTTACTAAAAATTAGGTTCAGAGCTGTCAGATTCTGGTTTTGATTCATTGCTTTGTAATCCTGTAAAAGGAAGATACATCATTTTATAAAACTGATTTGACATAAAATCAGTTGTCAGCTTTTCCTAATTTCCAAGGTTTTTGTCTGGACAGTTTCCCAGATTTCTGGACTGACCAACTGCAAAATATAAAACTATTTAATTCAATCCAATGTTCTGTTTTCTGTCTTCTGCAAATTGTTTTTTAACTGGTCTTTGAGTAAGTGTAGGGCCACCTTAATCCCAGGCAGATGAAGCTTTAGGTGGCTTGGTGGGCTAACATTTTAAACCTCAGGACAGAATCCTTCACTCTTTGAGGGGAAAAAGTAATTGGGCCCTAGTCACTTTAGAACATTTTAGAGAATTTTTTTTAGGGCACAGCAAGACAAATTCCTGCAATGTCCACCGGCAGCAGCTTGCACCCAGTTTTCCAGGACACTATTCAGCAACAAAGACTCCTCCCAAGATGCCCCACACATTCAGACATCTTCCTTGCTCCACTGTCAATAAAAGCCTTAGTGATTTAACAGGGAAAAATAAATATTCATAAATTAGCAATATTGTTTCTTATTATCGAGGACGCTCCTTTGCAACTAGCAGAAACAAACAATATCCTGTTGTGAACATACAGTTGTGAACATACAGGGTCATAGACACTTTCTAATACAGCTATAACTAAGCAGGTACCATAACTGCTTTGCTTAGTTTCAGAAATTATTTTTTTGTAAACAAGCCCTTACCCCCGCAAAAACCGCTGGTAATGACAGGTTTTTTGTTCTGGCATGACTCCTAAAGCTGCTCTATCCCCACTGACACACCCGGTTATAGGCAGAAGATCATTCACTCCTTGATAACTTAAGCAATAGCCCACAGACTACCAGATGGTAGGTTATGAAAATGTATTATATCAAAGCAGGTAAACTGTGCGTGGATTAGCATCAAACAATAGAACACTTTAAAGCGGTATAGCTAGGTAATGTGACCTTAGATAACTGATAATCAATCAAGTTAGTAACTTAGATAATTAGTAGTAAGCGGGATCAGAACCAGTTAATGCAATAATAATGTTCTTGAGTGCACTGTATACTGATACCCCAGATGTGGGTATCCATAAGTGTTCCTGAACAGAGTGCCACTAGAAGGGGATTGAAAATACCTGGCGCCTGATAGTTAACCTTGGCAGGCTTTTGGTGGGGCCCTTCTCTGGGTGGTGTACATAAACTGTTTCTTTGAGGGTATTGGTGGTAAATGTAGAAGGGCAGCTGAGTAAGAGTTGTCCGTATGGTGTTAGCTGTGTGTGGAAAGAGTTAGGACGTGTAGTTCAGCTCACTACTCCTGGCAGGTGATCAGCAGGTTCCAGGAGTCAAGTTCTACATGGTACAGTTTCTCAGCTCCAATCCTGGAGGCGCAGCAATTTTCTCACTCTTTCTATCTAGTTCAATCTCTGAGGGCAGCTTTGGCAGATTCTGAAGCAGGTCCGTCCTCTCTCCCTGATGTAGGTGGACAGGCACAGTAGCAGGTCCGCTTGGATCCTCTCCTTGGCTCTGCCCCTTGGATGTAAGATACAGACCCCAGCATTAGATCTGTACCATTTTCCCTCCTCTCTGGACTGGCCTAGATCTGTATCAGTTTGCCTGGTAAAATGCTGAAGCTTTCCTTCTCCAGGTGCAAAGTTTTGTGGGGATTGAAGTCCACAGCCTCTGAATGGCCAGCCAAAGGATGAAAACTGAGCACGCTAACACAGATCAGCTTCTGTACTTTCTCTTGTCAGATTAGAACAAGGAAGAAAGGTGACTGAAACGGTCAGCCAGGTATACCAGGTGGAAGATGTACATAAATTGAGAGACTATGATTTACAAAATACACATGTGAACACACACATAGAAAAAAATATTAAAAGTAACATACATTTTAAGGGAAACACTAGTTCAGCCTAGTTGCATTACTAAATTTAGAATTGGGACATATAGAAGGCACCTGGGTTAAAACTGAAAAAGTAAAATCAGGAAAGTAGACATACTAAAATTTAGAAAAGTATGTAAATAAAAATGGGAATTAAAACTGCTCCAACTAATATAAAATTGGGGGTAAAATACAGATGCATGAATACACCTAATAGAGTCAAGTTTACTAAGCATGAAATACTTAGTTGAGATTTACTATATGTGTGAGTGCATGTGCCAACTGAAGTCCATAGGAATGAATGGGATTGCAATGCATTGGACAATGATTTCTTGCTGGATCATGGACAGGTTACTATGTAGGTGGGGGGGGGGGGACAATAACTCACACAGACAGGTGCAATAAGAACTTTTATTGAAGCAAAACAGTAACAGTTCACCACACCCCCCCGGGGGGGGGGGTTGATATCTACCCGGCTGGGTACACTTACAGTTCCAGTGGTGTGACAGGTGCAGGTTCCAGCTGGAATGACAGCGTCTGTAAAGGGGGATCCAAATGTGGCCTGGCCATCTAGTACCAAACAGTGAGGTTGTCCAGAAAAGATGCGACTGTACGCATTCCCTCCTCTTCAGAAACCTTTCCCTAACTCTAGTACTGTCCCTAACCGATAGGGTAACATGTCCCTACTCTGTCTACATGCAAAAAATGTGCCAACCCCAGGAGCCAGGGCCTTAAATAGGTTCTGACTGACCCATGATGACTGCTTGAGTCACATGGGATGGCAGCATCCAATGGGGTAGCTTCCACACTGACCCAGGAAACTATAGAGCAACCTAGTTCCTCCTGACTTCCTTTCCAACAACAGTGACGCTGTGGCGAGTGCCCCCTACCGTGAAGAAAGTAGACTGCATGTGCCTACAAGTATAAGCCTGAAGTGGTGTGGGGATGGTGGGTGTCTTTAGGATGGAGGGCGCTCTGAAATAAAGCACTTTTTACACTTTAAGCATCAATCCCCATGCTTGCTCCACATTAGCCCGCTATCCAAATAACAGGACACATACCCAAGGCGTTCAACTCCAGTCAAGATTTATTGCAATGATAGCACACCACTCACTCCCTAATAAGACCATGTTCCCAACAAGAAGGGCTTAATCCGCAAGAGCAGACTCCAGGGCCTTGCCACCCAGCTGATTACAGAGAATCAAGGATGATACAGGCTGGCCTGTGAACGGTGAAAGTGGTTGGGTTTGTCAATGCCCATGCTGTTTAACTATAAATACCATCACCCCAATGAGCAGTAGAGGCTCTGGCATGTGAAAATTAAATGACAGGGTGTGAAGGTTAGAGCTGAGAGGGGGCATGGTTTAACTTTGACTTGAAGGGAAGTCAAGGCCAAGGACAATGGTTCATTTTGCACCCTTGACAAAGGATCCAAGGGGCTAGTTTTTAAATTTCCATTCATGTCATGCTTTCCTAAATCACCAGTAAGCCCCAGCTTCTCATTAATTTTCACAGCATCATCACCCAAGAGGAAAATAGGTCTCAAACATATGCATAGACAGATGTAAAAAAATAGGACCTTGTTACTGAGCAGGAAATTACATTTCTTTGTAACTTTTTTTCACGTCCCATAAAAAGCTGTGCGGTAGGAGTAACAACCTAAATAGAATCTAGGCCATTACCTATATCACTGTACCTAAATTTATTTATTTTATTGCAGTTCTAGCAAAATTGCTCAAGCACGGTCTATTGTGATATATCTTAAAATACCCATACACAAATGAAAGTTTCTCATTGCTTATGAAATAGCCTATCACAGATTGGCAAGGTGAAGTAAGTGTAGCTACGACCACATTTTATCAATACAGTGGTCAATAAATAAAAAATGCACATAAACCAATCAGAGGCATGGTCAAATACATGCATTTGGCACACAAGACTTTGGAGCAGCTACAAGGCTAAGGATGCACAGCACTCTGCTACCTCCCATCCCAAATGTTTGCTTCTTTCACTTGACCTGAGTGCATTTCTGGCAGATCAACAGGAATTTTTTGTACTTGCAGTATCTTTAAAGAGATAAAGCACATGGAAATGTGCATATATTGCAGAGATGTTTTGCCTATATAATTTTTCGCCCTTACATATGATTTATTGCTTTAAAAGACCAACCTATTTATTTTAATGACCAGAAATTTAAACCGCTCTCACTCTGCGTACCCAATAAATAAATAAATTGTATTCAATCAATAATTCACAAAACAGTGCAAATAGTGCAAATATGTGCAAAAATAAAGTGCAAAAAATGAGTCCAAACAGTTCATATATTGAGCCTTAGGTGGCGCTGCAACAATCAAATGGGACTTAGTGCAACACAGTTCATGATGGTGACAACGCCTCCACAAATATATGACAGGAAGTGATGGTGACAACGCCTCCACAAATATATGACAGGAAGTGATAGGTCCCAGAAAGAACACCAGGGTGTCTCCACACAAATGCCTTTAGTGATCCTCTCCACCGCAACATATAACCGCACATTACAGGTAGTCAAAACAAGCATAGGTTGAAATCACTCCACTTTGGATGTCTCATAGTCCCAGTCTCTCTCCGGATGTCTTTGAAGCTCATCAAGGATCATCCCATATTAAAGAACAAGAAAAGAGGGTTTCCCATGGTGAAGTATGTCAAGGTTTATTGTAAAATCAATTAAAATCACACTTACAATCTTGCTGAAAAAATTGCATATTCAGAAATAGGATGCCGTTCTGCGTTCCAGGTGCCTCCCACACAGCGGAAGTGGTGTGCTCAGTCAGTCCTGCCCTACTTACATCAGGAGCCCTGATGATGCCAGACTTACCTGCAAAATGGACTTAGGGCAGGACTAACTGAGGACACCACTTCCACTGTGTGGGTGTGTTACCATGGCTAAGTTTTAGCAACTTTATGTGCCATAATATGGAATAAGATTTTAAGACCATGTGCTTTCAGGATCAGGCTTCCCCCTTCCCCCTCCATTGATATATAAATAGAGCAGTTGGACAGTTAGAAAGGAAGTTCTCTGCAGGAAGTTGGTATATACAGGAAGTTGGTGGGAAGGGCTTGGGGGTTTTAAAACAAACATGTGGAGACAAAGAGGTTGTGTTTGAGAAGATGATGGAGCAATACATGGCTGCTAGAAGCTGGAGATCTTTGGAGCCATTTTGAGCTGGACTCTGGGAAAAGAAAGAAGGACATTACATCTTAAACCCTAAATTGAGTAACAGTTTAGTTTACCTAATGTGTACATATTGTACATGCTTATATTTTGCTAGAAAGGATGATTGTGCATGTTGTAGACATATTTTGTAAGTTGAGTTGTGTTGTATTGTGTATCCTACAGTTGTATGTGCATATTTTTCTGTTTAGTAAAGCATTGATACACTACAGAAGTCTAAGCTTCCTTGGTTTTACTGCACGAACCTTGCTAGATAGACGAAAGCAAAATATTAGGACGCACCTGGAACGCAGAATAGCATCCTATTTATGAATATGCGATTTTTTCCCCGCAAGATTGTAAGTGTGATTTTAATTGTTTTACAATAACCCTTGACATACTTCACCATGGGAAGCCCTCTTTTCTTGCTTTTTAATATGGGATGACCCTTGATGAGCTTCAAAGACATCCAAAGTAGAGTGATTTCAACCTATGCTTGTTTTGACTAACCTGTAATGGGGATCAAAACCATCTGCTGAGTGCGCTGTGTGCTTATATGTTGCGGTGGAGAGGATCACTAAAGGCATTTGTGTGGAGACACCCTGGTGTTCTTTCTGGGACCTGTCACTTCCTGTCATGTATTTGTGGAGGCGTTGTCACCATCACTTCCTGTCATATATTTGTGGAGGCGTTGTCACCATCATGAACTGTGTTGCATTAAGTCACTTTTGATTATTGCAGCGCCACCTAAGGCCCATTATATGAACTGCTTTGGACTCATTTTTTTGCACTTTATTAATTAATTATCTATTTATCCAATACATCCATTTGCGCGGGGAAGGGTTAAGGTATCTTTGACCATTGTTTTTCAACCTATTTATTTTATATTAACAATCTAAAACATTGGAACACTGCATTGACATAGAAAGATGCAAGTAAGTTATAAACCAAAAGTAAAATTAGAATTGTGAACAGTTAGAAAATAATATTGATTAAAATACAAAAATGTAAACATATCAACAGTAGAGTGATTTATGCATATTCCTAAATAGGAAACAATGAACACACTTCTAGATTTGATTGGACTGCAGAAATATATAATCTTGTGCTTGGTTGGTTAAAGGATTATATACAAATAGGAAGGAAATTAGGTAGGAAATTCCTCCTTCCTCCAATCAGAAATGAAGGGCTGGTCATTTGTATGTTAAGCTAATTTTCCAGGTCAAACTATCAGTGATGTTCAGACAAACATAACTGTTGATCAGTATATTGCACAGAAATAAGTACAGTCTCATTGGTTAACCCAGCCTTTCTCAATCAAGGTTTTTCTAGAGAGTAGCAGTCTCCAAAATGCGGCCCGGGGGCTGCATGCAGCTCTTTGTTTACCTTTATTTGGCCCTTGGGGCACTATTTCATCTGCGGACACCAACAATGGAGCATAATTCCTGTCGCTGACACCAACAATAGGGCACTATTCCTCTCTACTGACACCATTGAAAGGGCACAATTCTTTCCATCGATACAAACAATGGGGCAGAATTCCTCTCACTGACATCAACGACAGAGCAGAATTCCTCCCACTGACCCCAACGGGGCAGAATTCCTCCTACTGACACCAACAACAGGGCAGAATTCCTCCCACTGACACCAACAACGGGATATTGTTTACTCCCACTGAATCCCAGGACTTTTCTACTCCCACTGGCCCTAGTCTTGCCCCCTAAAGTCTAAATGACAGTAAATTGGCCCTTTGTTTAGAAAGTTTGGAGACCCCTGCTCTAGAGGTTGCTAGGAGTTCCTGGAGCAATGAACAATTTTCGGCTCCCAGATAATTAACCACTAACACAATTTCCCTGAGACCAGAAAGTTCTTTTTAAGGGTTCCTCCATATTAAAAAAGTTGAGAAAGGTTGGTTAACATATTTAACCCCTTCCTGCCCATCATATGCAGAATGAGGGCTGGGAAGTGGTTCAGTTATCCTGACTGGGCGTCATATGACGTCAGCAAGATAACAAGCCAGCGCGTGCCCGCAGGGGCGCGCAGCTCGGCAGTCGGAGCTGTGGTGTGTCAGTCTGACACACCACATCGCCGATCTTGATAAAGAGCCTCTGACGTAGGCTCTTTACCACGTGATCAGCTGTGTCCAAACACAGCTGATCACAGTGTAAATAGGAAGAGCCTCTTATCGGCTTTTCATCTATCCGCACTGACAGAATTGAGTAGAGGAGAGCCGATCGGCTGCTCTCCTGACAGGGGGGGTCTGTGCTGATTGATTATCAGTGCAGCCCCCCTGAGGATGCCCACCCAGGATCACCAGGGATGCCAATCAATGCCCAATAGGGATGGCACTCAGTGCCCATCAGTGATGCCTGTCAGTGCCTCCTGATCAGTGCTGCATAACAGTGCCATCTATCAGTGCCAACAATCAGTGCCACCTATCAGTGCCCAGTGCCACCTATCAGTGCCCATCAGTGCTGCATATTAGTGCCGCCTCATCAGTGCTGCCTCATCAGTGCCAATCAGTACTGCC
The DNA here is from genome assembly GCA_018402905.1 of Glandirana rugosa. Classification (NCBI taxonomy): domain Eukaryota; kingdom Metazoa; phylum Chordata; class Amphibia; order Anura; family Ranidae; genus Glandirana; species Glandirana rugosa. The sequence goes on along the minus strand of BLSH010319659.1, from coordinate 132,335 downwards.
TCATCAGTGCCCATCAGTGCAGCCTCATCAGTGCTCATCAGTGAAGGAGAAAACGTACCCATTTATGAAGTAATGTTAACAGAAACAAAGAAAAACTTTTTTTGTCAACATTTTCGGTAATTTTTTATTTGCATGCAAAAAATAAAACACCCAGAGGTGATCAAATATCACCAAAAGAAAGCTCTATTTGTGGAAAAAAATTATAACAATTCTGTTCTGGTACAGTGTTGCATGACCGCGCAATTGCCATTAAAAATGCGACAGCACTGAAAGCTGAAAATTGGTCTGGGTAGGACGGGGGGAAAGTGCCCTGTATTGAAGTGGTTAAATTACCTGTTAGACACTAAACTCTCACACATTTGCTAGTATGTTTCTGAATATCCCTACCTATTAAGACTGGTTAGAGCTTTCGTCATATTGAGGTCATGCTCAGATTTGTTTGCATTTTTTGTTGCATTTTTTGTGATGAAAAAGTTCTGGAACCAGTTACTATGCTTGTGTGATACAACCTATGGCTGTTACAATATAAACATTTTGATATGTGAGGTTCTGTTAGGCTGGAAGACCTCCCTTTCTTTCAACATAAGGAACTTTACAGACAGGCTCTGCCCCCCCACCCCAAAGCACCTTACCCCCCCATGTTGATGGGGACAAGGGCCTCTTCCCCACAACCCTGGGCTGTGATTGTTGGGGTCTGCGGGCTTCTCGGAATCTGGAAGCCCCCTTTAACAAGGCCCCCTCCATGTACATTGTACCCCTACTCATTCACCAAAAAAAGTGTCACATAGAAAAAAAAAAGACAGATTTTGACAATCCCTTTATTAAACATAAAAAAATAATGTCCCCTCGATGTAGATCCAACGTCAATCACGCCGCCCGCTGCACTGCCACACCCAAAAAATAAAAAGCTCCGCACTTGTCGAAGGTTAATCGCTGACTGCCCACTCCTCTGTCTGACAATTCTTAAATAGGTAAGGGGCAGGGCCACCCGGCGATGTTACCTGGTCACCCCGCCCCTTGTGATGTTACCGTCCGGTGGGCCAGACACGAAGGGCCTGGTATGGATCTGGAGGGGACCCCACGCCATTTTTTTCTCAAATTTTTAGCCTGCAATTCTTTTTTTTGCATTCAGCAGCTGATGACTCATCCGTTGTTAAGGATGCGGCAGCCAGAATTCCCAGCCCTCTCCTTAGCAACCATCTATATAGAGTGTTTTTAAAGAGAAAAAAAAACGCAAAATGCATAAAAACTGCATGCAAAATGCATAAAAAATGCGTGTTTAAAAACGCAACACAAAACGTGCCTGAAAAATGCATCATCCGCAACCGCATAGATGTGAACCTAGACTTATTCATATCTATAGCCTGGTTTAGGGCTCTACAGGAGATATTTTGTATTTCCCCGTGTGATTGGGATATAGACTAATATAATTAATTACTCATATGTCTTCTTAGTTTTACCATTTGTGTGTCTGGGCTGTGACTTTGTCCTCCATTCCCACAAATACCTCAATGGGTAAGAGACTGGACAGGTTACAAAACCTTATCTAATCACTCTTGTTTTCTGCCTCATAAGCTAGTGGAGGAATCTCCAGTACATCTCCACCACCTCTCCTCATAGTCTCCTGTACATGGATGAATTAATTCTTGTAGACAAACCATCTATCTTTGGGTTGCATAGACAGCCTCTCCATACAAATGACTGGGGTTTGTCCACAACTGTGCAGAAGATGTTAGAGCTGACCAGAAGAGTTTTTAGCAGCTGTTTGGTTACCCATAGGCCAGAGAGGCTGGATATGCCAGGGTTGTTTACTGGTAAATGTAAGACCTTGAGAGAGAGAAGGAGAGTCCACTAAAGCAGTGTTCCTCAACTCCAGTCCTCAAGGCCCACCAACAAGTCATGTTTTCAGGACTTCCCTCAGATGAATCGGCTGTGGTAATTACTAAGGCAGTGAAACTGATCAAATCACCTGTGCAAAATAATGGAAATCCTGAAAACATGACCTGTTGGTGGGTCTTGAGGACTGGAGTTGAGGAACACTGCACTAAAGGATAATTACATGAAAGTCAAGAGCCAAGTATCACAATTAGGTATGGGTTGAACACCCCCCCGGTTCGGTTTGCACCAGAACACCGCGAACAGGCAAAAAGTTCAAGCGAATATGTGAGCCCTATTAAAGAAAAGTAAACCCTGATGGATTTTACTTCCTCTTTATTACCCTGCAAAGTAAAGACATAATGGGCTAGTATGCATACCTGCAGAGGCATAACTAGAGCTTTCAGGGCCCTGGTGCAAGAAATTATGAAGGGCCCCCCTGACCCCTGGCCAGGGCCCTTCCCTCTTCCCACTGATCCTGGGGCCCTTTACTCTCGTCGCAGGTCCCTATATTACAGTCCCACTGAATAAATTAATAATTGTGTACCGAGCCTCCCATTCATTCAGAAATGGAAGTATAGTAAAAACAGTTTACTATGATTCAGTTATAAGTGAACCAATTGGTACCAATCACTGACTGTCCATTCAGAAAAGGAAGGAGACGGTAACTGACAAATCTACCGACCCATTCCCATCTCTCAATCATGACACATCTTCTACAGCAGCTGGCAGCAGAGAGGGGGTGGGGGGGGGGGCAGGGAAGCACACAGGGACCCTGGTAAAGCAGTAGACAAGTAAAATGGATAGGAGGAGCGGCGGGGGCAGCATATAGAGGAACCAATCTCCTCCATTAGGGGGAAAATGGAGGAGATTGGTTCCTCTAAATGCTGCCCCCGCCATCCCTCCTATCCAGGTGTACAAGGGAGGCACACGGACCCCCTGGAGCATAAGGCCTGGCTGCAACCCCTGCAACTCCTGTAGTTATGCCCCTACTTACCTGTATTCAAAGCCCGCGCTGTCCCCGCAAGCAGGCCGCATCCATGACTCCCCCTCTTACTTCCAGGGCCATGGACTCCGGCAATGTGATGGGCCGGAGTCTTGTGATGTCACTCCCATGCATGCGCACGGGAGCTGCCAGTCACGGCACGATGCTAATGGAGAAAAAGCATGGCGGCCCGTTTATTCACTGCGCATGTACCGATGACGTCAGCACATTACAGTGTATACTTACTAATCCGTGCATGTTTAGGAGATATTCACGGAACCTACAGGTAAGCCTTATTATAGGCTTACCTGTAGGTTAAAGTGGTTGTAAAGGGTTTACAACCACTTTAAAGTCTATGGGACACGAACATGGAAAATCAAAAGTGCTCATTGTAAAAGCTTGTATGCAAGTTATTGCCATAGAAAGTGTATGGGGACCCGGGTACTGCCCTAGGGGACATTTATCAATGCAAAAAAAAGTTTTTAAAACAATCGTTTTTTTAAGGAGCAGTGATTTTAATGATGCTTAAAGTGAAACAATAAAAAAGAAACATTCCATTAAATATCGTGCCTGGGGGGTCCCCTTAGTCTGCCTGCAAAGTGGCGCATCTGTGCGATGTATATAAAATGCCACAGCAATAATGTAATTTCTAAAGGAAAAAATGTAATTTAAACTTGCCCGCGGCTGTAATGTATTGCCTGCTCCCGGCAATATAGATGAAAAATCAATTTAAAAAAAAGGCATAGGGCCCCCCCTAGATCATACCAAGCCCTTCGGTTCTGGTATGGATTTTAAGGGGAACTCCATGTCAAAATTTACAAAGAAAATTGGTGTGCCCCCCCCCCCCAAAATCCATACCAGACCCTTATCTGAGCAAGCAACCTGGCAGGTTAAGATAGGGGAGGGACGAGCGAGCAACCCCCCCCTCCTGAACCATACCAGGCCGCTTGTCCTCAACATGGGGAGGGTACTTTGGGGTGCCCCCTAAAGCACCTTGTTTCCATGTTGTTTGGGACAAGGGCTTCTTCCCGACAACCCTGGCCAGTGGTTGTCGGGGTCTGCAGACGGGGGGCTTATCAGAATCTGGAAGCTCCCTTTAACAAGGGGGCCCTCAGAACTCGACCCCCCCTATGTGAATGGGTATCGGGTACATTGTACCCCTACCCATTCACCAAAAAAGTGTCAAAAAGTAAAAACCACAGGAGACAAAGAAAAAAAAAGTGTCCCACGATGTACATCCATCGTCAATCACAACGCCTGACGAACCTGAAAAATATAAAGACCGAAAAAAACTCAGCCTCCTTGAGAGGGCTCGCGCCGACTGCTGTCTTTTCGCTTTGACAGCTCTTATATAGGCAAGAACGGGGCCACCCGCTGATGTAACTGGATGACCCCGCCCCTTCTGACCTCACATGATGTCACATGATGACAGAAGGGGGTGGGGTCACTCTGTTACACCACCAGATGACCCTGCCCCGCCCTTGCCTATATAACAGCTGCAAAGCCAAGAGACAGCAGTCACCGGGAGGCCTCCCATCAAGGCGGAGCTTTTTTAATCTTTTCTATTTTTTGGGTCCGTGGAGCGCAAAAACTGTCTCCTGTGGTTTTTACTTTTTTGACACTTTTTCTGTAAATGGGTAGGGGTACAATGTACCCAATACCCATTCACATAGGGGGGCGGGATCTGGGGGCCCCCTTGTTAAAGGGGGCTTTCAGATTATGATAACCCCCCCGCCCGCAGACCCCAACAACCACCAGCCAGGGTTGTCGGGAAGAGGCCCTTGTCCCTATCAACATGGGGACAAGGTGCTTTGGATGGCACCCCAAAGCACCCTCCTCTTGTTGAGGGCATTTGGCCTGGTAAAAATAAATTGGCGTGGAGTTCCCCTTAAAATCTGTGCCAGACCCAAAGGGCCTGGTATGGATTTTGGGGGGACCCCACACCGTTTTTTTTTACATTTTGGTGTGGAGTTCCTTTTAAAATCTATACCAGACCCAAAGGGCCTGGTACGGATTTTGGGGGGGACCCCATGTCATTTTTTTTCTTAATTCTGTCATAGGGTTCCCCTTAACCACTTCAATACACGGTGTTATATATACACTACATTGACTGCACTATATATTCTCCACTGTATTGCATATACTACACTGACTGCACTATATATAGTATATAACTGTATTATATATACTACGCGGACTGCACTATATATACTGAACTGTATTATATATACTACGCGGACTGCACTATCTATACTGAACTGTATTATATATGCTACGTGGGCTGCATTGTATACTCTGAACTGTATTATATATACTATACGGACTGCACTATATACTCTGAACTGTGTTATATATACTACGCAGACTGCACTATATATTCTGAATTGTATTATATATACTACAAGGTAGTGGCGGCTGGTGAAATATTAAGATGGTGGGGCGCCAGACCCTGCCCTTCCTTTTTGCCCCATCCCACTTCTTAGAAGCCACACCCCTTATAGGCTCCACCCACTCTGTACACAATGTACAGTATAACTCAGCTGTCAGTCTTAATTCTCAATAAAATATTGCTGGCTCATTCATCCATTAAATCCCAAAGGTAAAGAATTACATTAGCTGTGAGGTCTGCACAGGAACCCAGCACAGACTGCTATTATGTGGGTTTTCATGTATGTGCTATGCCATCAAGCTCCATCCTAATTCCTTATTTTATAATAGGAACGCTGGAAATCCTCTACTAACCCCTGACACATGGTGAGCCATAAAAATGTCCCTGGTTTTTGGAACTGACCAGCTTCACTAACATAAATCTGCATTATCTGTCAAAAAAAGCTCAAAATGTAATTATAAAATCAGGCTATTTAAGATGCCATTGAAAAGCAGTTATTTTAGAGAAATTGTCATGAGTAGACATTCCTCTTGTTCTGATGTTTGATGCTGAGATACACAAAGGCTGAGCACAGGCAGCTTCAACCAACACAGCAACTCCACTCCTGGTGACTTGTTGTTCCCTGCATTGGAAGTCATGAATCATTACCAACAATGCACTGAATGCGGGGATGAAGAAGTCACCAGGAGTGGAGTTGTTGCTGTTTTGGTTGAAGCTGCCTGTTAAACAGTAAAGTATGAAGAGCTGAGGGTGTGCGGTGCTGCTGAGCTCTGTGGTCCCCCAATGTCAGCAGACTAATTGCAGATCAATTACTGCCTGTGTATCCCTGAGAACTCCCTGTGACTTACATGCTGGCTCAGAGTTCTTATCCTACTGCTGAGCTTTGGAAGGGACCGTTCAGCCTTATCTGTTATCTATGGATGCAGACTAATCACTGCCTGTGTATTGCTGGCAGCTCCCTGTCATGCATGCTCAGAGATCTTACCTGGCAGACATTGCTGTGCTTGGATCTTTACCTGGTTTCCTCATGTCCTCTCCCTCTGCTCTGTACAGGATGGTGGGTGGGGGAAGGGTCCCTGGTGGAGAGGGGAAACACTGCTGGAGAGGTAGAGACCAAGTGTCAGAGTGCGACTTATGGGGGGGGGGGGGACCTGGCTAGACAGCAGGCTAGAATAAGTAACTGCGAGCAGAGAAAATCTTAGCTCCCCCCCAGGCAGAGACCAAATGGACTAGGCAGTTTAAGGTCTGCAGATTTAAGCGTCCCAAAAAGCTCCTATTCTCAGAATGGAATGTTGGAAAGCAGCCAATGAGGATGGAGAATTCATTTTACTGTGTTCTAGATAGGGTTTTTTAATGAGATTTGGGATGTTTGCCCTGTTGCTAGGTAGATTACACTTCTCTTTCTTATCTAATCTGTCTATTCCAGCAATTAGCAACAGCAGCACAACTAGAGAGAAATTCCAAAGATTTTTTTTCTTTGGAGTTTCTCTCTAGCTGTGCTGCTGTTGGTTAATAATTATAGTTAATTTTTATTTTTATTTCTTACTTATTTTTTTGGCGGGGCACTGCCCCAAGAGCCCTTATGGGCGAGCCTCCACTGCTACAAGGACTGCTTTATATACTCTGAACTGTATTATATATACTACATGGACTGCACTAGATACTCTGAACTGTATTATATATACTACACGGACTGCACTATATACTCTGAACTGTATTATATATTCTACACTAACTGCACTATATACTCTGAACTGTATTATATATACTACACTGACTGCATTATACTTTGAACTGTATTATATATACAGGCAGTCCCCGGGTTACAAACAAGATAGGGACTGCAGGTTTGTTCTCAAGTTGAATTTGTTTGTAAGTGGGAACAGGTACATTTTTTAAGTGTAGCTTCAGCCAAAAAAAATATTTTTAAGCTTTTTGGATAGCATAGGGAAGGGGTAACACCCCTGTAATGTTTGTTTTGCTGTCTATGTTTCTGTTCAGAAGATTTCACCTCACTTCCTGTCCCAATGATAATTGGATTTTGAAAATTTTGGGTTGTTGTGGAAACAAACCTTGGTGATAAAGCATCAGTAGAGACATCTTTTTCTCATAATAACTCTTAAAAGAGTGAATTTCCCTTCCTAGGGGGAAATTTCCTCTCACTTCCTGTAGTCTCCCTCCATTTGTAAGTAGGAGTCTTTTGTAAGTTGGATGTTTGTAACTAGGGGACCGCCTGTACTACACCATATACTCTAAATTGTATTATATATACTACACTGACTGACTGCACACTACACTAACTACCTGCTTAGTTCTCCATGCACTATATAAGGCCGCCGTGTAAGCAGCAGCCTTATATAGTGTGGGGCGTGGACTTAGCCGCTGAGCCATGATTGGCCAAAGGCACCTTGCCTTTGGCCAATTATGGCTCTCACAGCACATTGTGCTGTGATTGGCCAAAGCATGCAGGTCAGGTGTATGCTTTGGCCAATCAGCAGCTGTCAATGCACTGCGATCTCGCAGTACATTATGGGGCGCTCCGCAGTGGGCCATATGTTTGTTTGTTCTACCAACAAACGAACAGCCGATGTTCGAGTCAAACTTACGTTCGACTCGGACAGCGGGACCGTCCCTAGTTACAATGTATCTGGAACTCTACTGTAGACAGACATAAGGAAAAATGAATGTTCTGTGCTGGGACAAAGCAGAGTATTTTTCAACATGGCAGGCCCTAAGAGTAAATTTTAAATCGCATTGTAACATTAATCTGGACACTGACAGACACGACATGAAACATGTTACCTTATCTAATTAGCAAGTTGCTGCATGTCCAAGTACTCTTGTATGGATGACAGATTCCCTTTAAAGACTCTTCTTGATTAACAATCTGTCTTCTTGCCTGACTCCTACAGAAGGGGGTTTTATGTGACAGTGTTTTCCCAGTTCTCTGATATATATTCAGTTGTGTGAAAAGGTAACACTACTTATATAGGAATTGCAAACAAAAACTTTTTTTTAAATTTCTTTATTTTTGATAGAGTGGTTAAGGGCTAGCACACTACTGATTGGGTCCCAAATGAGGCAGTTTCACTCAACTTCCTGTCTTGGTGACAAAGGGGGGATCTCTCCACTGAGGATCCACAGTTAAAATAAAAAAACTGAAAAAGATATTTAATCTGACCATACAGTGATCAAAATGTGGCCAGTCACTCAAATGATCGACTTCTTTGATTGACTTATGTCGAAGGGACATGTTGTAAATTTTTCCAATCAACTGCAGTCGCTAATCAGTGTATTCTGACAGCAGTGGGTGCCGCTGTCAGAATACAATGTCTCCTTAGGGCAGATTCTACAGATGGAGGAATCTTTTATTCAGCCACTAGCTGAATGAAAAAAAAAAAAAAAGTGTGAGACTGGTGATGGTGGAGGTTTGAAGGTCTCTCGGATGATCTGCGGAGTTACATGAACTATTTGCACCGCATTATTGCATATGGAAATTTTTTTTGCAGTTATAATATTTTTGCACAGCATTTGCACTTTATATGAGAATATATTCCTTAAAGACTAATTCATTTCACTCATATTAATTGTTTTTGACATCTTTACAAGTTTATGTGAATCACTCTTCACATTGCACTTCATAGTTCTATTGTTTGAAAACTTTATTTTGCACACTAGTGGCCCCCCCCGTGGCCATTTTTTGTTATTGCATTTTTTGTTATTGCACTTTGTCAAAATTACTTGGGAGCGCGTTTTTAATATTTTTTTCTTTCACATTTGATGACATTATTTGTCTATACCACGGGCAACCCCAACAGAGATTATTTCATCCATATGCGCAGGTATAGAATCCATTGTGTGGTTCTCTCCTTTCATTAGGTGTTACGGTTTGTTTTACCTTTGTCATAAAGGGATACATTGTGTTATTTAATAACTAAATAGAAGTTGCATTAAAGGCCACATTTTAAATGCTCATGTAATATATATATTGTGTTAGTATAGCACAGTTCTGTAGAAGAGAGATGTGAGCCTAGACCGGCCTAATGATGCAGCTCAAGGGGATTGTGCCCATGATGCCCAAGGCTCACAGGAAGTTAGTTGAATGATGCCAGGCATCTATCAACTCCTTCACATGTGCAATTCATTTCAGTCTGAATATAAATTCGGATGAATTTTTGGTTATTAAGAGATGCGGGTGTATCCGAATCTCCAAGTTAAATAGTAATGAATTTAATTGAAATTTGTTTATTTTGGTTCGTTTCTTTGTTTTCTAACAAATTTCAAATTTTCAGAACGATTCGAATTTGGAACGGTCAAAAAATGATCGACCGATTTGAATTCTGTGTGAAAAATAGCTGGTTGTTAAGGAGTCCTTAGCAACCGATAGCTCATCAGCTGTCAGCGGGCTTCCCTGCTGAGAGCTAAAATGTAAATAACAGAATGCCGGCAATGAAAAATTCAGAAAAAAACAACATGGGGTCCACTTCCAATCCAATCCCTTTGGGTCTGGTGTGGATTTTAAGGGGAACTCCATGCCAAAATTAAAATACCAGACCCTTAGGCTGGGTTCACACCGCAGCACGGAGCGGCTCCCAGCAGGGGTCCGGGGCATCCACATTCACCGTTTCAGGACAGATTTCAGCCCAAATTTTTGGCTGAATTTGGACCTGAAACAGACCAAAAGACGCACAGGACCTCTGTGCAAATCGCACTGGAGCCACTCCAGAAAACCTGCATCCAATTTGCACTAGTATGAACCCAGCCTTATCCGAGTATGCAACCTGGAAGGCTAGGAAAGGGGGGCCCCTAACCATTAACCAAAAAAAAGGGAGTAAAGACACAACACAAGTTTTTTAACCAAAGTTCAGGTCAGGATCTAGGGGGTCTCTTGTTAAAGGGGACTTCCAGATTCCAATAAGCTCCCTGCCCGCAGACCCCCACAACCACCGTCCAGGGTTGTAGGGAAGAGGCCCTTGTCCCCATCAACATGGGGACAAGGTGCTTTGGTGCTCCAAGCATCCCCCCATGTTGAGGGCATGTGGCCTGGTATGGCTCATTGTTAAATTTTGGCATGGGGTACCCTTAAAAGGGGACCCCCACGCTATTTTTTTCTGAATTTTCTATTGCCGGAATTCTTTTGTTTACATTTCAGCACATTTCGGTCATCGGTTGTTAAGGACACAATGGTTGGCTTCCCTGCCCACTCCTTAACAACTAGCTATTCTTCACACAGAATTTGAAATGGTCGATCGTTTTTCGACTGATCTGAATTTGAGTCATCCTAAAAATTTTGAAAAGATTACTAAATGAAACCAAATGAATCGAGTTCTGAATTGAATCAACGAAATTAAATTAGTAACATAACAAATCTATCCGAAAGCAAACAAAACAATTTTTTCCATTCTGCATGTACTATATATGTATATATATCAACTCCAAAGAGCAGCAGCAGTTGCAGTAGTAGTGTTTCGGGATTTATAGTGTGCATACAGCAGTGCACATGACCCCCAACTAATATATACTGCTCGTGCCAAACAGAGGTGAGGGAAAAAAGGAGAGAGGACCTTACAAAAATGCAAAAAAACTGTAAAAAAGAACTTCATGAAACATAGATTGCAGGGTCATTACGTAGTGGATATATACGGATTATCTTTGGGAAATAAAGATATTGTTTAGCGTCACTTTACACTGTCATACCTCTTGCTGCAGAATCAGTGCAGTCCAGGTAACTCAGGCACTGTGCAAGATCCTGGAGGTTCTATGCTCACATGTTTTTTTTTTTTATTTCATTTTTAATTTCATTTTTATTTAATTTCAAATAAGAAATTTGTACTAAGAGAAATATGTTGGTTACAATTGCTGACTACCTTCTGAGAATGATAACTGCCTGGCTGTCTCTGGCTTTAAGGCCTGATGCACAGAGGCCCTAAACCCATGTAATGTAAACTTCAGTGTGTTTCCCTGGCCAAAAGTCATAGAGGCCGCTCATAAACATGAATGGCTATGCAGGGCAGTAGTGGTGTATATGCCAAATTTCTGCATAGTAAAAGTATGTTTCCACTATAAACATAGACATGTGTAATTTCTGTTTTTTTTGCATAGGTCTGTACACACGAGCACCGGCGTATACCTAAGTACAGCCATGCACAGCCCTTCCTTTCTATGAGCAGCTGCATGCAACCCCTGGGTTTTCAAATACGCTGGAATTTACATTGCATTGGCTCAGGCTCCCGTGTGTGAGGCCAAATCTTTTTTGAGTCACTGACATAGGTGTGCACAGCCTATTGCATTAGGGTGTGCACCCCAAAGCTCAAACATATTTCAATGTGTGTGCATGTGTATATACAGTATACTGACGGTGCTGAGCAATAGTCGGTGTCGGTAGGGCAGAGATTGGTGTCAGTAGAGTAGTGGACAGTGTCAGCAATTTTTATTTTGATCATTTTTTTACAGTATTTTTAGGAGCCCCATTAGGGGTCTTTGGTGAAATATCAAGGGTCTAAACAGGGGGAATCTGCACCACACATGGTGATTAGGGTGTGCCCAGGCACATCTGGCACACCCTGTGCACACGCCTATGGTTATTGATCTGGAAGAAGCATGCAACAAGTAAACTCAGAGCTCCTGATCAGTTTAGTCATTGATCCAAAAAGCCTTGAAACAATTACATGACATTAGAGTGACAGCCAAGCAATTGGTATTTTTAGATGAAGCCAGCAGCAGAAGCTTAGATATTTCTGCTTGTTCAGATTTCCGACAATTAAAACAGACCGCATCTTTTCTGAAATCAACCTGATTACATTTGCAGCTTGCCTCTGTCTTAAAAAAAGGGTATAAACTAACACATTAAAACATACCACTTAGAAATGGAAAGGATGCCCCTGTAGACATCTCATAAGAGACCCACCTAATTAAATCAACCATATCAGAGGTTTGGATAAAGCAGAAGGGCAAAATCATTAGTCAATTTAATCTGTTAGACTTGCGCAAAATTTTTCACCAACTTTATTTTGAGAAGTCCCTCCTACGTGTTTAATGCAGAACTTTTGAGGTCTGGCAATTTTTTTTATTTTGTGTTTTCTGTATAGTATGTTTCCACTATAAACATAGACATGTGTCATTGGTGAGCAATTCATTCCCCAAGTCATCTATGCACAAAATGAATTCTGAAATATTTATTGTTGAACAGCGCCACCTGGTGACTATCTAAGGATTTGTAGGAATACAGCATTCTGATAAACACAATGGTAATTTCATCTGATGGCTGTGGGATAACACCTAAAAAAGTTGCATATCCTGTTACTGTAACAGATGTTCTACTTTACCAAATATATTACGACTATTTATAATATGCTTTACAGTGCCTGGCATAGACTATACAAAAATAACATTTTGGCAATTTCTATCCAATACCGCTTTTGCTTCTTTTATGTGCTCACCCTGTTAAAGGCATGCTGCCTCTTGTCAAGTACAACTAGTTTTTAAACTTCCTATGGGACAGTAAGCTATAATTATTCTCTCTATATACTGTTTACATCAACCCAGCTTGCTTCCAAGCCTGTAGGCAGATGCCTAATTGGGGGTACACACCTCACCATATTCTACCTAACGTTGTCACTTTTTTATTGATTAAAATATGTTTTAGTGAAGTCTTGTCTATTTGGCTGCCCATGAGTCAGGAGCGGGTTTGGGTGCTGATTCCCAGGTGTTTATGGCTCTGCCCCCTTGTGGCGGGCTCTAAACCTGGCTGTGTCCTTGGGTCATAGATGGGATAGTACAAGGAGGACTGCAGCCACATGTAACTCAACTCTCAATTGGACTGTATTGAAAGGACTTTACTTGAGTTATGAGGTATGGACTGGGCAGCTTGAAGGTACATTTCAAGTATTATAAGTTTCAAGACAGTGCCTGGTCTGAAGCTTCTTACAAAAAGGGGTGCGAGCCTGGAATATCAAAAGAGCTGGGCTTGTAAGTTGAAGAGAAGTGGTGAAGAGTCATTACAAACGTCTAACCTTCAGAGTAGTTGGAGGAGAAGAGGTTATATTGCCGTTGCCATGGGAAACTGAAATTATGTTTGGTGTTAAAGTAGCCAGTGGAAAACGGTGGTGACTTGGCATGGGTGACAGAAAGCCCTGGTAGTGAGGGTGTTTGCAATCTTAATCCCCTACCTAGCAATTGGTGCCCCACATACAGGGATTGATATTGTGAAACAAGGTATCCTATGAACCTAGCCTGGGAGGTCATGGCATAGAAGAGGAAAAGTAAGTGAGAGGCCTGAGGAATGAAGAAGCTCAGAAACATGTGAAGAGATGATCTCTGTTGTCAGAAAGAAGTCCTGTGTTGTCACTGAGAGCGAGGTGACATGTTAAGCTGTGCTGGTGGACAGGGGTGCAGAATCCAGAGTTCCCCCTCAGAGCGTTGCATCTATTGGGAGAAGTAAGAGTACAGTTAGTGTAAAGTAAAGTGTGAATCACTGAGAAGTGCATCATACACAAAGGGTTAACTGTGCAAGTGAAGTCTGCTTGCCTTTAAATTGGAGTGCTGCTTTAACGTTGATTTTATGTGACTGCGGCCTCCTCCTGTGAGTTCAGGCATTGGCAAGCGTTGGTCTTGTGTCCCTGATCGGGTGTGCTAAGCCTGCCCACAAGCCCTTCTTGGTACAAGCCACTGAAACCATTTCTTACAATATGAACATGCACCTTCATTGAACCATTCATCTTGCTGAATTTGGTCTGGTGTTTACACTACAGGTGAAGTAACCATCAGTGAAGAAAACCTCCTGATGGTCCCTGTTCCTTTGGGGCCCATTAAATGATGTTCATTGTGTTTGGCTCATATCCAAGTTCATTTGGTCAGGCCTCTAGGACGCAGTGCAGATGTTGGGCCTGGTCCCATTTTTACTGTCCCAAGCTCTTAACTCAATACCTTTATCACCACAGGGTCACATTTCTACTAGTGCAAACAAATGGCAATCACTCCAACCTATAACTGATCTTTGCAGCAAGGAGCACATGGAAACGTGACCCATGTCAAAGTACAACAAACAAAATTTCCAGCTCACATACCAGCCAACCTACAACAGAGCTAACTGACCCTGTCTAACAGTTCACATTCACAGGGTTTAATTTGCACACATTTGCAAATACATGTGTAAGCTACAGAGGCCATGTTACCGCACTCCAGTGTTCTGTGTGTAGCGGTACCCCTGTAGGAGCTGCTATGTCATTTATATTTGTTCCCGAACCTCCCTCTGATTATCCTGCAGCCAGTCACTATGGCATTTTCACACAGCCAGGTGCACACACAATCCTACTCGTTTCCAATGACTAGTCTAGGGGATGACTTTTCAATGCTTTATTGTTGAAATTTGGATAGGAGAAGGATAGGCATTAGATACTTCAAGTTAACTGACTGTAACTGGGGACAAATTCTCCCTAGCTCTGTATAGCAGGCGGTCGGTGGCTTCACACAGCAGACTGACTCCAGTGAAACAAGTCCCCTTCCAATCAATCAAGGACAGGCTGGGCTTTGCCTCTTCAAGACACTAGCCAGTGTCTCCTTTCTAACTCAGTGTAGCAAACTACCAAAGGCACTTTATGGTAGGCTGACTATAGCAGAACAAGTCCCTTGTTAAGCAGTAAGGACAGAAGATGGACTCTGTTCTTCAAGACACTCTCCAGTGTCTTCTTTCTAGCTGGCACACCCAATTAAGCTGATATGAGGGCAGGGGAAAATTCTAGCATCGCAGTCTCAAGGATCCTCTCACAGATCTGTACTCACACCATGTCCTGGGACAGTCGGTAGCCCTTTCTCTGCCAACCTCCAAGCGACACTTTGCCACTGCAGTATCAGACCGAATCCAAGGACAGCCTCCCTCTGTCAGCTTTCAAAGAACTGTGGGTTGCAGCTTCAGCATCAGGATAGGCCTCGACTAGGCCTAGCAGCCAGCAGCCTCCTGGATAGGCTCTCGGGCCCAGCAGCCAGGAGCTTAACACACGCCTCCACCCCTCAGGCTTCGGTGGGCTGGGACTCCTAACCTTGAGCCCATGTGCTCCCTTTTATATGAAGGTGTTCACCCAAAATGCAATGGGGCACCACTACCCTGCTAGTTGGTCAGAACCACCCTCAAATACACCTGCTGTTACTGGCTGAGGTTTTCCCCATCTGTCCAATATGGACCCACACTACTGGACAGGGTAAAACTTCTTCAGACCACATGAATCAGCACCAGAGCACACTGAGCAGACCTTTATACATTTACCTGTCAGCTCAGCTGTTAAGCAGAGAGAGCCAAAAATTATATACACTCACTAGTACTCAAACTAGGAGGGAGCTACATGTGTCAATGCTGTACTGGTTCCCTATCTGCGGATATGTCTGTGGTGTGTCAGTGCTGTACTGGTTCCCTCTGTGTGGACATGTCTATGATGTGTCAGTGCTGTACTGGTTCCCTCTCTGCGGACATGTCTGTGGTGTCAGTGCTGTACTGGTTCCCTCTCTGCGGACATGTCTGTAGTGTCAGTGCTGTACTGGTTCCCTCTCTGTGGACTCCCTTGGTCATGTCGTGACTGTGTGGTGTCTGTACAGCCGTCTCTCCCTTGGTCATGTCGTGACTGCGTGGTGTCTGTACAGCCGTCTCTCCCTTGGTCATGTCGTGACTGTGATGTCTGTACAGGCGTCTCCCTTGGTCATGTCGTGACTGTGTGGTGTCTGTACAGGTGTCTCTCCCTTGGTCATGTCGTGACTGT
>BLSH010319659.1:106100-116328 GCA_018402905.1 Glandirana rugosa | reverse complement strand
TGGTGTGTCAGTGCTGTACTGGTTCCCTCTCTGTGGACATGTCTGTGGTGTGTCAGTGCTGTACTGGTTCCCTCTGTGCGGACATGTCTGTGGTGTGTCAGTGCTGTACTGGTTCCCTCTCTGTGGACATGTCTGTGGTGTGTCAGTGATGTACTGGTTCCTTCTCTGTGGACATGTCTGTGGTGTGTCAGTGCTGTACTGGTTCCCTCTCTGTGGACATGTCTGTGGTGTGTCAGTGCTGTACTGGTTCCCTCTCTGTGGACATGTCTGTGGTGTGTCATATTATTTAACTGCACACTTGTGGAGTTTTGGTGGTGGCAGCAGCTCTTAGAGTAAATTATTTTATCCGTTTGCGCGGAACATACAACATATATATTCAATGCTGTACTGGTTCCCTCTTTGCGGACATGTCTGTGGTGTGTCAGTGCTGTACTGGATACCTCTATGCAGACATGTCTGTGGTGTGTCAGTGCTGTACTGGTTCCCTCTATGTGGGCATGTCTGTGGTGTGTCAGTGCTGTACTGCTTCCCTCTCTGCCGACATGTCTGTGGTGTGTCAGTGCTGTACTGGTTCCCTCTGTGCGGACATGTCTGTGGTGTGTCAGTGCTGTACTGGTTCCCTCTCTGTGGACATGTCTGTGGCGTGTCAGTGCTGTACTGGTTCCCTCTGTGCGGACATGTCTGTGGTGTGTCAGTGCTGTACTGGTTCCCTCTCTGTGGACATGTCTGTGGTGTGTCAGTGCTGTACTGGTTCCCTCTCTGCGGACATATCTGTGGTGTGTCAGTGCTGTACTGGTTCCCTATCTGCGGATATGTCTATGGTGTGTCAGTGCTGTACTGATTCCCTCTCTGCAGACATGTCTGTGGTGTGTCAGTGCTGTACTGGTTCCCTCTCTGCGGACATGTCTGTGGTGTGTCAGTGCTGTACTGGTTCCCTCTCTGCCAATATGTCTGTGGTGTGTCATTGATGTACTGGTTCCCTCTATGCAGACATGTCTGTGGTGTGTCAGTGCTGTACAGGTTCCCTCTCTGCGGACATGTCTATGGTGTGTCAGTGATGTACTGGGTCCCTCTATGCAGGCATGTCTGTGGTGTCAGTGCTGTACTGGTTCCCTCTCTGTGGACATGTCTGTGGTGTATCAGTGCTGTACTGGTTCCCTCTCTGCGGACATGTCTATGGTGTGTCAGTGCTGTACTGGTTCCCTCTCTGCCGACATATGTGTGGTGCGTCAGTGCTGTACTGGTTCCCTCTGTGTGGACATGTCTGTGGTCTGTCAGTGCTGTACTGGTTCCATCTCTGCCGACATGTCTGTGGTGTGTCAGTGCTGTACTGGTTCCCTCTCTGCGGACATGTCTATGGTGTGTCAGTGCTGTACTGGTTCCCTCTGTGTGGATGTGTCTGTGGTGTGTCAGTGCTGTACTGGTTCCATCTCTGCCGACAAGTCTGTGGTGTGTCAGTGATGTACTGGTTCCCTCTCTGTGGACATGTCTGTGGTGTGTCAGTGCTGTGCTGGTTCCATCTCTGCGGATATGTCTGTGGTGTGTCAGTGCTGTACTGGTTCCCTCTCTGCGGACATGTCTATGGTGTGTCAGTGATGTACTGGTTTCCTCTATGCGGGCATGTTTATGGTGTGTCAGTGCTGTACTGGTTCCCTCTGTGTGGACGTGTCTGTGGTGTGTCAGTGCTGTACTGGTTCCATCTCTGCAGACAAGTCTGTGGTGTGTCAGTGATGTACTGGTTCCCTCTCTGTGGACATGTCTGTGGTGTGTCAGTGCTGTACTGGTTCCATCTCTGCGGATATGTCTGTGGTGTGTCAGTGCTGTACTGGTTCCCTCTCTACCAACATGTCTATGGTGTGTCAGTGCTGTACTGGTTCCCTCTATGCGGGCATGTTTATGGTGTGTCAGTGCTGTACTGGTTCCCTCTATGCGGGCATGTTTATGGTGTGTCAGTGCTGTACTGGTTCCCTCTCTGCCGACATGTCTGTGGTGCGTGAGTGCTGTACTGGTTCCCTCTCTGCGGACATGTCTGTGGTGCGTGAGTGCTGTACTGGTTCCCTCTCTGCGGACATGTCTGTGGTGCGTGAGTGCTGTATTGGTTCCCTCTCTGCGGACATGTCTGTGGTGTGTGAGTGCTGTACTGGTTCCCTCTCTGCGGACATGTCTATGGTGTGTCAGTGCTGTACTGGTTCCCTCTATGCCGACAGGTCTGTGGTGTGTCAGTGCTGTACTGGCTCCCTCTGTGCGGACATGTCTGTGGTGTGTATGTGCTGTACTGGTTCCCTCTCTGTGGACATGTCTGTCACGTGTACGTGCTGTACTGGTTCTCTCTCTGCGGACATGTCTGTGGTGTGTCAGTGCTGTACTGGTTCCCTCTCTGTGGACATGTCTGTGGTGTTTACGTGCTGTACTGGTTCCCTCTCTGTGGACATGTCTGTGGTGTGTACGTGCTGTACTGGTTCCCTCTCTGCTGACATGTCTATGGTGTGTCAGTGATGTACTGGTTCACTCTATGCGGGCATGTCTCTGGTGTATCAGTGCTGTACTGGTTCCACCTCTGCCAACATGTCTGTGGTGTGTCAGTGCTGTACTGGTTCCCTCTCTGCGGACATGTCTGTGGTGTGTCAGTGCTGTACTGGTTCCCTCTCTGCGGACATGTCTGTGGTGTGTCAGTGCTGTACTGGTTTCCTCTCTGCCGACATGCCTGTGGTGTGTCAGTGCTGTACTGATTCCCTCTCTGCGGACATGTCTATGGTGTGTCAGTGCTGTACTGGTTCCCTCTCTGTGGACATGTTTGTGGTGTGCCAGTGCTGTACTGGTTCCCTCTCTGCGGACATGTCTATGGCGTGTCAGTGATGTACTGGTTCACTCAATGCGGGCATGTTTGTGGGGTATCAGTGCTGTACTGGTTCCATCTCTGCTGACATGTCTGTGGTGTCAGTGCTGTACTGGTTCCCTCTCTGTGGACATGTCTGTGGTGTATCAGTGCTGTACTGGTTCCCTCTCTGCGGACATGTCTATGGTGTGTCAGTGCTGTACTGGTTCCCTCTCTGCCGACATGTCTGTGGTGCGTCAGTGCTGTACTGGTTCCCTCTGTGTGGACATGTCTGTGGTCTGTCAGTGCTGTACTGGTTCCATCTCTGCCGACATGTCTGTGGTGTGTCAGTGCTGTACTGGTTCCCTCTCTGCGGACATGTCTATGGTGTGTCAGTGATGTACTGGTTTCCTCTATGCAGGCATGTTTATGGTGTGTCAGTGCTGTACTGGTTCCCTCTGTGTGGACGTGTCTGTGGTGTGTCAGTGCTGTACTGGTTCCATCTCTGCCGACAAGTCTGTGGTGTGTCAGTGATGTACTGGTTCCCTCTCTGTGGACAGGTCTGTGGTGTGTCAGTGCTGTACTGGTTCCATCTCTGCGGATATGTCTGTGGTGTGTCAGTGCTGTACTGGTTCCCTCTCTGCGGACATGTCTGTGGTGTGTCAGTGCTGTACTGGTTCCCTCTCTGCCGATGTGTCTGTGGTGTGTCAGTGCTGTACTGGTTCCTTCTCTGCCAACATGTCTATGGTGTGTCAGTGCTGTACTGGTTCCCTCTATGCGGGCATGTTTATGGTGTGTCAGTGCTGTACTGGTTCCCTCTATGCGGGCATGTTTATGGTGTGTCAGTGCTGTACTGGTTCCCTCTCTGTGGACATGTCTGTGGTGTGTCAGTGCTGTACTGGTCCCCTCTCTGCCGACATGTCTGTGGTGTGTGAGTGCTGTACTGGTTCCCTCTCTGCGGACATGTCTGTGGTGTGTCAGTGCTGTACTGGTTTCCTCTCTGCCGACATGCCTGTGGTGTGTCAGTGCTGTATTGATTCCCTCTCTGCGGACATGTCTATGGTGTCCGTGCTGTACTGGTTCCCTCTATGCCGACAGGTCTGTGGTGTGTCAGTGCTGTACTGGCTCCCTCTGTGCGGACATGTCTGTGGTGTGTCAGTGCTGTACTGGTTCCCTCTCTGCCGACATGTCTGTGGTGTGTGAGTGCTATACTGGTTCCCTCTCTGTGGACATGTCTGTGGTGTGTCAGTGCTGTACTGGTTCCCTCTCTGTGGACATGTCTGTGGTGTGTCAGTGCTGTACTGGCTCCCTCTGTGGGGACATGTCTGTGGTGTGTCAGTGATGTACTGGTTCCCTCTCTGTGGACATGTCTGTGGTGTGTACGTGCTGTACTGGTTCCCTCTCTGTGGACATGTCTGTGGTGTGTACGTGCTGTACTGGTTCCCTCTCTGCTGACATGTCTATGGTGTGTCAGTGATGTACTGGTTCACTCTATGCGGGCATGTCTCTGGTGTATCAGTGCTGTACTGGTTCCACCTCTGCCGACATGTCTGTGGTGTGTCAGTGCTGTACTGGTTCCCTCTCTGCGGACATGTCTGTGGTGTGTCAGTGCTGTACTGGTTCCCTCTCTGCGGACATGTCTGTGGTGTGTCAGTGCTGTACTGGTTTCCTCTCTGCCGACATGCCTGTGGTGTGTCAGTGCTGTACTGATTCCCTCTCTGCAGATATGTCTATGGTGTGTCAGTGCTGTACTGGTTCCCTCTCTGTGGACATGTTTGTGGTGTGCCAGTGCTGTACTGGTTCCCTCTCTGCGGACATGTCTATGGCGTGTCAGTGATGTACTGGTTCACTCTATGCGGGCATGTCTGTGGTGTGTCAGTGCTGTACTGGTTCCATCTCTGCTGACATGTCTATGGTGTGTCAGTTCTGTACTGGTTCCCTCTCTGTGGACATGTCTGTGGTGTGTCAGTGCTGTACTGGTTTCCTCTCTGCCGACATGCCTGTGGTGTGTCAGTGCTGTACTGATTCCCTCTCTGCAGACATGTCTGTGGTGTGTCAGTGCTGTACTGGTTCCCTCTCTGCGGACATGTCTGTGGTGTGTCAGTGCTGTACTGGTTTCCTCTCTGCCGACATGCCTGTGGTGTGTCAGTGCTGTACTGATTCCCTCTCTGCAGACATGTCTATGGTGTGTCAGTGCTGTACTGGTTCCCTCTCTGTGGACATGTTTGTGGTGTGCCAGTGCTGTACTTGTTCCCTCTCTGCGGACATGTCTATGGCGTGTCAGTGATGTACTGGTTCACTCTATGCGGGCATGTCTGTGGTGTGTCAGTGCTGTACTGGTTCCATCTCTGCTGACATGTCTATGGTGTGTCAGTTCTGTACTGGTTCCCTCTCTGCGGACATGTCTGTGGTGTGTCAGTGCTGTACTGGTTTCCTCTCTGCCGACATGCCTGTGGTGTGTCAGTACTGTTCTGATTCCCTCTCTGCGGACATGTCTATGGTGTGTCAGTGCTGTACTGGTTCCCTCTCTGTGGACATGTTTGTGGTGTGCCAGTGCTATACTGGTTCCCTCTCTGCGGACATGTCTATGGTGTGTCAGTGATGTACTGGTTCACTCTATGCGGGCATGTCTGTGGTGTATCAGTGCTGCACTGGTTCCATCTCTGCTGACATGTCTGTGGTGTGTCAGTGCTGTACTGGTTCCCTCTCTGCCGACATGTCTGTGGTGTGTCAGTGCTGTACTGGTTCCCTCTCTGCGGACATGTCTATGGTGTGTCAGTGCTGTACTGGTTTCATCTCTGCCGACAAGTCTGTGGTGTGTCAGTGCTGTACTGGTTCCCTCTCTGCCGACATGTCTGTGGTGTGTCAGTGCTGTACTGGTTCCCTCTCTGCCGACATGTCTGTGGTGTGTCAGTGCTGTACTGGTTCCCTCTCTGTGGACATGTCTGTGGTGTATCAGTGCTGTACTGGTTCCATCTCTGCCGACAAGTCTGTGGTGTGTCAGTGCTGTACTGGTTCCCTCTCTGCCGACATGTCTGTGGTGTGTCAGCGCTGTACTGGTTCCCTCTCTGCCGACATGTCTGTGGTGTGTCAGTGCTGTACTGGTTCCCTCTCTGTGGACATGTCTGTGGTGTGTCAGTGCTGTACTGGTTCCCTCTCTGCCGACATGTCTGTGGTGTGTCAGTGCTGTACTGGTTCCCTCTCTGCGGACATGTCTGTGGTGTGTCAGTGCAGTACTGGTTTCTTCTCTGCCGACATGCCTGTGGTGTATCAGTGCTGTACTGGTTCCCTCTGTGTGGACGTGTCCGTGGTGTATCAGTGCTGTACTGGTTCCCTCTGTGTGGACATGTCTATGGTGTGTCAGTGATGTACTGGTTCCCTCTCTGCGGACATGTCTGTAGTGTCAGTGCTATACTGGTTCCCTCCCTGTGGACATGTCTGTGGTGTCTCAGTGCTGTACTGGTTCCCTCTCTGCGGACATGTCTGTGGTGCATCAGTGCTGTACTGGTTCCCTCTCTGCGGACAGGTCTATGGTGTATCAGTGATGTACTGGTTCCCTCTATGTGGACATGTCTGTGGTGTGTCAGTGCTGTACTGATTCCCTCTCTGCGGACATGTCTGCGGTGTGTCAGTGCTGTACTGATTCCCTCTCTGCGGACATGTCTGTGGTGTGTCAGTGCTGTACTGATTCCCTCTCTGCAGACATGTCTGTGGTGTGTCAGTGCTGTACTGGTTCCCTCTATGCAGACATGTCTGTGGTGTGTCAGTGCTGTACTGGTTCCCTCTCTGCGGACATGTCTGTGGTGTATCAGTGCTGTACTTGTTCCCTCTCTGCGGACATGTCTGTGGTGTGTCAGTGCTGTACTGGTTCCCTCTATGCAGACATGTCTGTGGTGTGTCAGTGATGTACTTGTTCCCTCTATGCAGACATGTCTGTGGTGTGTCAGTGCTGTACTGCTTCCCTCTCTGCGGACATGTCTGTGGTGTGTCAGTGCTGTACTGGTTCCCTCTCTGCTGACATGTCTGTGGTGTGTTAGTGCTGTATTGGTTCCCTCTCTGCTGACATGTCTGTGGTGTGTCAGTGCTGTACTGGTTCCCTCTCTGCGAACATGTCTGTAGTGTGTCAGTGCTGTACTGGTTCCCTCTCTGCGGACAAGTCTGTGGTGTATCAGTGCTGTACTGGTTCCCTCTAAGCAGACATGTCTGTGGTGTGTCAGTGCTGTACTGGTTCCCTCTATGCAGACTTGTCTATGGTGTGTCAGTGCTGTACTGGTTCCCTCTATGCAGACATGTCTGTGATGTGTCAGTGCTGTACTGCTTCCCTCTCTGCGGACTAGGGTTGACACCTCATCCCTTTAAACCCGAACACATATTAATTACACAGGCTCTGTGGCTGATTAAGCTGGTAATTAAACTCACTTGTTGCCTTATCTGCATTAAATCAGCCTCAGAACCTGTGCAATTCATATGTGTTCAGGTTTAAAGGGATGAGATGGCAACTCTACTGCGGCCATGTCTGTAGTGTCAGTGCTGTACTGGTTCCCTGTATGCGGATATGTCTGTGGTGTGTCAGTGCTGTACTGGTTCTCTCTCTGTGGACATGTCTGTGGTGTGTCAGTGCTGTACTGGTTCCCTCTCTGTAGACATGTCTGTGGTGTGTCAGTGCTGTACTGGTTCCCTCTCTGTGGGCATGTCTTTGGTGTGTCAGTGCTGTACTCGTTTCCTCTCTGCAGACATGTCTGTGGTGTGTCAGTGCTGTACTGGTTCCCTCTCTGCAGACATGTCTGTGGTGTATCTGTGCTGTACTGGTTCCTTCTGTTAGGAAAGGATTGGCCTGGTGAAGCCAGGCCCTTTTTCTGGACTTTTTGCCGTTTTTTGCCGTTCACGCAAGCTCCCATGCTTTCACGCACGCTCCCGTGCACGCGCCCGCGCCGGAAACGGCGCCAAACGGCCCTATTTGAACTTCCTGCCAGCAGGTGCTGTCCGTTCTACAGCGTCTGAGTACCTGTGAGCTTCAGCTCTCCTGCCTGTAACCTGCTTCCTGTGTTGTTCCTGTTCCTGTGTACCGACCCGGCTTGCCCTGACCTGCTACCTATCTGTCTGCACCGACCCCGGGTATCCACGACCATCCATTTGCCTGACCCTTCTGTACCTCTGCTGCCAGCCTGTTAACGAAACCTGCTTGGACTTGACCACTCTCTGCCTGAACCCCTTGTACCGCACAGCCTGCCAGTTGCCGACCCAGCCTGAACGACCATTCTTCTGACTTGCACGACCATCCGGAGCATCACATCACCACCATCAGTGACCATCTGGCCCTGGTGCCATCCCGCACTCACAGGCCCCCTGTCTGCTCTACCAGGGACACCTGAATCGGGTGCGCAAGAGTGGTTGTTCCTAGCACACACCAGACTCCACCACCAGGCCTGTGACAGTAACGGACAGCCATGTCCGAGTCTGCGCCGGGAACACCCTCTGCTATGGAGGAAATGTGCATCCATTTGGCCTGCCTCACACAGGCGATGAAAAACTTGCAAGATGGCTACAACCGCCTGGAGGAGCAAGTGCGTGAGCTCTCCACTCCCCCCGCACCTGGAGGAGGAGCTGCAGCAGCCCGCACCATCGTGGCTCTGCCATCTGAGCCCAAGGTCCCCCTTCCGGACAGATTTTCAGGGGATCGGAGGAAGTTCAGGGCCTTCCGCAGCCACTGCGAGCTGTACTTCAGTCTCCAGCCCCGCACCTTCTCCCTGGAGGCCATTGAAGTGGGACTGGTGGTCTCCCTGCTACAGGGGGAACTGCAGACCTGGGCTCACCGCCTCTGGGAGCAGAGAGTGCCCGAAGTAGCTATCCTGGATGCCTTCTTTGACGCCATGGCCAAGTTATATCAGGATCCCCACCTTGCAGCCACGGCTGAGGCCACCCTGCACGCCCTGCTGTGCAGAGTGGCCTCAGCCGTGGCTGCAAGGTGGGGACCAAGACGGCTTGTCCCGCCGAAACGCGTCTGCTGTTCTTGTATCATCTCTGCAATTATCAATAAATGTACTGCATTGGAGTTTTGGAGTGCCGACCTTCTGTACATATTCATGATTTGGATGTTTGAGGAACGTCTTGGTCTGTGCACCCACTAGGTGGAGTGGGACTACCTTTTGGATCTAGTGCTCGTTCCCTGTTGAAGCACTGCACACCTGTTATTGCTTATATGTAGCAGAGTTCCAGCATTAGAGTGCAGACACAGTGTGGAACGACGCCGCACTCTGCTACCAATTTCGCCTGGGACTATCTGAGCCGTTAAAAGACGAGCTCGCTCGCGTCGGGGTGCCCGTGTCCCTGGACGCCCTCATCAACCTGGCGATCCAAATTGATCGGAGACTCCGGGAATGCTGGGCTGAGCGAGTCACGGGAGCTTCCCCTGCTCTTCGCCCGACATGGATGATGCCCCGGGTTCCCAGTCATACGGCTCCCGCACCTACCTCTTCCGCACCTGCCGACCCTTCTGAGCCAACGCAGATCAGACTTCTGCGGCTGTCTTTCACCCCAGAAGAGAGACAGCAATGCCGGGCCCTGAGTTTATGTCTATACTGTGGGGAACCCGGACATATGGTACGGACCTGCCCTGCCAAAGCCGGTAAGTGGCCTCATCGGGCTAACCTGAAGACGACCGCTGTCAACGGTAATGTGTCTCATTTGACTCTCCTTCTCTCTTTGCAGTTGCCCGGAGGGAGCATCCAGGTGCCGGCGATTATTGATTCCGGGGCGTGTAGCTGCTTCGTGGACCAGGCTTTCGCCCAGCTACACCAAATGCCCCTGCGCCCCAAGGCACATAAAATGACTGTCCGCCTGGCCGACGGGACGGCTATTAAATCCGGCATTGTAACCACGGAAACCCAACCTATACCTGTGTCCACAGCTGAGGGGCACTGTTAGAAGACTGTGCGAGGAATAATTGCACTTGGTTGTGGTTTCCTCTAATTTAATGAAGGGCAGCTCTATTTAAACTTCCTGCTTCCTGTAAGCAAATGCTGTCTGATCTACAGCGTGTACCCGTCCTTCCTGAGCAACTTGTGCCTGTTATCTGTTCCTGTCTGCATCCGTCCGGTTCCCAGCCATGTCCGCCTCAAGTCTGTTCCAGCCCGTTCGGCCCAGTGTCCTTGTCCTCTGTCCTTGTCTATTGTCCGTGTTCAACGAGTCCTTCCTGCCCATGTGCGACATCTAGTCTGTCGTAAACGAATGTCCTTCGTCCTTCAAATTTATCTCGACGGGAAGTAATTTAATCTCCTTTGGTGTTGGTTCACGTTAATAAGGAGCGTGTCAGAAGATTGTCACGGGGAGTCGACACCTGTGTCCATATCCAACCCAAAGGCACCAATGTTACGGCCTAAATTATCGGCAGGGCAGCCGGTCCGCCTGTCAGTA
>BLSH010319659.1:89641-100515 GCA_018402905.1 Glandirana rugosa | reverse complement strand
TCGTATGACGGCGATTTGCGTTACAGAGCCATTCTGTCGCCGTCAATTGCCGACCAGCGGTCGGCAAGCGGTTAAACTTCCTGCTTCCTGTAAGCAAATGCTGTCTGATCTACAGCGTGTACCCGTCCTTCCTGAGCAACTTGTGCCTGTTATCTGTTCCTGTCTCCTGTTCCTGTGACCCGGCTTGCCCGACCTTGTCTGAACTCCGCCTGTACCGACCCTTGGCCTGCCTACGACCATCCGATTGCCTGATCCTTCTGCACCTCTGCTGTCAGCCTGTTAACGAACTCTGCCTGTACCCGACCACTCTTTTGCCTGTTCCTCTGTATCGCACCGCCAGCCAGTTGCCGACCCAGCCCGCACGACCACGCTTCTGCTGCACGAGCGCTCCAACGGACCTATAACCATCACCAGTGATCCTGTCCGACCCTCGTGCTCTCCTGTACTAACGAGCCACCTGTCTGCTCTACCAGGGGTTCCCGAGTCAGGTTAGTAAGGGAGGTTGCCTACTGCATAAGTCAGACTCGCCTACCAGGTACGTGACAGGCACCAAGAGCTGCTCATCATTGATGTCATCTGCTCACCTCTGTTCCCCATCATCTTGGGGCTTCCGTGGCTCCGGGCGCATAGCCCTGTCTTAGACTGGTCCTCTGGACATATTCAGTTTCCATCTGCTTACTGTGGCCAACACTGCCTGCTCCCATCCCGGGACGTAGGTCCCTCACGCCTCAGCTTGGACTCTGTGCCTGACCAGGAAACCCGCCAAGCAGTCCCTTCAGTTTACCACGAGTTCCTGAACGCGTTCAGTAAGAAGGGGGCAGATCAACTACCACCACACAGGTCTTATGACTGTCCTATTGAGTTACTTCCAGGAACAGAGGTTCCCTTTGGCCGCATCTACCCACTGTCAGAGCTTGAACTGTCGGCCCTCAAAGCCTATTTAGATGATAATTTGGCCAAGGGGTTCATCTGTTTATTCACATCCCCTGCTGGGGCGGGTATCTTTTTCGTTGAGAAGAAGGATCATACCCTCCGTCCTTGCATCGACTACAGAGACTTGAACCGAATCACGGTTAAAAACCGATACCCTCTTCCACTGGTGCCAGAACTATTCCAGAGGCTTGGGTCGGCCACCGTATTCTCTAAGTTGGACCTCCGTGGGGCTTACAACCTGATCCTTATACGAGAGGGCGACGAGTGGAAGAAGGCATTCCGGATTCGTTTTGGCCATTACGAGTATCTTGTCATGCCCTTCGGCCTCTGTAACGCCCCCGCTACTTTCCAGCACCTGGTCAATGATGTCTTCCGAGATTACCTGGACCGTTTTGCCATCATCTACCTCAATGACATCTTAATCTTTTCTTCTACCCTGGAAGGGCACCGCCAGCATGTCCGTTGTGTCCTCAGCCAGCTGCGGCAGCAAAGGCTGTACGCCAAGGCAGAGAAGTGCGCCTTTGAGCGCTCCCAGATTCCGTTCCTTGGACTGATCTTGTCAGTTACTGGGGTCACGATGGATCCTCAAAAAGTTACCACCATAATAGACTGGCCAGCACCTGTGGATAAAAAAGGGGTACAATGCTTTGTGGGGTTCTCCAACTTTTACAGAAGGTTCATCAGGGGATTCTCAGCCATCATTGCCCCCATCACACAGCTTACTAAACAGGGTCAACGGTTTCAGTCCTGGAAGTGGACGCCTCTGAAACAGCGGTAGGAGCGGTCCTCTCCCAAAGGAAGAAAACAAGGGCACTCCTTCACGCCGTGACCTTCTTCTCTCGTAAACTGTCTGCCCCAGAGAAGAACTATGATGTGGGGCATAGGGAGTTGCTGGCTATAAAGGCTGCTCTAGAAGAATGGCGCTACCTGCTGGAAGGAGCTCTGCACTCCATCCTGATCTATACAGATCATAAGAATCTGGAATATCTCCATACGGCCAAAAGACTTAAGCCCTGTCAAGCCCGGTGGGCACTTTTCTTTTCCAGATTCCAGTTTCACTTGACTTACAGGCCCGGGGCGAAGAATACGAAACCGGATGCTCTCTCCCGCATGTTCTCCAAACCCGGAGCATCCGCCTCTCCAGATACTATCCTGCACCCCCGGAACTTCCTGCTCACACAGGATGATCTTCTCTCCCAGATACTGAGAGCCTCAACCCACTCTGCTGAAGCACCTAGCCCAGGACTGACCTGGAAGGATGGTCTCTGGTGGCACAAGAACCAAATTGTCATGCCTAAGGAACTCCACTTGGTCGTCTTAAAGCTCTGCCACGACCACAAGCTAGCCAGGCACTTCGGCACAAAAAAGACCACAGAACTGGTACTGCGCTCTTTTTGGTGGCCAGCACTCACCGAGGACTGTCAGGCCTACGTCTGTTCCTGCCTTACATGTGCCAGGAATAAGACAGACAAGACCAAAGCTTGGGGGCTGTTGAAACCTCTGCCTATGCCCGAACGACCCTGGTCCAAAATTACGACGGACTTTATAGTGGTGCTGCCCCCAGCCAACGGATATACCACAATCTTCATGGTTGTGGATTGCCTAACAAAAATGGCCCACTTCCTCCCAATGAAGGGCACCCCCACTGCAAAGGAGACCTTGGAAATCTTCATCAGAGAAGTCGTCCGGCTGCATGGTCTCCCAGACAACATAGTGTCCGACCGAGGTGTACAGTTCACCTCACGCTTCTGGAGAGCTCTCTGTTCCGCCCTGGAGATCAATCTCTCGTTCTCAACGGCCTACCACCCACAAACCAATGGCCAGACGGAATGAACTAATCAAACTCTGGAGCAATATCTCCGCTGTTTCTCATCCTATTCCCAGAACGATTGGGGCACATTACTCCCCTCGGCAGAGTTTGCTTATAACAATTCTGTACACTCTTCCACAAAGCAGTCTCCCTTCTGGATCAACTATGGCTTCCACCCCATGGGGCTCCCCAGCTTAGCTGGTGAAACCACGGTGCCAGCGGTACAGGAATCCTCCCAGTTCTTACAGTCCAACTGGAAGTTGCTGCAAGAAACACTCGCCAGGACGCAAGAGGTACCTAAAACCGCGTTTGATAACAAAAAACGAGGTGAACTCAACCTCCAACCTGGTGACAAGACTTGGCTGTATACGAAGAATTTGAAGCTGTCCTGCCCATCCAAGAAGCTGGGCCCACGATTCATTGGCCCTTTCCCTGTCAAGAGGAAAATTAACCAGGTGTCATATGAGTTGGAACTCCCACAGTCTCTGAAGATACATCCGGTGTTCCATGTGTCTCTGCTGAAGCCGGTGATCCCGGACCCCTTCCCCAATAGAGCTGACGCTCCCCCTGCCCCTGTCTTGATCGATGGAGAAGAGGAGTTTGAGGTCGAGTCAGTACTCGACTGTAGGAAAAGGTTCAGTGTGTGTGGTTCAGTACCTTGTGAAATGGAAGGGCTAGGGGCCGGAAGAGAGCTCTTGGGAGCCTGAAACCAACTTTCATGCCGATGACTGCATCCAAACTTTCCAGGATAACAATACCTGCCAAGCTGGCCAAGCTGGGCATCCGGAGGCTGCCCCTTGGGGGGAGGGGCAGTGTTAGGAAAGGATTGGCCTGGTGAAGCCAGGCCCTTTTTCTGGACTTTTTTCCATTCACGCGAGCCGACCCCGGCTATCCACGACCATCCGTTTGCCTGACCCTTCTGTACCTCTGCTGCCAGCCTGTTAACGAACCCTGCTTGGACTTGACCACCCTCTGCCTGAACCCCTTGTACCCCACAGCCTGCCAGTTGCCGACCCAGCCTGAACAACCATTCTTCTGACTTGCACGACCACCCGGAGCCTCACATCACCACCATCAGTGACCATCTGGCCCTGGTGCCATCCCGCACTCACGAGCCCCCTGTCTGCTCTACCAGGGACCCCTGAATCGGGTGCTCAAGAGTGGTTGTTCCCAGCACACACCAGACTCCACCACCAGGACCGTGACATCCTCTGTGTGGACATGTCTGTGGTGTGTCAGTGCTGTACTGGTTTCCTCTCTGCGGATATGTCTGGTGTGTCTGATTTTATTCTTAACAGCAGCACATGGGAGAGGACAGTAGGGATTTCAGAACACCTTTATTGACTTGCAGACTCACAGACTCCATCCATAGACCTCAGTACAGGCAAAAAAACAATCTTTAAGTGGAAACCAGCAAGCTGTACCTTTTCCAGAAGCCATAGTATCTCTAAAAGCAGCAGCAGCCTCAGTGGTCCCCTTGACCTTGATGCTTTTCCAGGCTCTCTCAGAGTTCATTGTCTTCAGGATATCCAGCAGCAGAATAACATCTGGTACTCCATTCCAGGCATCATCAAACTCCTGTCCTCTGTGGGGCTTCCTGAACCCAGAGCAGCAGAACTACACTGCACAGAAAAGCTTCTAAGGCAACCAGGCATTTATACTGAGCACATGCAAAAGCCTCCGAGGCCCCAGGCCTAGTCACACAGTTTTCAGGCAACACACCCTCCCAAGGTCACAGCTTGCGGGGGAAGAGAGAGCTTACAAGGTCCATCCTAAATATTTATGCTCCCCCCTAACATGCACCAGTGGTAATAACATCTCCTACTGGTTTCCCAGGGGAACATAAATAGTCATAACTCAGTGACAGTACCCCTGGCACCAATCACACCTACTGCCAACAGAGAGAAACAACAGAAACCCTGAGTTTAGGGGAAGCCAAATGAGTAAAACTATAAATCAGCTTGGGCTAATTACCATCCAGGAAGACTAGATTTAGATTCATTCCTGCTTAGGGCAGGGTGACTACACTACTTTGTAGGACTTATACTTTGTCACAGTTGCATCCTCTGCAACAGCAAAATGTTGTCAGCCTTTTCACTCTGCATTTTTACCTTTTTTCTTAATTTGTAATTATTTATGAAATTGTTCACACTTGCTAAAAATACTAAAGCTGGCAATAATGCGAATCAATGCGCCTATAGTGGTAATGTGTTTTTGGCACATTTAATGCACTTTTAAGGCGTGTTACAAATCGCACCCCAGATGCCCTCCAAATGATTTCTTTTTCACCTCCTTGATATTCCACCTTCCACCTCACTGATATTTGATTAACACGTCAAACATGCAGTTAATGCTGGAACAGGGATCACTAAATGGCGGACCGCAGTCTGAGCCCGGACCAAGTAACAGTTCTGTCCGGACCACGGCCGCCATTTATCAGCTGTGTGAGCTCTCCTGAATCTCCCGCCCGGTCGCTGTCTTCCTCACAGCAGGCAGGGGCGGAAGATGCTGCAGATTGGGGTGAAGGGTGGGACTCATTTCAAATTAACAAACGGGTAATCACCCACCCTCTGTTCAGATCTGCAGCACCTCCCACCCCCTGCCCTGCTGTGAGGATGACAGTGGCGGCCAGGCGCGAGACTCAAAAGAGCTAATACAGCTGATAAGTGCCTCTACCATGCCGAAGGTAGTACACTACAGTGCAAGGGAGACTTATATTGAAAGGGGCACTCTGATGTGGAGGGGCAGTATGATGTAATGGGCACTGTATGTAAGGGGCACAGTGACATAAAGGGGTACTGTGTGGGAGGGACACTGTAATGTAAGGGGCACTGTGACATAATGTGGCACTGTATGTATGGGACACCATATGTAAGGGGCACTGTGATTAATGGGGCACAGTGTTATAAAGGGACACTGTGGAGTAAAGGGCAATGCAAAGTAAAAGGGGCACTCCAA
This sequence comes from Glandirana rugosa, assembly GCA_018402905.1. Classification (NCBI taxonomy): domain Eukaryota; kingdom Metazoa; phylum Chordata; class Amphibia; order Anura; family Ranidae; genus Glandirana; species Glandirana rugosa. The sequence continues at coordinate 94,814 of BLSH010319659.1, read as the reverse complement.
TGTGAAGGGGGCTGTGATGTGAAGGGGAACTGAGGTCTCTGTGGGACTGCTTTAAAAGGGGGACTGTGATGTAAAAGGTGACTATGAGCACTGATGTAAAGGGGGAAACTATGATGTTAAGGGGGTTGTGATGCAAATGGGGGCAGAGGATACTTGTTTAAAGAGGGGGCTCTGATGTAAAGAAGCTGGGTGGGGAGGGCTGTGATGTGTTATAGTACAAACATGAGATTCGGACCTCTGCCAAAAGAATATTTTACTGAATGGACCTCCGTAAATATTTTAATCCAAGATCCCGAGCTACAGGCACGTTTATAGTTTGTTACAATAGACTTGAATGGAAGGAGCTGACAAGCTTCAACTCCTCCCAGACTCAACATGTAGCGAAAAGCGCAAAAGCTACATTATTTTTAAATGTGAACAGCTTTGTCTGCTGTCCATATTTTCCTTTGCAGGCTGCTTTACTAGATGTTCAAGGATTGTCAAAAACGCACCCCAAATGCCTGTTTCTAATGCCAGTGTGAACAGGGCCTCATAAAAGCCATTTATTTGCTATAAAGATAAGTGCAAATACAATAAAAATGTACAAACATTTTTATGGTAATATCAGAATATGGTGATATCAAGAGACAGCATTATTGAAAAATGAACAATAATGTGGATCACTAAGGTCTCTTGCACTTGGTTGTAGCAGTACAGGTTTTTTTTTGGATGTTGGAGGAGCAAACTAACGCCACCCACTAGCCCCCCCCCCCCGGGAGGAGATGGATAGGATGGCGGTGGTTGTCGCAAGTAACCCCCACGGAAGATGGGCAGCAGACGGGGGACGGGAAGGCGGCGATCGTCGCAAGCACCCCTGAGCCCCACCATGTGTAAGAGATGGATGGCCGATGGGAAAACAGCGATCACCACAAGCAAACCCCTCCCCCCGGTGTTAGACAGACTGATCTTAACTTAGGACTGAAGGCAGGGGAAAGACAGAGCAGGGCCGTTGCTTTTCCTCCTGGCTGAACAGGAAGTGTGTTCTAAGACCCGATTGGCCAAGGAGTCCTAAGATTCCCTGGCCAATCAGGTCTCAGGACAGACCCCGCTTCCTGATTGGCCGGGAAGAGAATCAGGAGGACAATAGCGAATATTAATTCACTATTGTCACACAACTGGGTGGGCTCAGGGTGCAGTGCTCTGCGCCCTGAGCCCACGCAGTTTTGAAGCCAATTGAAGCCTCAGGATCTAATCATGTGCTTAAAAAAAATCAACCCAGTTGGAATCCATATGTCCGGCGCATTGCATGTAGATTAGGGGCTGGGTGCACTGATTAGGGGGTGGCGCCCCTGTGCCCCATATGGATGTTGAGAGTGCTTCAGAAGCCTTGTGAGTACAGACCCCCACAGTGAATCCCTGGGACTGTTGTTGCTAGATCCCCCTCTGGGTGCTAGAAGTCAGCTACTGGGTGCAAGCTAAAGGGGACACTAGTTAGTGCCTTGAAGAGACAGAGTTCCTTCTGCTACAAAGGAACTTGTTCATTCCTTACAGTAGCTGCATGGTCCTACTGATAATACACAGTTCTATTGAGAGAGTTGTCCTCACCTGTGAATAGTTAATTTGCAGTATCCTACTAAATCCCTTTCTCCTTTCCAAGTTCTCCAAATAAAATACAAAAACAAATCCCCTAGACTGTGTGAAAATACCTTGTAACTGGCTATGGATTAATCAGTTGGAGACCTGGGCAAACCAATATTCAAGCGGCTCCTGCTGGGGGGTACCGTTACACATGTACAGTTGGGCTCATACGTTTACATACCCTGGTAGAATTTATGATTTCTTGGCCATTTTTCAGAATATGAATGATAACACAAAAACTTTTCTTTCACTCATGGTTAGGGTTTGGCTGAAGCCATTTATTATCAATCAACTGTGTTTACTCTTTTTAAATCATAATGACAACAGAAACTACCCAAATTACCCTGATCAAAAGTTTACATACCCTGGTGATTTTGGCCTGATACCATGCACACAAGTTGACACAAAGGGGGTTGAATGGCTATTAAAGGTAACCATCCTCACCTGTGATCTGTTTGCTTGTAATTAGTGTGTGTGTATAAAAGGTCAATGAGTTTCTGGACTCCTGACAGACCCTTACATCTTTCATCCAGTGCTGCACTGAAGCCAAACACTAACCATGAGTGAAAGAAATATTTTTGTGTTATTCATATTCTCTGAAAAATGGCCAAGAAATCATAAATTCTGCCAGGGTATGGAAACTTATGAGCACAATTGTATGCGTGTATGCAAGTACATATGAGCGCAGTTGAAACACTGACAGCTAAAAGAGAGTGAAAAATAATTTTATGAGTCCATATGCTTACGCAAACTTATGTAACTGTGCGCATGTGAGGTCTTTACAGAACATACATTCTTTACCCAGCCTCTGCCAGCTTGATCCTGCATATAAACGTCAGTAAATTGTTACGTCTGTGTGCAATATATTACGGTCTCAGGCCAGATTGTCTTTCATCAGCTGCATCTTATGGCACACACAAAATCTATAACTATTTATTCTATGAGGTGCATTTTGGCACACTGTAAGGATATCTTTCCTGTGTATAAGCACAGCGGACTAAAGAGACCAGATTAATCTCTGGATCCCAGACAGACATACAGGCAGACACATTTGTTTTGCCTGCATGCATATCTTTGTACTCTGCAAACACCCTCAGCAGCGTGGTAATCCCAGAGTAATACTCAACCAGGAAAATCCATCCCAGCTAATAGACTTTTTTTTCCTAAATATATAAACTAGGTGTGTGTGATGAAAACCCTAGTGTGTGCAGATGTATTAGTGTTTACTCATAGGCCCATAAATTGAATCAATAAATAAACAGATACCTAATATCAGTAGTGACCTCAAATTGAAACTGCATTTTGACCATTAAAGCAGTATTAAACTCAAAAGCAAATATTTATGATATTGCAGCTTACCAATTCTTAGATATGATGACTGTAGACAAAGAAAAGGAAACGGATGCAGCCACCACATCTAATGATTGGTAAGCTGCATCTTATTACATTTTTGGTTTTGAGTTTAATACCACTTTAAGGGTAAAGTAACTGGTTCACCTGATAGGCTGCCCTTCTTTGCTGAAACCTTCATTGTACTCCCATGGCTTTCTGTTCACCTTTGATGCCCCATGATATAGCATACCCAGCACTTGCAAGTATATGTGAGCATGTGACTTTTGATGTAGCTGTAGCGGTACCCTCGTAAGGGCTGCTGAGTGTTGTGGTCCATCTGTCACCCTGCCCAGCCAGGCATACAGTTCACATTCACCCTCAGGCAGAAAACCAGGCCTTGAACATTGTTTTTATTTTTTGTTTTATTGAGGGGTATTAAAATTGGAAGAGGTCAGGGACTATGGGATGCCCACTTGATTGGAGTACAATATATACGGGACTCAACTTATATACACTCTCTGTAAGTGTATATATACCTCCACACTTCAGCTCTAGCACAGCACTTGCTTGCAGACTATCTCTCCTTAACACCTTCAGCATATCACTTGCTTGTTCTTCCAGGACCAGCTATCACTGCGATTTAGACCTGACACTGGCTCAGCCAGGCCTTAGCAAATGCCCTTTGCAGGCAGGGACCGTGGGCCCCTTTGGTGTAGCAAAGAGTGTAAGTAAGTGGTCCTGGTGCTAGCTGTCCACGTGGCTACTAGGCCCAGTACCACATCTTCAGGCCCTGCCAGCCCTCCTGACTGCAGCTGCCTCTCTCCACTGCCCATGTCACCACAGTCCACTCCACTGGCTCTGCACCCATCCCAGACTGCAATCTCCCAGTCCTCTCCTGACTTTGTGTCACTCACCAGCCCTCCTGTTGTTCCTCCCTGGAGACTTGCCTGGCAGTGCTCTCTCCTGCTGTCCTCTCCTTGCTCCCATGCCTCCTGTCCAGGACACCTCCACGTGTTTTTAGAAGGTCCTGTCGGCACCCGAGCCCAGGCCCAAGGTCAAGGGGTGCTCCCTCAAAGGCCACAGCAGCCTAGCACTTCATCTCCAGGATCTCCCGAACAACTCCTCCCCAGCTGGGCTGACCCTGGGTATTTCTGGAGGCCTGCCCCCTGCCAATCCCAGTTAGGGATTGGTCTGGTCTCGCCAGAGTACCCCAGGCAGCTCCACCTCTCCTCTCCTCTTTCCCTTCCAGAAGATACTAGAATATTCTGGTAAGAAGTGGGAGGTCTTGGTGATGCTGCCTGTGAGTCACCAGCTTTGCTCAGAGTTACTCCCAACCCAGATCGAAACACACGCAGACTGTATTAAAAAATCTTAGCCATACTACTTCTAGCACACTACTGGGTGCTACATAGCACTGGGTGCTGTCAAGCTAGTATGGTGGAAAGTACTTAGCCTTGTGTTAAGGCTCATTTACACCATATGCAGTTGAACACATTATATAAATCAGGGCTCGACAAATCCCAGGTGACAGGCCCCATGGCGACTAGAAATTGTGTACTGGCGTCTGGGCTTTTATCAGCCCATTCACTGTTGGCACCAGGCACAGGGATACCCAATTCCTATTGCTCGACACCTGGGACATGTAGTTTCGTGTGCTAGGCAGTTTACTTGTCAGATGGAAGCATTCGCTGCCACTCGAATACTTCCACACAGCCCGCACCCACCCCTCGCTATATAGCCCAGGTTCTGCTTGCCCATCTGCTGACCCAGGACCAGCATAGCGGATGCTGGCAGGAGGGGGGAAAGGAGAAGAGTGGACACACATCCGCTGTCCTTCCCTTCTTGTTGTTGACCCGGAAGTGATGTGTATGATGTCACTTCCAGGTTAGGACTGCCACCTGTCTGGTTTTCTCCCGGACAGTCCAGTTTTGAATGATGCTTTCGGGTTTTCATCTTCCTCAGACCCGGACACATCATTCACACTGGACTGCACCGAGAGTGACAAGTTTGCTCAGCCATCCAATGTATCCCCCTCTCTGCTGGCAGCCTGTTTCAGCACAGCAGTCTGTCAGTGGATCAAAGCTGCCTCCTCCTTCTCCACTCTGTTTACACACACAGGAGGAGGAGGGGGGAGCAGAGACTCGCTGATCGAGGTCTGTATTAGGTTTTCTATGCGCTGCAGATTGGGGGGGGGGGGAGTGGCTTGGAAGGAGAACAAATTAAA
>BLSH010319659.1:63787-80717 GCA_018402905.1 Glandirana rugosa | reverse complement strand
TGGGTCACATGATGCACTTTCCAATCACAGCCATGCCATTAATAGGCATGGCTGTGATGGCTTCTAAGGGCAAACCAGTGAAACGCTTGTTGATTGGCTGCCCTGCAGCTTCTCAACACGTGGAGTAAAATAGCAGAACCCCGGACCGAACCCGAACGATTTTTGAAATGTCCGGGTCCGTTCCCCAGACACCCGAAAGTTCGGTACGGACCCGAACGTTACAGTCCGGGTTCGCTCAACACTACCTGGAAGCCCTAAAATTTTTGATATACAGAGGATCGTGGGCCCCATATGCTGTAAACCCTCTCCATGCACACTACACTGAGGGCCTGGAAGGCAGGGTTGCAGTGTGAAGGGTACGCTGGAACAGCAGTCTCGCCCGATGTGCCACTATAGCTTAACCCTAGCCTGCCTCATTTCTACAAATTGCAGGATCCATATGCTTGGACGAAGCATGGGATTAAACTGTTGACATAGGTGAGGTCCAACGGTAAACTACTCTCCTTTGCTCAGGTTTCGTCCACCTATGGTATCCCAGGGCATTACTTCTTCAGGTACATGCAGCTCTCCCATGCCTTCACTGCCCAATTCTCCCAGTCGACCTGTGCGTTTGTCCAGCGGGCGCTTCGCACAACCTGTGGGGAGAAGCCGGCCTCGCATCTGTACTCTCACCTCGTGTTTGCTTCCCTACTGCCTCTGGAGCATCTGCGAAGGAGCTGGCAGTAAGACATTCCTACCCTGGACGATGATGATTGGAATGATATATGGGACTTTCCATTTAAGTCTCTGGTATCGATCCGGGACCGCATGGTGCAATTTAAAATAATACATAGGGCGTATTTCACCCCTCAAAGGCTTCATAAGATGCACCCGGATGTCTCCTCAGAATGCTGGTGGTGCAGAGCCGTGGTGGGAGATTTTTCGCACATCTTCTGGCATTGCCCCAGGGTTCAGGATTACTGGAGTGGGGTCCTGGCCTTGATTAACCTAGTTGTCTATACTTCCATTACTCCCTCTATGGAGATGTGTTTGCTGGGGTTGGTGGAAACTCTGGTACCGACTGTTGCAAAAAGGACGCAGATAGGGATACTCCTCTGTTATGCCCATAAGAATATCGGTATGCAGTGGAAGAAACCCACACCCCCAGCCTTGGCACAGTGGAAGCGGTTGATGAATAGCTGCATCCCCTCTATATAGAGATACTTATACATCAAGAGGGTGCCCTCTAAAATACGAAAAAGTGTGGCGGGCTTGGCTCAACGGCTTAAAATTATGGTCACTGTGACATGCCCCCCTGCCTCCTTCCTAATAATAAGGTTTGCAAGAGTAGTTTACGGGATGATATTCGGGGGGGGGGTGGCCTTGGTGAGTGTGAGTGGGGGGCGCCTGCGCGGGGGCGAGGACGGGGAGGAAGGGCACCTCCCCACGGTTGGGGCAATCCGGCTATGAAACATTGGTATCATTATATGTAAATCCTCACCGGATCATGTGACTTTATGTGACAGCTTGTTTTTTGTGTGGTTGTGTTGTGGCTGTTCCCACTAATTGTAACTGCCTTTTAAAATTCAATAAACAGTATTCTAAAAAAAAAAAAAAAAAAAACTTGGGTAATTTATTGCTTTTTTTTCTGCCCCCTAAAATTAACTTTGATGTGTTTTTACAGAAATGTTGTGTTTCCTATACCTATGCAATAATATTGTGTAAAATAAAAAATAGTAACTACCACTATTTTATTCTCTAAGGTGTCTAAGAGCTACATAAGAGCATAAAAGAAGGGGTTTTGTCATTCAAAATAAAGCTTTGTTAGTTTAAAAAAAAGGCTCCTAGCTTTTTTAGCTGGCTTCTAGATTCAAAGCAAATTTGTCAACCTCGGATTAAAATGCATGTATTTCAATTAGCATAGTTTACACCATTGAGATGCTTTCACATGTGTTTAAAAAAAAAGTACAGTGTGCTGATTTTTTTCACACTAAAATACATAAAAATACACACGTGTAATTGCAGCTCAATAAAAAATATTGAGTAAAACCTAAAATGTACTGAAAATTAGACATATGCAATCCGAATCTCCGAATGAAATAGCAACGAATGGTAGCGATTGAAATTGATATTGCATTGAATCGTTGAAATTCTTTAATATTCGTTTTGTTTATTCGTTTTCTAACAATTTCCAAATTTTCAGAACGATTAGGATTCAGATCAGTTGAAAAATGATCGACTGATTCGAATTCCGTGTGAAGAGTAGCTGGTAGCTGGTTGTTAAGCAGTGGGACAAGAAGCCGGCCGTCGCTTCCTTAACAAATGATGACTCCTCAGCTCCCCCCATGTTGAGGGTATGTGGCCTGGTATGGCTCAGCAGGGGGGGGGGGCGCTCACTCGCCTCCCCTCCCCTTTCCTGGTCTGCTGGGCTGCATGCTCGGATAAGGGGATTTTGGGGGGGACCCCATGCTGTTTTTTATTACACTTTGGCGTGAGGTTCCCATTAGAATCCATACCAGACTCAGAGGGCCTGGTATGGATTGAGGGTGACCCCACGCTATTTTTTTTTCATAATTTTCTATTACTAGCATTGTTTTGTTTTGCCTGTCATAGGTTATAAAAGATGCGGTGGATGGCTTCAGGGCCTGCTGCTTAAAGCGGTTGTAAGGCCTCATACACATGGGCGTATGAAAAAAAACGTGGGGCCCGACGTCATGGAAAAATCAGCGTTTTTTTCAGCGTTTTGCATCGGCGTAAATGAGTGTTAATGTGCGTTAGTGAGCATCAGCGTCAATAGGCGTTTTTAAAAAGAAAAAACATGCCTCAGCTATTTTTTAACCTGAAAACGCCGGTGTCAAAAATGCTGGTTAACGCCGGTACGGCTTAGTGTCAAAAACGCCAAAGCGCTACAGCTTCTGAACGCACTGGTCTGGACGAGCGCGTTCTATTTACAGCTCACTAACGCCGACGCCCTCTACAGCTCAAAAACATCAGCGTTTTTATGGGGCCATTGAATAACATGGAGAGCTGCAAAAAACGCTAAAAAACGTGGCTGTAAAAAACGCCTGTGTGTATGAGGCCATAACCACGCTTGGTCATTTATACCTAGAGGTAAGCCTATAATAAGTCTTAAAAATGTAGGTAAAATGAATATCTCCTAAACGTGCACTGTTTAGGAGATATTCACCCTGCATGCAGCCAGTGACATCACTGGCGCATGCGCTCTGAAGGTCTGGCATACCTTGCTGGAACTTCAGAGCTTCGTGCTGGAACCCAGGCCCCATCGCGGTTCTGGCCAATCACATAACCGGAGCGTGCAAACCCAAAAGAAATACAGGGGGAACATGTCAGCCTTCTCAGCGGTGACATTACAGCACTCCAGGGCTTCTTTCCAAGATGAGTATTTCACAATGTGCTAGTATGCGATGCATACTAGCCCCTTATGCCATTGCCATGCAGGGTTTTTTTTTTGCAACATCCATGGTTTACAACCGCTTTAACAACCAGCTATTCTTCTCACAGAATTCGAATTGGTCAATAATTTTTCGAGCAATCCGAATTCAAATCCTTTTGAAAATGTGGAATTTGTTAGAAAATGAATAAACAAAACAAAATTTAATGAAAACAAATTGAAATTTAACGAAAACTAAACGAAAATAAATGAATAAATGAATACTGACATGAAAAGAAATTAGAAACATAATGAATATATCTGAAACTAAACACATTTTTTCCTTTCTGCACATATCTACTGCAATGGCATGTAGACACTCATTTTTCTCTAGGTCTTTCGCAGACATATGGGGTCTACATACAGGGTAGCTTGAGGATTTCAAGTACCAGCAGTGGAGGGGACAAGTGATAGCTTATGGCTGTGAAAATATAGAATGGAGTAGGTTTTTAAACTGCCTTATTGATTGTTCCTTCTGAGTGACACCCTATAGATTTCCCTATAGTCATGAGAGATAAATCCAGGTCAGGTGAATGCCATTTTCTACTTGTATCTATTTTCTCTTCCTTCTCTAATTTACTCCTAAATTCATCATCAGCAACAGTTGAAGTTTGCTTATAACTGTATTGTGCATTGCTGTGTAACTATCACCCCCTAGTGCATGCTACGGGTATTACTTTAAGCCTAACAAAATATGTTAAAGTGTCACTAAAGGCAAAATGCTCTTTCTTGGGGCTAATCATGTCAGCCTACGAATGGGTCAGCTCCACCCCTCTGACCCCACAGGACAACCCCCTGCTCAAATAAAAGGAGGGATTCCCCAATACCCCAGTGTTCCTTTTTTGTCCTCGCTCCAGGACAGCTCTCCTTCTACTGAAAGAATAGGAGAAGAGGGAATAATGAAGATCCCTACCTGGAGGACTCTTGGTCGCCAATAAATCCCCTGCTGATCTGTGATTCTTGGGCAGATGTATGCCGCCGAAATGGTGTGCATGGTAATGCATCTTACTTCATTCAGTGATGTTTCTCTGGATTGTACAGATCCCCATATGGCAGCTGGGATGTCTTAGAGTATCACTGCAGCTTGTGGTAGAATGAAGGCACCTGCACCCACTTAACCGGTTACCGACCGGCTCACGTACATTTACTGCTGCAGAGTGGCGCTGTAGCACAAATCGCCGTCTCGCACATGTGCGGCTAGCGGGCCCGTCGCACTCTGCAAGAGTGTGGCCGCGGCTCGGGCGTACTCTATGTTCACGGCGAGCCGTGATTACTTAGCACAGAAGAAAAACGGCGATGTAAACACGGCGGTTTCCCGCGCTGTCAGGCAGGATCTATCAGGATCTGTCACTGGGATCAGTTAGATCTCTTGTGCCCCTGATAGCCCAGCCCCCTCACAGTTAGAACACGCCTAGGGAACACAGTTAAACCCTAGATCACCCCCTGCACTGCCAATGACATTTATACAGTAATCAGTGGATATTTAAATTTCTGATCGCTGTATAAATGTCATTGGTCCCAAAAAAGTGTCAAAAATGTCCGACATGTCTGTTGCAATATCTCAGTCCCGGGTCTGAGTCTGAGTAAAAATCGCAGATCGCCGCCATTACTAGTACAAAAAAAATATTGTAAAAACGCCAGAAATTAATTCTCATGGTTAGTAAACGCGGCAACTTTTGCGCAAACCAATCAATAAACTCTGATTGCAATTTTTTTACCATAAATATGAGGAAGAATATAAATCGGCCAAAACCGATGAATAAATTCGTTTTTTTATATTTTTTTTTGGATATGTATTTTAGCAGAAAGTAAGAAATACTGTTTTTTTTTTTGCAAAATTGTTCTCTTTTTTGTTTATAGCGGTGATCAGAAGTGACGCAGAGGTGATCAAATGCCACTATTTGTGGGAAAAAAAGGATGCAAATTTTGTTTGGGTACAACGTCGCATGACTGCGCAATTGTCAGTTAAAGCGACACAGCCCGGAATCACAAAAAGTGCTCTGGTCCTAACATGGGAAATCCTTCCAGGGCTGAAGTGGTTAATTTGTGTGCAATCAGGCACACCCTTACACTGCCTGGTGGAATGTGGATCTGGTGGAGGTTGGAGGGTTGTGTAGTCATGTATGTCCAGCCCTAAGCCTCGTACACACGGTGCGACGGTCGTACGACCGAACGGCCCAAATCGCGTACCGACATGCACTAAGCGATCGTACGACCAAGCTGAACGTAGAGACGTGTTACGAGCGTATGAAGAGGAAGTTCAGGTGCATGTGATTTGTGAATTAGGAACGTAGGTTTACACGAACGGACACTTCCGAGCGTTCCTGACTTTTGACCATGCGTGTTTTGCACAGTACAACTTGTTGGACCAACTTCTCTGTACACACGATACAACGGTCGTACGACCGCTTGTTGTACAACCAAAGTTTTCTAGTTTGCTCATCCAACTCCTGTTGTACGACTGTCGTACGTCGGCTGTTCTAATTGCGCGTACTAATGGTCAGATGATCTTACAAGAAGCGGTCGTACGACCGTTTTCATACGACTGTTGCACCGTGTATACGAGCCTTTACTCTACTTTTGAATAAATAAATAAAAGATGAGATCTGTACTAGCTATGGGTAAGCTGTGTATATTGCAGTATATTATTGTGATCCTGCCTTTTGTTTTCTGTCCTGAACAAGCTTTTTTATCCTTGTTCTGCTTCTGGCATATCTGAGCTTGTCTCAATAAGTACCTGGTGCTAATGTCAGGACTCTGGTCTGGGAAGCTGCTGTGTCAGCCTTCCTTTAGCTGTGGTTAACCCCTTAGAGGATTATTGTCAAACAAGCTAATTCCTATTGCATTAAACCTCCCTTTAGCAGTGGTTAACCCCTTAGAGGATTATTGCCAAACAAGCTAATTCCTATTGCATTACATTTGTTTTGAACTGCTTTATTAATCTGTAGGGCTGTTATTTGAATTAGATGGGTAACTTTTGATATATTACCAAGTGACTCTTGCTTAGTATCCTGTTTATCAGGGATTTGTTTTTTTACAGAGACATAGTGAGGTCAAGAGGTCCTTGTGCAGTAAGACTGTGTATGGTTACCTTCTTGTCTTCCTTCCTGCCAGTTTGCTGCAAAGCCATTTGCTTATATTGCTAAGCCACGAGCATCAACTTTCCTGGTAGCCAGTCTTTGCTAAGGAGGTAAAGGGCACCGTTCAGGTAAGAGTTTTCCTTTCAGGTGTATGAGAAATTAACTATGGGCTTTTACCATTTAGTCCCTCCAGTTGTCAGGCATCAAGCACTGCCTTAAATTGGTCCTGTGCCACTCATGCCTTGGCAGGAAAAAGCCCTGTATGAATATCGCTGACACCTATAAGGTTGTCCCTAGGGTTGCCACCTCCCACCTCATCCCAACACATATTAATTACACAGGTTCTGAGGCTAATTTAATGCAAATAAGTGATTTTAATTACTACCTTAATCAGCCACAGAACCTGTGTAATTAATATGTGTTCGGGTTTAAAGGGGTGAGGTGGCAACCCTAGTTGTCCCATTCATTGAACATGTGGGCAATACACTCCTGAGTCGCTGATTTTTAAAGTCACATAGATGGGAACGGGTGCCATTGAGATCAATGGACTGTGACTTGTCATGAGACTTGTATTGTATCCATTCTCATACTGTGGGAGAATTGACTCTATCCAGACTCTTCCAAGAGAGGATGCACATGAATGTGATGGTATGAATCATGTTGGTTCAAGACAAGGAAAAGGATGGCAACACTTAATGGGCTGTCACATTCGTTTAAGCACGTGGTCAATATGCTCTAAAGGAGTGTTTCCACTCGCACTGTGAAGGGGTTACCTGTTCTGACGATGGACAGTCTCCAAGCCTTTCCAGGCGAACAATCCTATCCTATTCTTCCTAAGAGAGATTAAGGATGAGCATGACTGCAAGAATACTGCTTTGTTCAAGCAACCAAGGATAAAAGATGACAGCAGCTAACAGGTTGTGGCGTTCGTTAAGCATGTAATCAATACACTCTAAAGGAATTTTTACACTGGCCCAGTGAGGGGTTGCCTATTCTGGCAATGTGCAGTCGCAGGGTCTTCACAGACAAACAATCCGCTTCAGTCTCATCAAAGAGAAGATACGAATGGACATGATTGTATGAATCCTGCTGCTTCAAGCAGCCAAGAACAAAGATGTCGGCACTGAACCGAACATTAAACATGTGAGCAATACACTCTAAAGGAGTGGTTTCCATTCACTCTGTGGGCAAATCAACTCTTTTCAGACTCTTTCAAGAGAAGATTCAGATGGAATAGGACTATGTAAATCCTGTTGGTTCAAGCATCCAAAGACAAGATGATGACGCCTAACAACAGGTTGTCACATTCAGTAAACACGTGGTCAATACACTCTAAAGGAGTTGTTTTCACTCACCCTGTGAATGGACTGGGTCCAGTAAATTGGCACATGTCTCCTACCTAGCCTGAATAAACTTTGAGCTGTTCATCCTGTTCCACTGGGTTATAGTTCCTGTGTTCACATGCTAAATGCATCATCTATCAGGGAGCCCCTCTGCTGGTCTCTGGGGTGGCATATGAGTGTAAATCACTCTCAAAGGAGAAGCCATGCAATATCATGGCTGGAGTGGACATTTTCCTTATTACTGGGTTACTGAGCTTCCTTATGGAGGAGGCACTGCACTGCACTGCTGCTTTAGTCATTGAAAAAGCTCAATGTTTTTGCTTGCCTTATTTTTCTGTAGAAAAGCAAATGCCAAAACCCAGATAAAGACCAGTGCTGCTAAAGAAGGTAGGGAACAGTGCCCATCTGCTTCCCAGGAAAAGCAGCCCTCTTCAGGCTTTGCCAAGATGTGCATGAACATGACTTTATGAATCCTGCTTTGCTCAGGCAGTCGGGTTTTAAGATGATGCAAGACGCAATTGTCACAATTCATTATGCATGAGGTCAAGACACTCTAAAAGAGTGGTTTGGACTCACCTTGTTGTAAGGGTCATCTATTCTGGCAAGGTCCAGTTTTCCTTCCCAAGCCAGTAACTGGACTCCAGAGCTTTCTCAGGCCAACCACCCTTCTTCAGACTTTTACAAAGAATATATGTAGAAGGATGACCTATGTCTGCTTTTTAGTTCCCCCTTTATAAGGCTGGTGAGATGCCTTTAGACAGAAAGCAGTGGAAGTAATTTAAAGGGCTTCTGAATCATTGGGCGAGGGCCCTGGAGATGCTACAGAGCTTTGGTTGGTTGATCATCTTCCGCAAGAGCCGAGGTTATAGTATCTGGGTGTCTCAATCAACAGTAGTGGGGAAGGTATTACTTCCACAGAAGAAGATACCCCTCTTGATCTTGATGGTCCATGCTCTGAAGACGAGTCATTTGATATTAAGAACATTGTATGAGGGCATTGATAAACGCTGCAGTCCCCACAGCGGCCTGGGCTCAATGACATCTCAAACACCTTAAGTTTGCTTTACTCCAGCAGTGGGTCAAGCTCACTGTCAGAACCAGTTTGCTCAAGGAAGATGGAAGGGAGCGATTCCTCGTTCTAGAGTTGATGGCAGCACATAAGGCATTACTGATCTTTGCACCACTGCTTGAGGGCCATCGTGACGATTTAGACAGACAACAGTAGCATATGTGTTGAATCAGGGTGGAATAAGCAGCCTTGGGCAGATTGCGGCACACATCTTTCGGTTGCCGAAGTGCAATCTGTTGTCCCTGTCAGTCTCTTACCTTTCCGGGGTGGAGAATATGTGAGCAGACACTTTTTGAGCACACGCTTTCTGGATCTAAACAAATGGATGTTTCCTACAACTTTTTGCTCAGTGGGGCACCTCACAAGTGGATTTAATAGCATCTCCTGTCGGTGCTCAGCCGCCAGTGTTCTTCCATTTGAGAGCCAGGGGTCAGGATGTTCTGTCCCAGCGCTGGATTTTCTGGCCTGTATAAGTTTTTCTTCAAACTTCTCTAATCCTGAACACGATCCATTCATGGTTTCCACTGTTGTGGCAGTAGCTGATCGCTCCGCTGATGGCACTTCAGAGATCTTTGGTACTCGAGCCTGGTTATTTGTAAGAAGCAGGCTAGCCCAGGTGGGCATAGCAGAAGAGATTCAGTGGATGCTGCTCGAATCTTGGAAGATATCCTTAAATGCTACATACTATAGCGTGTGGAAAAGATCTTTGGGGTGGCAGTGATTATTTGAATTCTTTCTCTCATATTAAAGTCTTGGAGTTCTTCCAATCGGCCCTAGACAAAGGGCTTAGCTACAGTTCAGTCCAGCTGTGGACCGTTTCAGCTCTAACTGTTCATTGCGTAGAAGATCCGTTTGGTGGCATGTTTTATGCAAGCAACCTTATAGCTAAATCAACAACCAGTCGGGTCTCCGAAAAAATTCAAGCTTTCTCAGACAAGTCTCCATATTGTGAGCTGTTTCAAGACAGAGTGGTTCTTAATCCAGTTCTGTCTTTTCTTCGAAAGGTTGGACCTTTTGATATAGGTTGGGACGTGGTGCAATCTTCTTTGTCTGCAGTTTTGGGACAGGAAGTTTTGTGAAGGGTGGACGCAATTTTTAGGTCATTTTTTCCACGCATCTGCAGAGAACGCAGAACTTCAAGCTGGCAGATAACTGGTTCATCTATCAGTAAGTCCTAAAATGGATCAAATGGCCCCATCTAGAATCCTTTTCCTCTTGGCTAGCCAAACCATTAGATGGGCATAGGTAGCTTTGGGTAGGAAACAGGCTGTGAAGCCCCAAAGCCTTACTTCCTGTTTCTCTTAGTAAGAATGTAGGCCCCTGCATCCAAGCCGATGGACGGGTCGGCTTCGGGTGCCGACAGTGCGGGCTCCCTGGACAGGTAAGTGTCTTTATATTAAAAGTCAGCAGCTACAGTATTTGTATTTTTTTAAAACGGACTGTAACTCCGCTTTAAGGGAGGGAGGAGGAAGATCAGGGGAGTGCCTTATCATCCTAGGCTACGGGGCTGTGTGTTTCAGTTGATGCACACAGTGTGAAGAGACATAACTGTAGTCCCTGCGTGCAAGGGTAATTCGATTGGATGTTGTAAGAGAAAGGAGCTGCCCTGAAATAGGAAACTTGGGGCAGCAGTCATGGCACCACATTAAACTGGGACATAATGAAGGATTAAAGTCTAAAGAAGCTGCATACTCAGTAAGTGATTAAACCAGATGCTGAAAGTGCTTACAACGTGAGTGTTTATCATCACTTTAAGCCACACAAACACATAAAAATGCTGCATATCCTGCTTTGTTAAAACATGCTAAGCTGCATCACCTGGTGTGAATCATTCCTATGGTAATGAATGGGAATTCTGAATGACATGCATTTGCATACAGTAAAATGCATGTGTATTGCTGCAGGAAGGCATACAATTCTAAAAAGTAAAAATGGAGTCAGTGAACAGGTCCATTGCAGTCTATTTTTGTCAGTAAGGTTTTAATGGCCATTTGCTCACTTTAACATTTTAACCACTTGCCGACCACGCACTGCCTTTTAACGGCGGCAGTGTGGTGCTGTCTCGCGAATCGCCGTAAATAGGCGGCAATTTGCGCATGAGCAGCTAGGGGCGCTCTCGTGCACGGCGCACTCTGGAGGAGCTGCCAGAGGCAAAGAACGGGGAACCGCCGATGTAAACACGGCGGTTCCCCATTCTGACAGATGGCATATAAGAGATCTACTGATCGCTGTCACTGGGATCAGTTAGATCACTTATGCCCATGGTAGCCCAGCCCCCTCACAGTTAGAACACGCCTAGGGAACACAGTTAACCCCTAGATCTGCCCCTGCAGGTTAACCCCTTCACTGCCAATGACATTTATACAGTAATCAGTGGATATTAAAATTTCTGATCGCTGTATAAATGTCATTGGTCCCAAAAAAGTGTCAAAAATGTCCGACATGTCCGCCCCAATATCAAAGTCCCGATAAAAATCGCAGATCGCCGCCATTACTAGTAAAAAGAAAAAAAATGTAAAAACGCCAGAAATTAATTCTCATGGTTTGTAAGCGTGGCAACTTTTGTACAAACCAATCAATAAACGCCGATTGCAATTTTTTTTACCAAAAATATGAGGAAGAATATAAATCGGCCAAAACCGATGAATACGTTTGTTTTTTTTATATATTTTTTTTTGGATTTGTATTTTAGCAAAAAGTAAGAAATATTGTTTTTTTTTTAAATAAAATTGTTGCTCTTTTTTTGTTTATAGCGGCGATCAAAAATGACACAGAGGTGATCAAATATCACCAAAAGAAAGCTCTATTTGTGAGAAAAAAAGGACACAAATTTAGTTTGGGTACACCATCGCAGGACCGCGCAATTGTCAGTTAAAGCAACGCAGTGCCGAATCACAAAAAGTGCTCTGGTCCTACAGTGGGAAATCCTTCCGGGGGTGAAGTGGTTAAAGCAGTATTAAACCCAAAAGCAAACATTTATTATAATGCAGCCTACCAAGTCTTAGATGTGGAGGATGTATTTGTTTTCTTTTTTAGGCGCTCTTTCTTCAATTTTCATCTTGTGATTCAACCAGTAAGTCTGTTTTTCAAAAGAACAAGCTCTTCAACAGAATGTATCAGTTACAGAAATCAGACAAACCATTTAACACTGACTGGTTGCTTACAATGATCAGCTTTATTCATTCATGTAAAACCTTTTATCCCAAAAGGAAAAAAAAAACGGTTGCAGTATCTGCTTATGAAGTATTAGCTGGAGTTTGGCTTAAATGTGTTAGTATATTTAAATCTGCTAGTATTTCTAACACTCTCCTCCCCCAGACTGACAATACTGCGAACCAAAGGTGTCCCCTGTGCTCCTTCATCCAGAGCAGGGGCTCTATAATACAGGAGGTGTGTTACTGGCCAGATCACCAGGTGAAAAAAGCCTAATAATAGAAACCTAATGCAGGGACCACACCTAATGATTGGTAAGCTGCAATATATTACATATTTGGCTTTGGGTTTAAGGGCTCATTCACACAAGGGTGAATGCACAGCAGCCTTAATGCGCTTTAATGCACCTATAGCATTAATGAGCATTTTGGTCGTGTTGCACAGGTGTTTATGTTCTGTCAGGCAACGCTCTTGATATGCCCTGTGAGATGTGTTTTTTTTTCTATTTTTTATAAATTATCACTTTTGATGCTTTTCAACCGCACATTAAAGTGTTTATTAAGCCACTTGTATAAAAAGTTGCCATTCGCTCTGTATTATAACAAGGAGTTGCCCTGTGTCTGTGTTATAACATGTATACTTCTCTGTATAGATAACACACCTTCTTACTAGGATCAGTTGTCGTTTTTTCAGCTTTTCTCTTTCAGCTCAGAGTTCCTGAGGGTGGGGCTGAGCACTGCTGCTGTGGTCCGCTGGAGAGACAGAGCCGTGCTGTGTTATCTATACAGATAAGAATATTTGTAATATAACACGGACACTGGGTGAACTTCTTCTAATACAGAGGAGAGAGAGGAGAAGTTACGAGAGGAAGAGGGAGGGGGGAGTTGAAGACAAGCACACAGGAGATAGGAGATCTGGGAGTGACATAGCCTGCATAGACCATGGGGCTCTCAGGATCAGCTAATATCAGGGGCGGGCTAGGCCGGGGGCAGGGTGGAAATTTCCCCCCAGGCCGCCTACCTTGCCTTTAAAACGACCGCTGCGTGCTGCCTGTCTGTTACTATTTTTTTTCTCTAGCTGTCTGTGACAGTCGGCCGGCCCGGGTCAGGGTTATCAAGGGTATAAGACGTCGGCAGCGGGCCACGGCAGCCGCTGACTGGCTGGCCATCTGCTGCGCTGCATCATGGAAGATGTAGTCTGGCCGCGATCAAGTTCCTGGAGGTGGGAGGAACTCAGCAGACAGCTGGACTACAACTCCCACCTCCCAGGAGTCTCAGAGGCAGGGCATGTGGCACGCTAGGGGAAGGGATGCGTCACGAACGTCTGTCCCATCACACGTGACTTGGTCAGATTTTGGGCTGGGGCCGGCGCTGTTTTGAGAGGAGAGAGACGTGACTGAGAGACTGAGCAGCCAGCACTGTACTGTGTGCAGCCTAATTTCAGTCAGTGAGATGAGTAGGCCGCTGAGCACCCCTCTCCATTACACTTCAGTCCCAGAACAAAAAGAGACAAGCAGAGCAGAGAGGCTTGGAAGTTGGCATCATCTTCACCCCCCTCAAAAGGCCGTGCATGGTGCAAGGACCTGCTGAGGTTAGACAAACCCAGACCTTGACACCCCCAGCTGACCCCCACATCCCATGGGCACTGATCAGACGGCACTGATGGGCACTGCACTTGTTAGGCTGCATTGATTGGCACTGATGGGCACTGTCTGCACTGGTGAGGCTGCACTGATGGGCACTGCACTGGTTAGGCTGCATTGATGGGCACTGATCAGGCTGCATTGATGGGCACTGATCATTATGCGCTGATGGGCACTGATCAGGCTGCATTGATGGGCACTGATCATTGTGCGCTGATGGGCACTGATCAGGCTGCATTGATGGGCACTGCCTGCACTGGTTAGGCTGCATTGATGGGCACTGATCGAACTACACTGATGGGCACTGATCAGGCTACACTGATGGGCACTTTCTGCACTGGTGAGGCTGCATTGTTTGGCACTGATCAGGCTGCATTGATGGGCACTGACAAAGCTGCGCTGATGGGCACTGGTGTCTGATCAGGCTGCGTTGATGGGCACAGGTAAGGCTGAGCTGATGAGGATTGGTGAGGATGCGTTGATGGGCACTGGTCAGGCTGCATTGATGGGTACTGATCTGCGTGTTTTGAGAGCTGTGCATGCTCTTGTATGTTTTGACTTGCATACCAGTGATCTGGGAGGTAGGCATGTTATAGAATATTTTCCACCTATAGGCTCAGTTCACACTAGTGTGATGCGGGAACCCTGCAAATCCACTGCGGGTTCCCGCATTGCACCCGACTCGCGGGCAGTTCACACTGCGCTATGCGAACCGCTGGGAGTGTCAATACAAAGTTAAGTTAAGACACCTCCCATAACAGCATGAGGATACAGGCTGTAGTGGAAATCTCCTGTAACCTGAACACTTGGCACTCAGACGGACCCTGCAGTTTATCATGTTGCCGTGGTATACAGATCATCCAAAAAGGTATGTAGTGGCAGTATTTTAATGTACTAGGTTTAGTAACACTTTAAGCCTCAGATTTGTCCTGCTTTATAACATCAATATCCGTTTTAAAACCAGGTGGGCATGCATGGTGAGCTGATTCGGTGGTTCAATGGGCCACTTGACTGGACTTGCCCCCCAGGCCTAAGGCTGCCAGCCCTCCCCTGACTAATATGATAGGGGAGTCAGCACTCAGGGGGGAAGTCATGACCTGGCATTATCAAACAGGTATTTTAGGGGATACAGAGGGATCATGGTGAATGGTGAATGGTGAAAGGTCTGGGGGATAAAACATATCAAGAGCGACTTCAGGAACTTAATATGTAGAGTCTGGAGGAAAGAAGGGAGAGGGGAGACCTGATTGAAACCTTTAAATACATCAAGGGGGTGAATAAGGTTCAGGAGGGCAGTCTTTTCAATATGAAACCAAAATCAAGAACACGGGGACATAACCTCAAACTAACTGGGGGGAAGTTCAAAACTAATCTTAGAAAGTACTATTTTACTGAAAGGGTGGTTGATGATTGGAATAAACTACCATCAGAGGTTGCGAGACAGTCAACAGTAAATGGCTTCAAACATGCTTGGGATAAACATAAATCCATAGTCAGACAACAAGGTTAATGTAAAAAAAAAAAAATATATAAAAAATAAATAAATAAATAAATAAATAAATAAAAAGGGGCAGACTCGATGGACTACTCAGTCTTTTTCTGCCGTCACTTTTCTATGTTTCTATCATTTAAAAAGCAAAATCACTATGCTGCTAATTGCACATTAAGGCCTCATACACACGGACGTTTTTTGACGCCGGCGTTTTCTGGCGTTTTTTGCAGCTCTCCATGTTAGTCAATGGCCCCATAAAAACATCGGCGTTTTTGAGCTGTAGGTGGCGTCGGCGTTAGTGAGCAGAAAGTAGAACCCATGGCCATCGCGTTCTGAGGCTGTAACGTTTTGACGTTTTTTGACGCCGACGCCACAAAACGCCAACAAACGCCAACTAACGCCAACATACGCCACCTTATATTGTACCGGCGTTTTCCGGCGTTTTTTGACGCCGACGTTTTTAGGTTGAAAAATAGCAGAGGGATGATTTTTTTTTAAAAAACGCCTATTGACGCCGACGCTCACTAACGCTCAAAAACGCCGATGCATAACGCCGAAAAACGTCAACTTTTTTTCCTTGACGTCGGACCCGACGTTTTGTTTATTTTTTTAGATACGCCCGTGTGTATGAGGCCTTAAGAGACAGGAGCAGCATTTTTTTTGTTGGTTTAACAAACGCTTTAAGCACACTGTAAATGCCACAGGTGCATTTACAGTGTGTTTATGGCACGCTTGTGGTGCATTTCAATAGAAGTGAATGGAGGCGGTTGCGAAGCATCAACGCCTGCCAAACTCTGCAGGCAGTGTTCTATTTGCCTGATCGTGATGCAAAGCAATGCTAACGCTGTAGTGTGAACACCTCCATCCACTTGCTATTTTAACAATTTTCAGTGGCATTTATAGGCGGTCAGAAACTGGTAAAATGCAACCCAACCGTCTATTTTCAACACCTCTGTGAAAGAGCCCTAACACTGGTAGGGGTAATTAAAATGATCAGCTTTTATTTATTCATGCAAAACTTTTATTCCAAAAGGTAAATAACTGATTGCTGTAACTGCTTATAAAGTGTGAGCTGGAGTTTTGCTCCAGTTTGTTAGTGTATCTAAATCTGCTAATACATTTAACACTCCCCCCCCCCCCAGACTGGCAATGCTGCTGTCTGCTGTGCCTCCTTTCTCATTCCTCCAGAGTTGTCTTACTAATACGGGAGGTGTGTTACTGGCTAGATCACCAGGTGAAAACAGAGGGGGAAAAGCCAAAGAAAAGAAATCAAATGCAGCCACCACATCTAATGATTGGTAAGTTGCAATATTTTTGGTTTTGGGTTTAATATCGCTTTAAGTGGTTTGTCTCATCTATAAATAATGATACATTTTGTTGGAGAGCATGAGCTTGTGAAAAACAGACTTGCTGGTTGGATCACCAGATAGAAATAGGACTATCTGGTCTAAAAAAGGAAACTAATGCACCCATCACATCTAAAAATTGATCAACTGCAATATAAAGAAACCGAAAAGGGGGAGACAAAAGTGGACCACTAGATCGGTCATTGTGTGGAGGGCATAATCATTCTGTTGAGACCTCCTTACTCTTTCCTCCGTGTCGTCTGTCGTCGTAACGGTCAGACCCCCCCCCCCCTCACAATTTACATAATCGTCTAAATCTATGTGATTGTTTGACCTCGTTTTGAGGTCGAGTGTGAAATATTCGTCAATGTCGTT
>BLSH010319659.1:47107-61495 GCA_018402905.1 Glandirana rugosa | reverse complement strand
CAAAAAAAAAAAAAAAGGGTATACTCAATTTTATCATTATGTTCCTTTTCTGAAAATTGCACAAGAACACGGGAAGCAGTAACTCTGGTATAACTGTACAACTAACTCAATTGTCAGCTGCATGCGAGTATTGAAAAAATATCACCAACACTTTTTGAAGATCAATACTCCTGGGTGCAGAGCTATAGGTAACTACCACTGTAGTAAGGAGTGATTTGTTTAGCTTGAATCATGATTTAAGCAGGCCAACTGGTAGCAAATAAATGTGCACTTTCAGATCATTGGTTCTAAAGCCTCGTACACACGGGACAACGATCGTACGTACGATTGTCGCAAATCGTATGTTGCATAATGTAACTTGCATACTGACTGCACTACACGATCGTACGACCACAGAAAGAACGTTCAGGTGCATGTAATTAGCATCCGACCGTTCCTGACTTCTGAGCATGCGTGTTTAGCACAATACAACTTGTTGTACCAACTGCTCTGTACACACGATACAACGGTCGTATGACCGCTTGTTGGTACGACCAAGTTTTTTAGTTTGCTCATACAACTCCCTTGTACGACCGTCGTATGTCCGGCTGTTCTTTTTTTTTTTAAAGGGTAAATTTTTTATTTGTTTCCACACATACAAACATTAAAAGTTCACAACCAACTTCAAAGGTATAATTACATACATTCCGTATTCAATATCCATATGTACGTACATTGTCTGATATTTCCACCATTTCTTCAAGAAAAAAAAAAACCTTCATTAAAGCACACCTTTTACTATTTTGTTGCATTTGCGTTCATATTAATAATCTGAATCTGTCAGGGGTATAATCAAAAGACAAAGGAAAAGAAGGCATATGAACAGAAGCTTCAGAGCAAAAGCTTTAGGCCCCTTTCACACTGGGGCTGGCGGGCGGTAGCGGTAAATCCCCGCTAGTCTCAGCGGGGATTTAGCGCTGTTATAGAGGCGCTACGGCGCCGCTATGCAGGCGGGTGCGGGGCACTTTTAACCCCCCCACAACGGGTTAAACAGTGGTTAAAAGTGCCGGCGCTCGGCGCTCCCGGAGCGGTGTACAGCCGCTACGGGAGCGCTGCCCATTGAATTTAATGGCAGGAGCGGTGGAGGAGCGGTGAATACACCGCTCCCCACATTACTGAAAAATCATGCTTGCATGATTTTCTTCAGCGCTGCGCTAGCGCAACGCCTCAGTCTGAAAGCATCCATAGAGATGCATGAAAATAATATGTAGAGCGTTATTACAGCGGTAATTTTAGCGCTTTACCGCTGTAATAACGCTCCAGTGTGAAAGGGGCCTTAGTGATAGTTATCTCTCAGTACTGCCCTCTAGGTGTATAACTCAATAATGCTTCACACACCAAACTCCCCCACCACTGAATCTACCCATCCACTCCATACTTTCCCAAACTTTTTTGGGCAGCCCCTTGCAATATATGTTAGTTTGATTAATGGTAAAGCTTTTTTTTATCATATCCAACCACATTTGTACTGAAGGAGGGGACTCATCCTTCCATTTAACAGCAATAGCCTTTTTAGCATAAAAGAATACCCCCCGTAAAAGGGTCTTATTGGAATTAGTAATCTCCTCCTCCCCAAAGTGACCCAACAAGCATCTAGCCAGGGAATATATATTCGGCAGTGCCAACTTGTCTTCTAATAAGTACAGGATTCCTTTCCAGAAGTGCTTCACCTTATGGCACTGCCAAACCATATGAAAGAAGTCACCCTCCCTCAGACGGCAACGTTGGCAATCAGGCGATTCCCCTCTGTTCATTTTGTATAGTCGTGAGGTTGTATAATAAACTCTATGCAGGTAGTAAAACTGAGTTAGTTTATCTCTAGCGGATATCACTGCAGGTAACGTATTTCCAAGTATCTCCAACCACGACTCCTCATCCAAATCTGGGATGTCTTTTTTCCATTGGGTTGCTATTTTTTCCACCCTGGTGGAGGTGGAAGTCAGCAGTAGGAGATAGTATCTGGAAATGAGTTTTGTATGATCTTCCTCGAACATCAACCTCTCCAGTGCAGTGGGGGCGAGGGACACCTCACGCAGGCCAAACTGCGCCGCCACAGCATGCCGGAGCTGAAGATATCGATAAAAAAATTTGTTCGGGACTCCATATTCTAGGTGGAGATCTTGAAACGTTTTAAGTACCCCGTCAGTAAACAGCTGATGGGCATACTTGATACCGTAAGTCGACCAGCACTCAGCATCTGGAATTTTTTATATTTCCCTCAGCTGAACGTTACACCAGAGGGGAGTGTTAGGGGATGTATTAAGTGATGGTCCTCCTATTTTATTATTACAGATATGGAAGATCTTATAAGCTAATTTAATCAGTTCTGCCCCCTTTTGGGGGTACGGGCCATTTCTATACAAAACGTTGATCAGGGCCTCATAGGACCCTATCACCGCTGCCTGAGTGGCTACCGACGCTATTTCAGCATCAGGGAAGAACCACCAATGAATGTGCGTCAACTGTGAAGCAAGGTAGTAGGTATAGAGGTTTGGCAAAGCCAACCCTCCAGCTTGTTTAGGTAATTGTAGCGTCTCGAGAGAGATACTGGGTGCTCTGGCCCCCCATATAAATGATAGAATTATGGAGTTGATTTCTTTAAAGAGAGCCTTTGGAAGATATACAGGAGCATGCCAGAATACATAAAGGAAGCGTGGTAAGTAAATCATTTTAAGGATAGCTATACGACCCATGAGGTTCAGGGGGAGCTTTGCCCATGTCTGCAAATCTCGTTTCATTTTGGTAAGTAACGGGGTCAGATTATTTTCTACATACTTGTCTAAGGGCAGCTGTATTATTATACTCAAATACCTGAATTTGGACACTAACTGTAAGGGGATATCCGATGGCATCGATGGAGTATACTGAGGATCAAATGTAAAGAGCACGGACTTGCTCCAGTTCACCTTGAACCCGGAACAAGATCCGAACTCTGTGATAAGGTCCATTGCCCTAACCAAGGACCTCCCTGCATCGGACAAATACAGCAGCATATCGTCCGCATACAGGGAGGTTTTCTCTTCCAAGGAATTTACTCGACAACCCCTTACTCCCTCTTCCGCTCTCAACTTCACCTCCAGTGGTTCAATAGCAAGGGCAAACAGCAGGGGCGAAAGAGGGCACCCCTGCCGCGTGCCCCGCTCTATCTGGAATTGTTCAGTGATAATATGGTTAACCCTGATACGGGCTACAGGGTTCGTGTATAATAACCTTACCCATGTTACAAAGTTAGGCCCAAAACCCATCCTTCTAAGGACCGCTAGCAAAAAAGGCCATTCAACAGAATCGAATGCCTTATGTGCATCCAGGGACACCACAACCCTGGTATCTGTTACTGGTCCCTCCATCTGAAGAATTGTAAATAGTCGCCTAAGATTAATGGCAGTGGAGCGCATTGGTATGAAGCCTGTTTGATCCTGATAAATAAGGGAGGAAATTATTTTGTTCAACCTTTTAGCTAGTAATTTGGCCAGGATTTTACCATCCACATTGATTAGTGATATCGGCCTATATGACTCACATAGGGAAAGATCTTTATGTGGTTTAGGGATCAACACAATCAAAGCCTCCCGAAGGGACTCGGGAATTGACCCCTTATCGAAGGCCTCCCTATAAACCTCCAACAGTTTCTGTGCAAAAAACTCATGATATGTACAATACCACTCCACAGGATAGCCATCAGGACCTGGCGTTTTGTTAGGTGTGAGTGAGCGCATTGCCGCCCCTATCTCCTCAGCTGAAATGGGGCGATCCAATTCTCCTGACACCTCCCGGGACAACGTGCACAAGGGAAGGTCGTCAAGATAGGTTAGGATTTCCTCCTCCCCCAACTCACATGTGAGGTGTATAGGGAAGAGTAGAACTGCACAAAAGCCCCCGCTATATCCTCAGGAGATTTACAAAGAGTCCCCTTGTCGTCATATACGTAGGGGATAGACGTAGATAAGCGTTGTGAGTGAGCTAAATAAGCCAATATTTTACTATTCTTATCCCTGTATTCAAAAATTCTCTGCGATTGATATAACAGTTTTTTTTTAGTTTTTTCTAACAGAGTCAGGTCCAATTTTTGTGCAAGTATACGCCAGTTCCTGAAGTTATCTGAGGATGAATTTCTAATGTATTCCACCTCTGCAGCCGTGACTGCCTGCTCCGCCTCTCTAATCTTATAGTCTCTGTCTGCTCTCAACTTCTTAATTGTTATGGCAATAGAGCCCCTAAGGGTAGCCTTAAATGCATCCCATGTAATATGTAAGGGAACCTCCTCCCCGTTCTCTTCCCAGAATGATTTGATGGCAGAGGCCGTCTGGCCAGCAAAGCATTCTTCCTGTAACCACAGCGGGCTCAGTCGCCACACCTTATGTCCAGGCGACTGACCCAAAATAAAAGTTAGTAGTAATGGTGAGTGGTCTGAGACCGTTCTAGGGAGATATCGTATGTCCAGCACCCTATGCAGCACCCCCCTAGAAATACAGCACATATCAATTTGTGACAATGTGCCGTATGTGGAGGAAAAGCAAGAGTATTCCCTCTCTTCCGGATGCTTCCACCTCCAGGCCTCCCCCAGGTCGTACTGAGGCAGCAGGGTTGCCAGGGGGGCACTGCATCTGGCGGTGGGATGTAAGCGGTCCATATTGGGAGAGAGTACCGTATTCAGATCGCCCACTAATATTATAGATCCCTCCACCACTTCCAGAATTTTAGCCATCACACCTTCCATTGTTGCCCCTACAAAGGGGAGCGGCATATATATTGACACAAGGGTATACGGCATATTATCTATTAATATAACTGCTACTGCATATCTCCCATATGGGTCAGTGACAATATCCTTAGGGATGCACGGAAGAGATTTGGCTATAAGAATCGATACCCCCCTGGCATAATTAGAGTACATGGAGTGATAAGCATGACCAATATACGCCTTTTTGAGAGCTAATATCCTAGACCCTGTGAGATGCGTTTCCTGTAGCATAATTACCTGGGGTTTATACCTTAGAATGTATTTGAATACCAAAGCTCTCTTGATCTTAGCATTCATACCCCTAACATTCCATGATAAAACATTAAGAGTCCTCTCATTGGACCCCATTGTTCCCATCCGAGAGAATATTTAGACCCTCACCAGCCGGGAGTGGTTCTAAGTGCGCAGAATATGTAGCAGACAATGTCCAGGTTGTGATATTGGCCAATGAGGCCCTGCAGTATGCCAAGGTCGCCAGTCAAAGAAGTTGGGAGTTTGATGATGTGTGTAGTTCAGTACGGTGAAAAAAATGGATGACAACAGGTCAACCTCCCAAGAAGTGTTACCCAACCAGTCACTTACTCTACCAGTGCGAACATCTGCACCTATGCGAAACAGTTCCCACCCCCCACCCTACCCACAAACCCCAACATTTTGCAGGTTTTCATCCCTGTAACCAAGAACTTACTCAGAACCAGTCACACCCCAACAAGGGGGGTCCTCCTTTGATCCAGGTAAGGAGGAAAAAATGGGGTTGGAGGCGAGGCCTGTATGGGAGCCCCCACGTACCACACCATAGTACAATGTATGTGCGCCAACCATCCGTGCTTCAAGCAAATTGGGATAAACAAAATATGGCTCAAAAGGCTTAGGTATGAAGGCCCATCATTATGTCTGATATCTTGCAATCACAAATGTCAGGTGAGAGGTTGAGACAACCACTTCAGGCATTGCCCAGGGAATCCAGCCATGCATCTGCCTCTCTGGGGGAGAGAAAGAAATGAGTCTTTCCTTTGTGAACAACTCTGAGCTTCGCTGGATAAAGCATACCATATGGTAGATTGCGTTCTCTCATCCTGTGCTTGATATTTAGGAAGGCCGCCCTCTGTTTCTGCGTGGCTGCTGAGAAATCGGGAAAAATGGCTATGCGATTACCGTTGTACATAATATCCGGCAGGTTCCTAGCACGCCTCAGGATGAGTTCTTTGCCTTTAACGTAAAGGAACCGGGCCAGCATGGGTCTGGGCTGCCGTCCAGGCGGGGGAGCCCGCAAGGGCACGCGGTGAGCTCTCTCTATGGCAAACATGTTAGAGAACCCTTCCCTGCCAAATATTTGAGTTAGCCATGACAATAAAAACTCCTCAGGCTGTTTCCCTACCGAGCCCTCCAGGAAACCCAGGAATCTTAAATTGTTCCTGCGGAGGCGATCTTCTATGTCTCCCAGCTTGGCCTCCTGGGACCTGTGGTCCGCCGCTATGTCTCTAACTGATATCATGAGGGGGTTCAGATCATCTTCTATGCCGCTGATTCACTGCTCAGCATTAGCCACTCTGTGTCTGATCTTGTGCACATCCTCCTTCAATAATGCAAAGTCTATGCGGATAGTGTCTATCTGTGAGGTGATTGAGGCGTGTGATGATTTAATGGCCGCCATGATATCTGCCAGGGACGGTTCACCCACCTGTGTCACCGCTTCTCCCGCCGCTCTCACCGACTGTGGAGGGACCTGCCACTCCAGTGGATCTGTCCCCTCCATCCACTCTGTCTCTCCCTCAGCCCAAAGCTGGGGATCCCCGTCCTGCGACTGCCACTGTGAGGACCGCGTGGTGCCGGCGCCATCTTGGCCGGTCCCATGTGCGAATTTGGAGAGTCTTTCCGCGGGTGTAGGAGGCATGCTGGGCCCAATCTTCACCATCACTAAATGCAGGGAGGCTTCAGCAGTCTATCGGTGCCTTTGTGAGTGAAAAACCGGGGATTTTGGCTACTCAGGATCCGTCAGGATGTTTGTGTAGTACGGAGCTCCGGCTTTCTGCTGCTCACATCCCGGAAGTCAGGCCACGCCCCCATGTCCGGCTGTTCTAATCGCGCATACGAACGATCGATATCGCATACAACGGTCGTTAGTACAACCTGTTGTATATGATCGTTGTCCCGTGTGTACGAGGCATAAGAGATAAGGATCCAACAAGCTTTTTGATTTGGTAGAGAGCACAGTGGACTGTGATAGATTTCAGGCAATTACAGCTCTGTTTATAAGTTTACATACACCTAGCCTAATTTGTTAGATGTTAGAAGTTTTAGGGAAAAAATGAGAGATCAGACTAAACATAATTATTAGTATTTTTTAAATGTGATTCAAATAGACACCATAAAATAGCACAATTATTGAACAAACCATAGCAATAAAAAGAAAAAAAAAAGAAGAAAACTGTCTTGTTCAAAAGTTTACATAACGATGGAGGGGGGAGGAGCCTGAACATGGCGGCGGCTAGCAGCTACAGCTAGCACCACCGGACCTCCATATCCCCTGAGCCGAGACGGGATGATGCGGAAGCGGAGCTGAGCTCACTCGCCTACCCACCCCCTCACCAGAACGAGCGCGCCCGCCTGACCTAGAGGAGAACACTTGCTCCGGCCAGCAGTGAGACGCGGACCAGGGACAGTGCGGCAGGAGGAGATCTCGGCAGCCTGCAGAGGGGGGACCAGAGGTGGAGGAATCCCCCTCCCTTGCCAGAACTCTCCTCGTCTGTTCCCCGTGGTAGCGGGTAGCAGCGGTAGCCGCGTCCCCGGAGCGGGAGCCCTACGAAAGAGAGGAGTGAGGCGGGCAGTAAGCAGCGTGCATAGCACGCATAATACACTCGGGACAAGCGGCCAAAGGCTGAGAGCACAGGACCCTAGCAAAGTGAGGAGCGAGAGCGACACGGGAACAGAAGGGTGGAAACAGCTGATACAAGAAACAACAGTATAGAGACGTTCTACTATGGAGATAATATAAGCAAAGTCCCCTTCAAAACAACTCTGCAACACCTGATGTGGATTCGTTTGGCAGTGATACATCCATGGTGAGTCTCAACCCTCCACCCTGTACCCTCCCCTCCATCAGAGATAAGTCAAATTTACCTGCTATGTATGCAGCCTACCTCCCCCCACGTGATTACAATATATTAGTACTGCATAAGAACTGTGTAAGAATTGAACCCAGCACGTGGCTGAAGACAGACTGTATTTGGGACTGTAAGGAGGGAAGTAGTCTGGATGAATTGATAAGAAGGTGAGAAGGTGGAAAGAGGAGAGAGGGGGGAGGAAAGGAAGAGACCCTGACGGGAATAATCAAACCATGAAGGGGAAGACAGTGAAACCTAACACCCAGACAAAACCACCCAAAACCAGCGCAAGCCCAAGGACAATAAAAAAATACATGTCACAGGGAGGGAACCTGGATAAGTCACTATCAGGTAAACAGATGGAGACCAGAGCTGACTCAACAAATGCAACAAAAGGGGGCGACAGCGGAAACCACAGTATAAAACCTCAAAATGGAAGCTCCCCATGTAAAGGAGCCATAGGGGTGGAGACTGATATGGACCCAGGGGGAGATGCTACCCCGAACTTAGATCTACAAGCCCAATTGCCCACCAAGACAGATATGGTGGACATGTTCGTGAAGTTAGAGAACTCTCTAAAAAGAGACATAGCAATATTACACAACGATATAGGACACCTGGGGGCTCGAGTAGAAGATACTGAGAAACAACTAGATGCCCAAGTTCAACAAATTGAGGACCTTAGGAAGGAAATAAAGGGTCTCAAGGTAACTCAGAGGGACCTGGCATATAAAATGGAAGACCAGGAGAACCGGAATAGGAGAAAGAACTTGAGAATCCGGGGGGTGCCTGAAGCACCCCAAGGGGAAGGCTTGACAGAGACAGTAAGGGAGATATTCAAACCCATACTTGAGGGACAATCTGATGGGACCCCATTGAAAATTGAAAGAGTGCACAGGATTAAAAAACCTAAGGGGATCCCGGAAGACTCCCCCAGAGATATAATAGTGCGGTTCCATCATTAGGAAGATAAAGCACAGATATGGGGGAAACTAAAAAATTGAATACCGGTTAAATATAAGGACTCAGAGCTCCAGATTTTTGCGGACTTATCACAGGATGCCTTAAGAAGACGAAGACTATTGAAACCATTATTGGACTTAATGCATAAACAGAACATACAATATGTGTGGGGGTTCCCGGCATGCCTGATTGGCATGAAGGAGGGTCGTTCGGCCACTCTAAGATTTCCAGAGGATCTCCGTGAGTTCTGCAATAAATTAGATATGGCAGAACTGGAGATCCCAGGATGGATATCTCTGGGAACAGATGAAACCCAATTGGAAGCACAGTGGCAGGCAATCCCAAAAAGGGGAAAAAAGAAAAAAACATAAAGAAAGAATGGAATAATATAGGAAAGTAACAGGTTGTCAAAGTAGTAAGGAGAGGGGGAAGGAGGGGAGGAGGGTGGGCGAGGGGGTATTGTAAAAAGAGGCTTGGGGATATAGGCCCCGCTGGGCCAGGGGGGGAAAAGGTGTGTGGCTGGAGGGGGCCATATATGGTGTCAGACAGAGCTTCACCCCAAAGCGGAGGAGTAGTAAGGTTAAAGAGACCAAAGAAGAAAAAAGATAAATATGGCTACTCAGGACTGAAGTCATCCTAATCAAAGGGAGATCCCAATAGGGTGGGGGGTGGGGGGAGAGGGAGGAAGGGAGGGGAGGAGAGAAGGGGATGGGGGGAGGGAGGTATACCATAGGATCTCAAAAAAAAGAAACCCGAAAGATGAGTAACCCGATCCAGGCAATCCACCAGAAACATAAGGAGGGAAGAGAATGTGGGACTAGGAGACAAAACCAGAGAGGAAAGTAAGATGGGAACAGTAACGGAAATAAAATTCTTTACATATAATGTCAGAGGGATGAACTCCCTTGTGAAGAGACATAACGTGCTGAGAGAAGTTAAAAATTACGGTGCTAATATAGTATTTTTGCAAGAGACACATATAGCGCATTTTACCAACATAAGGCTCTCATTAAGGGACTACCCAACCTGGTTCTATGGAGACTCTCCTACAAAGAGAGCAAAGGGAGTAGCTATTGGTATAGCAAAAAATTTCCAGTTCCAGATAGAAGACAGACAGGTGGACTCAAAGGGACGGTATGTCTTTGTAAGGGGGAAGCTATTTGAAAGAGATTATACACTAGCTAATATATATTGCCCAAATAAGAACCCTATAGGTTACCTAATAGAAACCCTAAATAAACTCGAGAAATTTAAGAAAGGAGTAGTAGTGTTGGCAGGGGATTTTAATTTCAGTATGGACCGCGGGGAAAGTGCGCCCCGTGCGTCGGGGAATGGAAGGTGTCAGCTGGAAAAAATAAAGAAAAAATTCTATCAACATCAATTAATTGATGTATGGAGGGTGTTCCACCCAGACATAAAAGACTACACCTTCTACTCCGCGGTGCACGGGAAGTACCCCAGGCTGGACTATATTATGTTAGAGCATAGAATGTTGGAGTCAGTAGTAGATTCACCTATTGACATACAA
This sequence comes from Glandirana rugosa, assembly GCA_018402905.1. Classification (NCBI taxonomy): domain Eukaryota; kingdom Metazoa; phylum Chordata; class Amphibia; order Anura; family Ranidae; genus Glandirana; species Glandirana rugosa. Next base: position 51,120 of record BLSH010319659.1, on the reverse strand, counting down.
TCAGTGGCAGATCACGCACCGGTAACCTTGAAAATAAAAACTGGGGAGAGCTATACCCGAATCAGTGATTGGAGATTAAATGAAGATCTACTACAAGATAACATAATTGCAGAAGATATAAAAAAAGCGTTGGAGGATTATTTCTATTTTAATGAGACCTCAGGAATTAATAACATTACAATCTGGGAGGCCCATAAAGCCTATATAAGAGGCATATTGATATCCTTCTGGTCCAAGAAAAAAAAAGAAAGGAGTAGCCATATAAATAGACTAATATTAGAAATATCTAAATTAGAACAATCACATAAAAAAAAGGGAAAAGAGGAGAATAGGGAGATTTTACAACAACTAGCGCTAAAAAGAGGAGAATTGAGAGACCTGATGGAACAAGACTCAAGGCGGGTCTTTAACAGAGTTGCGGCAAATAGATATAGATGGGGAAACAAACCAGGAAAATTCCTGGCGAACCTCCTGAAGAGTGAAAAAGCAAATAACTATATTAGGAAAGTGAAAAATGAAGAAGGGAAAATAATGCAGTTAACCACAGAAATAGCCGGGGGAAATTCCAAAAGTACTATAAGGCTTTATATTCAGTCCAACAAAATAAAACACAAAAAGGAGAACAAAAAAGGATGGAAGAAATACAGGCTTACCTAGATGGGGCGAATCTGCCCAAAATACCCTTAGATAGACTTTAACATCTAGAAGAACCCATATCAGAAGAGGAGATAATGATAGCATTGAGAAGCTCAGGTGCAGGTAAAAGCCCAGGCCCAGATGATTTCACGCTAGGATACTATAAGAAATATAACGATTTTTTAATACCTAAAATGTGTAATTATATGAAAGAACTGGGAGAAGGGGGAAACCTGAGAGAAGAATCACTACTGGCCCATATCACATTAATACCTAAGGCAGGTAAGGATGAGTCCCTCTGTTCCAGTTATAGACCAATAGCCCTATTAAACGTAGACACAAAGCTGTTCGCAAAAGTGCTAGCAACTAGATTAAAAGAGTTTATCCCAGAATGGATCCATGCTGACCAGACCGGATTCGTCCCCAATAGGGAGGGCAAGGATAACGCCATGAGAACATTACTTATATTACAAAGCTTGGAAGATGTGGGAGAGCCGGCGCTTCTGCTTTCGATAGACGCACAAAAAGCGTTCTACAGAGTAGATTGGGGACTTATGATAAAAACATTGGAAAATATTGGATTAGGCCCAAAGATAATAGAAAGAATAAAACTACTCTATAAAGGCCCTATGGCAAGAGTAAAAGTAAATGGGGCCCTCTCCCAACCATTCGAAATGTCAAACGGTACAAGGCAGGGGTGCCCGCTCTCCCCCCTCTTGTTTATAATATCCTTAGAACCACTATTAGCCAAAATACGGAAAAATGTAGATATAGGAGGAGTAAGGGTGGGTTTAGAAAAACATAAAATTGCGGCGTATGCCGATGATCTCCTGTGTTATATAACAAAACCTAGAATCTCCCTTCCCAACCTATTAAAAGAACTTAAGAAATATGGACAAATCTCCAACTTTAAAATAAACTAAGAGAAGTCAGTGATCTTGACTATAAACATAAAGATGAGAGAGGAGGCATCACTACGGGAAGCATTCCCCTTTAAATGGAAGAAAACAGAAATAACTTATCTAGGGATAAAAATTACCCCTAGATATAAAAAATTATATAAAGCTAACTATAGCCCACTCCTGAAAATAAAGAATAGTGTAACCGCGCTAGGCAAAAAAATATGAAAAGCAATATGGAAGGTAAGCAGCCATACAATGACCAAACAAATTGTAAAGAATATTAAAAATAGTATAGATGGCGCTAAACACAATATTATTTGGAGATAGGAATCAACCTATAGTGAATAGTCAAACAATATAAATAATACAACTTATATTAAAGATGCGATAAGAAATGATCTAATAATTAAGTAAATAGTCCACACAAAATGACAAGTAAGTGTTAAAAGAGTAGATTAAACAGCATAAATTGCTAGTCCAGCGCAAAATCAATGGTGAAGGTGCAAAATATGTGATTCAAAAAAATATAAATAAATGTAAAGTTCGCCAGAGGTGTGCAACTTTATATAGTTCCAGACTGCAAAGTTCCTCAGATTGAGCTGGTAAATATTAACATGTGCAGAAATATCATGAGTTCCAAGTGACATCAATAGTACATCCTAGTGCAAAAAATGTGTAGCAACGATAATGGTAAAATAATGTTTGTCTGGACGATCCAACGCCTTACAGACTCAAGGCTTACCAGATGGTAGATATATTCACACCTGAATATATAGTGGACCAGATCCTCTCAGCATGGAAGGGTCGCGTCACACTGTCCTCGACCAATCAGGGGACCTCGGCGATGGGAAATCGTCACACAATCCTGCACGTCTGTTCACTACGTCCAGTGGAGATGGCCATTTCACTGGCCGTCTAAATTTCAAGCAGTACATACCCAGCAAGAGATCCAGGTATGGAATAAAACTCAACAAGGTGTGCGATCGATCCACTGGCTTATCAAAAGAAAACCCTGACCTGCGGCACATTCAAGAGAAACAGAAAGGGCTTCCCAAAAAATCTCCTCACCCGAAAGCTGCAAAACGGGGAATCTGCCTTCATGAGGAATGACGAGGTATTGGCCATGAAGTGGAGGGACAAAAAAGATGTCTACATCCTCTCAACTATCCACGGTGACAACTCGGTGGAGATCCAAAGAAGACAAGGCCCCGTTGTAAAGCCCAAGTGCGTCCAAGATTACAATCTCTTCATGGGGGGGGGTTGGATTTAAACGACCAGATGGTATAGCCCTATTTATCTACCCGCAAGTCCCGTTTTTGGTATAAGAAAGCCGCATTTCACCTCTTTCATATGGCCATGTATAATTAGTTTGTGTGTTGCCAAAAATCCTCCCAAAACCAATCCCTCACCTACTTCAAGTACATCGAAAACATTATTACTGCCCTCATTTATCATCAAGGACCTGTCCCAGAAAGTATTCGCTCCAACAGTGTGAATCGACTCCACGAGCAACATTATCCCTTCCCCATCCCCCCCACAGAATCCGGAAGAAGAAGACAGAAGAGATGCCATGTATGCTCCAGCAGAGGAATCAGAAGAGATACCACCTATTATTGCCCTGACTGTCCCTCCCAACCTGGCCTGTGCATCGGACATTGTTTCAAAAATCACCATACCCAAATCACATATTAGTTCCCAATATAGACTTTAGACTGCCATTTCCCGTTTCAAAAACCTGTGTGGATCATTTGCTTGCTACCACGTTAACTGACCCTGGCCTGTTTACCGACAATGTCTTTGCCTGCCGTCTCAAACCATGTTTCTGACCTCAACGTTAACTGACCCTGGCCTGTTTACCGACAATGTCTTTGCCTGCCGTTTCAAACCATGTTTCTGACTTCCACGTGTATGACCTCGGCCTGTTGATTGACCATGTTTTTGCCTGCCACTTGGACTTATCTTTTTCCCTTATACATTAGTACACAGGGGTCTCACATATGTGAGGGGCTCCAGAAAGCGTTCGGAGTATAGAAAACCAGTGTTTGGTTTTCTGTGTTCTAGAACAGGGTCTGGTTTCCCGGAGGCTTCAAACCGTTTAGGTGGGAGAAGCCTCTACCCCTGCCCCCCTGGCCCTAAACTTGATGGCCCTTCCTGCTGCCTGGACCAATACTTTGGCTGTGCTGACCATATTGCTGCCTGTAATGACCCAGGACTATCTGGACCATGTTTCTTCCTGCTGCCTGGACCAATACTTTGGCTGTGCTGACCATATTGCTGCCTGTAATAACCCAGGACTTTATGGACCATGTTTTTTTCCTGCTGCCTGGACCAATGCCTTGGCTGTGTTGACCATATCTCTGCCTGCTGCCTCTACTGACTATGGATAGTATTTCTGCCTTGACATCTCTGCCTGCTACCTGGATCAATGCTTTGGCTGTGCTGACAGTATTGTACCAGGTCTATCAGGACCCAGTA
>BLSH010319659.1:21823-43196 GCA_018402905.1 Glandirana rugosa | reverse complement strand
CAGACGCCGACGTACTCACGACGGTCGTGACCCCTCGACGTCAAGTAACTCCCTTGGTACTTACGGTTGTGCAAGACACTGTATGACTTCGTCTCGTACTAGGGGAGGGAAACCTCTGACTCGGCGACCCGTCATAAGGTTGTACTATCGCTGGGGTCTTCGACTCCCATTTCCGTAGACACCCCGTAGGAGTTTACCTTCCACCTCCTCGCGTTCCAGAGATTGTAGGTGGTCGAGTCACTACAGCAGTACCTCCTCACCTTCTCCTGAGGTCACCGTTGGACACTTCGAGACCACTTCAGAGCTTCACAGGTTGCCACTGGAGTCCTCTTCCACTCCTCCATGACGACATCACTGAGCTGGTGGATGTTAGAGACCTTGCGCTCCTCCACCTTCCATTTGAGGATGCCCCACAGATGCCTTTACCCTCAGCTTCTGGGGTCGCTATCATGTTGGAATACTGCCCAGCGGCTCAGTCTCCAAAGGGAGGGGATCATGCTCTGCTTCAGTATGTCACAGAACGTGTTGGCATTCATGGTTCCCTCAATGAACTGCAGCTCCCCAGTGCTGGCAGCACTCATGCAGCCGCAGACCATGACACTCCCACAACCATGCTTGACTGTAGGCTAGACACACTTGTCTTTGTACTTCTCACCTGGTTGTCGCCACACACGCTTCACACCATCAGATCCTCAGAGAGCTCTTTGCCATGAGGTGCCATGTTTAACTTCCAATGACCAGTATGAGAGAGTGAAAGCGATAACACCATAGTTAATTTACCTGCTCCCCATTCACACCTGAGACATTGTAACACTAACAAGTCACATGACACCGGGGAAGGAAAATGGTTAATTGGGCCCAATTTCGACATTTTCACTTAGGGGTGTACTTACTTTTGTTGCCAGCGATTTAGACATTATTGGCTGTGTGTTGAGTTATTTTGAGGGGACAGCAAATTTACACTGTTATACAAACTGTACACTCACTACTTTACATTGTAGCAAAGTGTCATTTCTTCAGTGTTGTCAGATGAAAAGATATAAATAATTTACAAAAATGTGAGGGGTGTACTAACTTTTGTTAGATACTGTATGTATTGGTCCTAAATATGTGTGATAAGCTGTCTCAATTATTTCTAGAGCACAGAGAATGAACTTAAATCATTTTTGCCCAAGGATCTGGCTCTGTATGTTATAATTCTTTTTGGCTACATTTACACAGCAACATGGTGTCAGGAACCATGAATCAGACAAAGACAGAAGTGCAGTAAAATCACACTTTTTTATTAAAAGGTAAAATGTTATAAACAGAGTAAACGTGGTAAAAAAATAGTCAGGGTTTGCAGTGGCGGCTGGTAAAGTTTTAAGATGGTGGGGCGCCAGACCCTGCCCTTCCTTTTTGCCCCATCCCACTTCTTAGAAGCCACACCCCTTATAGGCTCCACCCACTCTGTACACAATGTACAGTATAACTCAGCTGTCAGTCTTAATTCTCAAATAAATATTGCTGGCTCATTCATCCATTAAATCCCAAAGGTAAAGAATTACATGAGCTGTGAGGTCTGCACAGGAACCGAGCACAGACTGGCATTATGTGGGGTTTCATATCCCATCAAGCTCCATCCTAATTCCTTATTTTATAATAGGAACACTGGAAGTCCTCCACTAACCCCTGACACAAGGTGAGCCATAGAAATGTCCCTGGTTTTTGGAACTGAGCAGCTTCACTAACATAAATCTGCATTATCTGTCCAAAAAAGTTCAAAATGTAATTATAAAATCAGGCGATTTAAGATGGCATTCAATGGAAAGCAGTTATTGTAGAGGAATTGTCATGACTATACATTCCTCTTGTTCTGTTGTTTGATGCTGAGATACACAGAGGCTGAGCACAGGCAGCTTCAATCAACACAGCAACTCCACTGCTGGGGACTTCTTGGTCCCTGCATTGGAAGTCATTTATTTTATTTTAGGTACTTATATAGCGCTGTCAATTTACACAGCGCTTTACATATACATTGTACATTCACATCAGTCTCTACCCTCAAGGAGCTTACAATCTAAGGTCCCTAACTCACAATCATACTCATAGTAGGGCCAATTTAGACAGGATCTAATTCACCTACCAGCATGTTTTTGGAGTGTGGGAGGAAACCGGAGTACCCGGAGGAAACCCACGCAGGCACAGGGAGAACATGCACACTCCAGGCAGGTAGTGTTGTGGTCGGGATTCGAACCAGCGACCCTTTTGCTGCTAGGCGACAGTGCTATCCACTACACCACTGTGCCGCCCAAGTCATTAATCATTGCCAACATTGCACTGAATGCAGGGATGAAGAAGTGACCAGGAGTGGAGTTGTTGTGTTGATAAAAGCTGCCTGTTAAACAGTAAAGCATGAAGAGCTGAGGGTGTGCGGTGCTGCTGAGCTCTGTGGTTCCCCAATGTCAGCAGACTAATTGCAGATTACTGCCTGTGTATCCCTGAGAACTCCCTGTGACTTACATGCCAGCTCAGAGTTCTTATCCTACTGCTGAGCTTTGGAAAAGACCTGTGTCAGCTCCCTGTCATGTGTGAGATCTTACCTTGCAGGCTCCTCCATGTCCTCTCCCTCTGCTCTGTACAGGATGGTGGGCGGGGGAAGGGTCCCTGTGGAGAGAGGAAGCACTGCTGGAGGTAGAGACTAAGTGTCGGAGTGCGACTTGTGGAGGGGGGACCTGGCTAGACAGCAGGCTAGAATGTGTAACTGCAAGCAGAGAAAATCTTGGCTCCCCCCCAGGCAGAGACCAAATGGACTAGGCAGTTTAAGGTCTGCAGATTCAGACGTCCTAAAAAGCTCCTATATTTAGAATGGAATGTTGGAAAGCAGCCAATGAGGGTGGAGAATTCATTTTACTGTGTTCTAGATAGGGTTTTTTAGTGAGATTTGGGACGTTTGCCCTGTTACTAGGTAGATTACACTTCTCTTTCTTATCTAATCTGTCTATTCCAGCAATTAGCAACAGAAGCACAGCTAGAGAGAAATTCCAAATGTTTTTTTTCTATGGAGTTTCTCTCTAGCTTTGCTGGCTGTTGGTTAATAATTATAGTTTTTTTATTTTTATTTCTTACTTATTTTTTTGGTGGGGCTCCGCCCCTACAGCCCTTATGGACGAGCCTCCACTGAGGGTTTGGTAACTGGATAGTCAGAGCAAGCCAGAGAAACAGGAGTCCAGAGATCAGCGAAGTCAAGCAAACGGAATGCAGGGTCAGGAGCCAGGAGGAGAGTCAGCCGAGCAGGGTCTTGAATCCAGGAACCAGAAGGGAACGTCAAACAGGCAAAGTCTTTCACAGGAACACACAGCAGAGATTTCTCCAGGGATGTTGACCAGGGCGTCTGAGATCTTATCCAGGCAGTTTATATAGCTAGGAGAGCTGGCTAATGAGCAGGATATGGACATCAGGTGAGACAGAGTGGAAGCTGAGACTGGCAATTAACCCTCAGCTGAGCAGCTTGCTCTCAGAAGAGAGGACTGAGCACAGCCCTGACACATAGCCAGAGACAGCCACCGACAAGAGTCAGTAGATTCTTGCCAGTGGAGCTAAATGCTGCACACACACACATCCAAGCCCAAGCCAAAAGTTAGTGCTCAGATCTGTCACAAGCCCTGGACTCCAAAATCTTCCAAACCTGTGTCCATCGCCTCCTTGCAATGGAGGAATGTCCCCATTTGCTCAAGTGGAGGAATAACTGATGGCCTTTGCTAACACTTAAACCCTGGGCATTCCACACCTTTGGGTTCAAAACATAGTCACCAGGAGTTACAGTTTAGAGTTTTGCTTTCTTCCCCCACCCTGCTTTACTTTGTCAAACCTACTAACATTCCCTAAAAGGCTAGTGAATCTCCATGCTGCACTGGCTCATCTCCTCTTAATGGGTAGTGGCTCTTGTTACAGAAGAGGAAAAGTTTCAGGGGTTTAATTCAAACCTGTCCACAGCCCCAAAGCCCAATGGTAACATTTGTCCCATCTTGGATCTGAACCTTCTTTCAGGCTCAAAAATTCTAAATCATATCTACCAGATCAGTCATTGCCTCACCACCGCCAGAGGATTTTTTGGCTTTTGTAGACAATAAAGATGCCCCCATCCTCCTAGCACATCAGAGCTGCTTGCATTTTGCAGTTGCTGCACAACATTACCAGTTAGGGGCCCTGCCCTTTGGATTGTGCATGGCACCTTGGGTCTTCATTAAGGTGCTCACTCCTGTGCTTGCATTGCTTTGTTCTCAGGGAATTCCCATAATAATGGGTTATTTCAGGGCTCGACAAACTCCAGGCGCCAGGTCCCCATGGCGACCAGAAATCTTTGATTCAGTGAAGAGCTGTTCTCTGCCTAAGCTGACAGCTGTTAAAGAAAAACAAATCCAGGCAGCCTGCCAAGTTTCTCACAACATCGGAGATAACTATAAAAGTATAATTTGGTTCTTTTATGAAAGGGAAGAACTCCGGTCTGTAAATGAGTCCAGTTTGACCACTTAAAGCGGAACTTCAGTCGTATTTTTCATCTTTTTATCTATTAAATCCTCTGCCCTTGTGGTCAGGGGCGTAACTACAGGGGTTGCAGGGGTTGCAATTGCAACCAGGGCCCATGCTCCAGGGGGCCCGTGTGCCTCCCTTGTACACCTGAATAGGGATGGCGGGGGCGGCATTTAGAGGAACCAATCTCCTCCATTTTCCTCCTAATGGAGGAGATTGGTTACGCTATATGTTGCCCCCGCCACCCCTCCTATCTAGTTTAGTTGTCTTCTGCTGTTCCCAGGGTCCCGGTGTGCTTCCCTGGTCCCCCCCCCACAGAGCTGCTGTCTTCCTCCCTCCTCTCTCCTGCCAGCTGCTGTAGAAGATGTGTCATTATGGAGAGATGGGAATGGTTTTGTAAATTTGCCATTTACTGGCTCCTTCCCTTTCTGAATGGACAGAGTCAGTGATTGGTACCTATTGGTTCATTCATAACTGAAGCATAGTAAACTCTTTTTTTACTATACTTCCATTTCTGAATGAATGGGAGGCTCGGTGCACAGCTATTCCTGTCCATTCATTCTGTGCAGCTGAGGCTACACAGACCGAGATTGAGGGCTGAGGTTTGTTTAGAACCCTGATATCTCATCAAAGCCCCCCAACAGGGCTCCTAAAAAAATGAAAAAAAAAATGTAAAAATAAAATTGTAAAAGAAATAAAATGGTAAAAAAATAACAAAATTAAAATAAAAAATAAAAACTACTGACACCAGTGAGGGAACTATCAGGATTGGAAAGGTCGCAATTGTGACCGGGCCCTGGCATTTCCCCACCATGGGGAGGCCCGAAGATGGCAGAAAGGGGGCCCGCTGCAGAACTTGTGAATGGGGCCCTGCTATGGTACCATAATAAAGGGACCCGCCATAGGAGTAAAGGGCCCCAGGATCAGTGGGAAGAGGGAAGGGCCCTGGCTAGGGGTCAGGGGGGGGGCCCTTCACAATTTTTTGCATCGGGGCCCTGAAGGTTCTAGTTACGTCTCTGCTTGTGGTTTTAACTTTGGATAGGAATACATTTTTTTTCTGCCAGTATATACCTTATACAGCACACTTCCTGTTTCTTGGCTAGAAAAATACCTTGGCATTTAACATCATGCACAGCTCTCTCACTCACTCTTGTGAGAGTTTGCCAGGAAGGGAGGGGGGGATAAGTCATAAGAGGGCCAATGAGAGCTGCAGAGCTGGAGGTGTGCCTCTGTTTGCCTGGGTAAATCCAGGAAGTGAACAGGCAGCTGCTTCAGCTGGCCACAGTTAAAATGATTGCAGCCAGACTCAGTGGAGGAGATTTCTTCAGCATATTTGGCAAGTACAGAATAACAGTATATATAAAATAATATGCAAAGTGGTTAGAGAGAAGCTTCAGAATGGCAAAGATGTTTTTATTACAAATTATGTGAGCAGACTGCAATTCCTCTTTAAAGCGGTTGTCTACCCAATTTTTGTACTTTTACTTACAGGTAAGCCTATAATAAGGCTTACCTGTAGGTAAAATGAATATCCCCTAAACCTGTACGGTTTAGGAGATATTCCCTCTCCAAGATGCTGCGGCGTTACGGTGCATGCACCGTGTATGTCACGGCACATGCGCCGTGTATGTCCCGGTAAAGGCCCGGCAATAGGGCCGGACCTTGCCGGGAAGACGCATGCACAGGAGTGACGTCTCGCGGCTCCGGCTAGTCACAGCGGGTACCCGGAAGCAAGATCCGAGGGAAGATGTCCGCTCCCACAGATCGGACCAAGCAGCCCGGTCGGATCTTCGTTTCAAGGTAAGTATTTCATAATGAGCTAGTATGCGTTGCCTTGCAGGTTTTAATTTTTTTTTTTTTTTTTCAAATGGGTAGACAACCGCTTTAAAGACTAAACCTTTTCTGACATTTGTTGCTTGCAAATAAAATCTGTATTTTCTGCTAGAAAATTACTTAGAACCCCCAAACATTATATATATTTTTAGCAGAGATCCTAGAGAATGGCGGTTGTTCCAATATTTTATATCACACGGTATTTGCACAGTGGTTATTGAAACGCAATTTTTTGGGGGAAAAAATACACTTTAATGAATTAAAAAAAATAACTAAACAGTAATCACAAACGGAGTGTATAAATTAATCCCTACTCCAGAATACATTCCTCAGTGCCGGGACACACAAAATCCCTCACAGCAGGCAATGCAATCTCACATCAATAAATGATTTACAATTCATAAATTTATTAATTTTTAATAATAATTAACAAAATAATTCATAATTAGTTCATAATAATCATTAGAAAGTTACATAAAAATAACAATATGAAACAGCAAAGTTAGCCCATTTTTTTTTCTGTATAATGTGAAAGATGATGTTATGCCACAAGAATTGTGAAAGAACTGTGATCTTTATTCTAAGCCAGTGGTTCTCAACTCCTGTCCTCGGGACCCACTAACAGGCCAGGTTTGCAGGATAACTGAAATACATCACAGGTGCTATCATTTGCTGCTCAGTGATTGCAGTATTCTAGTCTGCATCTCCCCAAGGTAATACTTAAAATCTGGCCTGTTAGTGGGTCCTGAGGACAGGAGTTGAGAACTACTGTTCTAAGCAGAATCGTTCAGCTCCACTGTGTGCTGTGAGCTGGAGTACAGGAGATGAGGCAGCTGGATATGCTTTAGAAGAGTCCTTATATATCCTCTGATAAAGCCCTGTGTACCATCAACAATTACCATTCTTTATGTGCAGCTGGGATCCAGAATTTCATGGTGACCGGAAAACACACAAGAGCAATGAATAGTCACCGTGGGGGACACACATGTAGGCAGGAAGTGGCTACAACGAGGCAGCAGAAGATTAGCAGCACTGGAATACTTCTTTCAGTCTTTCATTTTTTTGTATTTTATTTAAAGTGTCACTAAGGCTTCATTTAGATGTGCAGTTGGGTGGTAAAAATGTGCAGTAGGGACATGTTTTTGCCACCCACTAAAGGCCACCCTTTAGCTCCATTAGGCAGCAGATGAGGATGCTTTACATGCTGCGTCAGGATGCATTAGGCATAATGAGGACGGGGGGAGCAAATTAGGGGGGAGGAGCAAATTACTTGCCTCCTGGCTCCTAACTTTTTTAGCTGGCTCCTAGATTCAAAGCAAATTTGTTGAGCCCTGGGTTACCTGGTCAATGGGTTACCTGGAGAAGCTACTGCTACAGGTCTGTTGGCACAGACATGCTCCCTCCTGTAGGTGAGCCGCTAGTCCTCCTGCTGTTTTAGCTCACCCATTGGGGCAAGGCAAATCATGGGGGAATATTAAAAGATAAGGCATTATAAGCCTGTTCTGCAGAAGCTTCTTTGTAATTACCTGTTGTGGAATTGAGTGATTCTAAGGCCTCAGTGGGTGATCTCATTCCCTAGTTCAAGGTATTTTTGGAAGAATGCAATCTCCCACCATTGTGTATTTTTGGCATTGATACTAATTTCTCTCATTCAGAAATCCCTAGGCATCTTTCTTTCACATTAATTTCTATGGGGAGTGTAAATTAGGATTGAATTTCATTGGATATAGTGCTAAAAATAATACACACTAATACACATTATAGTTCTGCACACTAACAGAACCCTTAAATATAAATCAATCAGTACAACAAGAAAAAGCACACAGATGATTAGTGGAATAGTCAGTCCATACAAAATCCAAAGAATGGATCCAGAGGCAGGGGAATGCACTTAGACCTACAACTCCTGACAATTATGGATGGTCCCGATGTTTGAGTCGAACGTAAGTTCGACTCGAACATTGAACATAAGTTTGACTCGAACATCAGGTGTTCGTTTGTTCATAGAACAAACAAACATATGGGGTGCTTGCGACAAGTTTGCCCGCTGCGGAGCGCCCCATAATGCACAGCGAGATCGCTGCTGATTGGCCAAAGCATGCACCTGACCAGCACGCTTTGGCCAATTGGAGTACCTGTAACCAGCCCATGAGAGTACCCAAGTACCTGTCACCAGCCCATCAGAGTACACGAGTACCTGTCAGCAGCCCATCAGAGTACCCGAGTACCTGTCACCATCCCATCAGAGTACCTGAGTACCTTTCTGTAGCCCATCAGAATACCCGAGTACCTGTCACTAGCCCATCAAATTGCCCGAGTACCTGTCTCCAGCCCATGAGAGTACCTGTGACCAGCCCATGCCTCATAAAATATATATTTGGGTGTTTACTTTCCAAAATGGGGTAATTTTCTGGGTAATTCCACTGTCCTGGTGATCCAGGACCTTCGAAAGTGTGATAGGTAGGAATTAAATTAGATGTGTAATTTATACTCTTAGAACACCTGAAGGTACTACTTCAATGTTGGACCTCTTTATGTAGCCAGACTGTATAAAAGTCTCACACATGTGGTATCGCCATACTCAGGACGAATGGCAGAATATATTTTGGGGGGTAATTTTTGCTATATACATGCTATGTGTTAGAAATATTTTATAAATTGACTACTTTGTGTAAATATAAAAGCATTTTCATTTTCTTTCCACGTTTTTCGAAGACTTGTGGAAACAAATTAACCAAAAGACTCATAATGCCTCATAGAATATACATTGGGATGTTTGCTTTCCAAAATGGAGTCATTTTATTGGTAATTCCATTGTCCTGGTGCTCCAGGGCGTTCAAAAGTGTAATAGGTCGTTAGGAAATTAGATGTCTAATTTATGCTCCTAGAATGTCTGATGGTGCTCCCTGCATGAGAGCGCTGAAAGCTGAAAATTGGTCTGGGAAGGAAGGGGATATAAGTGTCCTGTATTGAAGTGGTTAAAGGAATATTTCATTTTTATTGTGTCTGTAGGCACTTAACTATGCCCTCACTCGACTCTATGCCCTTGGAGGAGACATGAGACCTTGTAACACTAACGAGTCTCATGACACCGGGGAGGAAAAATGGCTAATTGGGCCATAGGTGTACGCAGCCTATTGCATTAGGGTGTGCACCCCAAATGTATAAAAACATAGACTGTGTCAGTAGAGCAGTGGACTTGTCAGCAGGGCAGAGATTGGTGTCAGTAGGGCAGTAGATGGTGTCAGTAGCTTTTTATTTTTATTATTTTATTTATTATTTTTTACAATTTTTAGGGGCCCCATTAAAGGGCTTTAGTGAAATATCAGCAGGGGAATCTACGTCGCACTGGGTGATTAGGGTGTGCCCAGGCACACCTGGCACACCCCCTGCACACACCTATGAATTGGGCCCAATTTGGACATTTTTACTTAGGGGTCTACTCACTTTTGTTGCCAGTGGTTTAGACATTAATGGCTGTGTGTTGAGTTATTTTGAGGGGACAGCAAATTCACACTGTTATACAAGCTGTACACTCACTACTTTACATTGTAGCAAAGTGTCATTTCTTCGGTGTTGTCACATGAAAAGATATAATAAAATATTTACCAAAATTTAAGGGGTGTATTAACTTTTGTGAGACACTGTATATCTGTACACACACACTTTTTTTCTTAAATACAATTTCAATACTTTCTCTATTTCATATACTGTATTGTATTATAAGTAATTTTGTAGATTTCTTATTACTTTTATGTTATATTATAATTTAAGGGGCTTGAACTCTTGAATTAAGATATGAGATGGATCATTATTTTTATTTGAGTATTTTTGCTTCCCTTTTATCCCTGAGTAATTCATTGTATCCTTTTCTTCGTGCATTAGTTACATTGTTTCTTTTCCACTGTGTATAGTATATGCATATGCATATGTACTAATATTGCAGCTGTAATATGTCTCCACCTGGAGGCATTTTGTGAAAACAGCAAGTTCAATTACCCTTAATGAATTTTATGAATACATTGATTGTTACAACCATGATATATTTACAGGTTTCTTAGGAGTAGGCATATAATTTTTACTTTTTTTGGTTACCTCTGTGTTATATGTCTTTATGGGCATGATATGTGCATAACTTAATTGTTTTTTACTGAAAGCACAAACACTGTTAGCCATTCTTTATATAAAGGGTTCCCCACCATCCTGAGCCAAACTTTATTAAAAGAGAGAGCCCTGAAACATGTCACTTAACATTTTTACCAACTGAGGCTACCCAGGCAACCAAGGATGCCACAGGCTTGCCTACTCCGAGTTGGTCCCAAGCTGTGAATGCTATTGAAGACTGACACTTTTAACTTGGAGCCCAGCCACTGGTTGGAGACTGTTAGGCGCCCTGCTGCTGCTGTGTCCCCAGATTGCCCATGATGCTCCCTTCACTGAATACTGTACTGTGTTTTTTTTTTTTTTTTGCTATTTATGATTAAAAATCTACTTTTAATGCACAAGGCTTACACCCTCTGTTCTCTCTTGTGTTTAGGTGATGGATTTCCCTGGCTTTCTATCCTTTATTGAAAAATAATTTAGGTTAAAGGAGGAAATATTTTGGTCACTCTTCTCCAAAGAGTGGGGATTGGGGTTACTAAACCCACAACAGTAAAATCAGTCTGTATATGCAGTAAAGCATGCTTGTTATACTCACTGTGGAACCTGTGGGGTTAATCCTTCGCATTATGTAAAAAGGCTGTTTGATCCTCTCTTCTTTGATCCTCTCCTCCTTTCACTGACTCCTAATAATTTCCCGATAGCACAGACTGGAGTAAGGCTGCACATGCTCAGTTTGGTGTGTATTGCATGTCAGCGGCGGCCTGTCCACAGGGGCCGCACAGGCGCTGCCCCCCCATCCATGCATCTGGCCCCTTGATCTACATGCAGGGCGCCGGATGCATGTATTCCAATGGGGGAGTTTTTTTTTTTTTAAGCTTGTGATTAGAGCCAGGGGCTCTAATAGGCTTCAAAAAAGGGTGGGCTTGGGCGCAGAGAACCAAGCCCAAAGCGCACCCAGTTGTGTGACAATAGCAAATGAATATTCGCTATTGTCACACTGATTCTGCCTCCCAGCCAATCAGGAAATGGGTCCCGATTGCCCAAAAGGAGAAGCTACCCTGCTGGCCGAGGGAGGAGACACACGGCAAGGACAGCACCACGATGCCTAGGAGGAGACACTCAGCGAGGACACCGCCATGATGCCGAGGAGGAGACGCACAGCAAGGACACCGCCGTGATGTGGAGGAAGAGACGCATGGTGAGGTCACCAGCGTGATGCCCAGGAGGAGAGGCACAGCGAGGGAACCACTGTGATGCTGAGGAGGAGACGCACAGCAAGGACACCACCGTGATGCTGAGGAGGAGACGCACGACGAGGACATCGCCATGATGCCCAGGAGGAGACGCACGGCAAGGACACCGCCATGATGCTGAGGAGGAGACGCACAGCAAGGACACCGGCATGATGTGGAGGAGGAGACGCATGGTGAGGTCACCGGCGTGATGCCCAGAAGAGGCACGGCGAGGGAACCACCGTAATACTGAGGAGGAGACGCACAGCAAGGACACCGCCGCGATGCCGAGGAGAAGACGCAGACGAGGACACTGCCATGATGCCCAGGAGGAGATGCATGGCGAGGACACCGCCGTGATGCCCAGGAGGAGACACACAGCGAGGACATCGCCATGATGCCCAGGAGGAGATGCACAGTGAGGACACCACCGTGATGCCAAGGAGGAGATGCACCGTGAGGCCACTGCTGTGATGCCGAGGAGGGAATGCATGGCAAGGACATCGCGGTGATGCCCAGGAGGAGATGCGCGGCAAGGACACCACCATGATGCGGAGGAGGAGATGCATGGCGAGGACACCACCGTGATGCTGAGGAGGAGACTCGCGGCGAGGATAGCGCTGTGATGCCGAGGAGGAGACGCGCGGTGAGGCCACCGCCGTGATGCAGAGGAGGAGACCCATGGAGAGGACATCACCATGATGCCCAGGAGGAGACGCATGGCGAAGACACCGCAGTGATACTGAGGAGGAGACGCACAGCGAGGACACCACCGTGATGCTGAGGAGGAGATGCACAGCGAGGACACCGCCATGATGCGGAGGAGGAGATGCACGGCGAGGACACCACCGTGATGCCGAGGAGGAGACTCGCGGCGAGGACAGCGCCGTGACGCTGAGGAGGAGTCGCACGGTGAGGCCACCGCCCTAATGCAGAGGAGGAGACCCACGGCGAGGACATCGCTGTGATGCTCAGGAGGAGATGCACGGCGAGGACACCGCCATGATGCGGAGGAGGAGACGCATGGCAAGGACACCTCCGTGATCCCGAGGAGGAGACTCGCAGCGAGGATAGCGCCGTGATGCCGAGGAGGAGACGCACGGTGAGGCCACCGCCGTGATGCAGCGGAGGAGACCCACGGTGAGGACATCGCTGTGATGCTCAGGAGGAGACGCATGGCGAGGACACTGCAGTGATGCTGAGGAGGGGACGCACAGGAGGACACCGCCTTAATGCTGAGGAGGAGACCCACGGCGAGGACATCCCTGTGATGCTCAGGAGGAGACGCATGGCGAGGACACTGCAGTGATGCTGAGGAGGAGACGCACAGGAGGACACCGCCTTGATGCTGAGGAGGAGATGCACGGCGAGGACACCGCCATGATGCTGAGGAGGAGATGCCTTGCGAGGACACCGCCGTGATGCTGAGGAGGAGACTCGCGGCGAGTACACTGCCGTGATGCCGAGGAGGAGACGCATGGCGAGGACATCGCTGTGATGCCCAGGAGAAGATGCACATCAAGGACACTGCCATGATGCCAAGGAGGAGACGTATGGCGAGTACACCACTGTGATGCAGAGGAGGAGATTCACGGCGAGGACACCGCCGTGATGCCGAGGAGGAGACGAACATTGGGGACACTGCCGTGATATATCACTGGCTGCACTGTCCAGACAAAGTCTGGGGTGTTGCAGTCTCATAGGGCAGTCAGAAAACTCCTCCAAGTTTTACCAGTGGTTGGCTGGACACTGAGAAGTCACAAGACTGCTATATATTGCTGATGAGAAAAGGTATTTATCAGTTTATATTTACTAAAACTATTGCATTTCCATGGTCTGTGTACTGTGGGAGACCAGATATAGTGAAGGCAGGCTCCTGGGTTTGGTAACAATTTAAGTATGGTGTTGGGTGGGAATTACTGCTGTTCAAATTTCTCCTGGCAAGTGTGCAATGCAGGGTTCGCCAAAGTAATCAATATTGACCTGAAAAGGGAGACAGGACTTTACAAGGGGTCAATAAAATTTGCTAGGTGTTAAAAGGGGTTAATAAATGCCTGGGGGTCCGTAGAAGGTTGATAAAGTGCGTACTCCCCTGTCAGAACGCAACAAATCATCAGGGGAGATCGCTGTTCTAACATCCGATTTGTTTGTACAGCGGTTCCGACCAGAGCTGTCAGTTTTTTTTCAGGTTGAACAAAAAAAAACTGTTAGCCTGAGTTCACATGTTGTGATGCGGGAACCAGCGTGATTCCAGTGCCGGTTCCCGCATCGTATCTCCCTCACAGGCAGTTCACACTGCCCTCTGCGAACCGCTACGGCTGACAATACAAAGTTATTGACACACCCCAAGATCGGTTTGCAGATCGCAGTGCGCTGTGTTCGCAATAGTGTGAACCCAGGCTTAGTGTGTACCAGGTTTTACTCTGGATGGTCAGCCATTAGCAAAAATGACCTTGAGTTATCTCTAAGAAATGTATTATGGGCCTTGCTTATCAGCGTGCTTTCCATTGTGTGTTTGATTGTAACGTTGTACCCACCCCTTTCCAAAAAACATGTACTGTGCAAAAGTTTTAGGCAGGTTTGAAATAATGCTGTAAATTAAGAATGCTTTCAAAAATATATATTTTAATTGTTGATTTTATCAATTTACAAAATGCAAAGTGAGTGAACATAAGAAAAATCTAAATCAACATCCTACACTTGCAGAAAGTCAGGAATTTTGTAGAATTAGTCAGGTGTACGATTAACCAATTATACCAACCAAGCTAATGATTATTAATTTCATATGTAGGCTGTCCTTAGCAGCTGTCAATGGGATAGAGCAATGCAATAGGATATGCACCTTGAAAGGGGAGGCCCCCACGCAAAACACACATGATTGCATAAACAGCACATGATGTAATTTGCAATATGAGATAAATGGCGGTGGTGCGCACGCTGCGTTCCAACTCTGAAGACGTTACGGAAGTGACGAAACGCAGTTTACGCAAGGCCACTCCCCACTGGTACGCAAGACGACACTGCAGAGTCGCGGCGACCAAGGGAGACTGTACAATAATTGTGCATGTGTTATTTGGCTGAATAAACCTTTCATTAAAAAGAAGCGCGCAATGAGAGTTCTCCTTTCTCTTCCTATTTTACACCCGGGATTGATGGATCTCCGTAAGTGAACGGTGACCGGAGCCGAACGGACGCATACCCACGGTCGGGTGAGAGACCGTAAGCGAGCATTGACTCCCAAGTCGTATGACTGGGGGAGTCAACTGGGTCCGGTAAGTGCGGAACCATATCTATTTGCACAGGGGAGCACCTGCACTGTTGAAGACACTTTTTGGAAAACTGTACAGTATATCACCTAGAGCATATTCATCATTTTTAATAATTGCACTTTAAGACATTCTCCTTGGATATTTTCTGGAACAATCTTTCTTGACCACTCTGCACTTTATATTTATATTTAATTATTGTTGGTGGCATTACACAGCAAAAAAACTACATTATTCAGGATTGCATTATTATTCACAGGATTTGCACTGACTGCACATGTCTCTTTATTCTTATGTTATAATTTGATATTCATTTGTATCAAATATTGGCACATTTTGCACAGAACCAACTGTTCACAGTATTAGACTAATTTCACAGTTTGTTTATGGCACTTTAGCTTGCAGCTTTATTGGGTTGAAAAAAAAACTCTTTTTGGTAGAAACTACTGCAGACTGCAAGATTTATATATATCACATAGATCACCCCACAACATAGCAAGCGCTGTTTTTTGCATATATTCAATAAGGCAGTACAGCTGGCCCTCCTCGGCAGGTACCCAAGCCACCTTTTAGAACTAATGGGACCTGGGCACGGTACAGGAGGGCCGGATGTACTGCCGTATCAGTGGCCCTGCTTCTCCTCCTCAAAATCTGTTTGAGGGCCAATAAGTATATTTAACCCAATCATTGCTGGAGAGTCAGGGAGCACACCCACCTGAAATTTTGTTTTAGAGCCAGTAAATTTACCCATAATGATAGGAGAAGGGCCAAAGAACTGATGACTGCACATTTACTAAAAATTGTAACAACCGTAATCCTACCTAACCCCCAGCTTTGTAAAACTAATATGGCTCTTCCTTGTGTCAAGGACTGCTGTTTAATGACAGTAATACTGGTTGTGTGTTATCTTTGCTTTGTATAACATTTCCTTACAATAATAAAACCTTATTCTATTAGAAAAAAAAATGGTCTCAAGCTGTGTTTTAATTATTATTATCATACAAGATTTATATAGCGCCAAACGTTTGTGTAGCACGTTAAAACAGTCCAATACAGGAGGAATCAGAGGGCCCTGCTCATTCAAGTTTACAATCTAAAAGGGAGGGTCAAATGATACAAAAGGTAATTACTGTGGGGGATGTGCTGATGGAGTGATGGAGAAAGTGGAAATACAGTTGCTAGGTGGTGGCGGCCCGTCCATTAGGGGCGCACGGGTTCTGCCTCCCCGTCCATGCGTCCAGCCCCCTGATCTACATGCAGGGCACCAGATGCATGGATTCCAATGGGGGGGTGTTTTTATTTCTGAAGCATGTGATTAGAGCCAGAGGCTCTAATAGGCTTTAAAAAAGGATGGGCTCGGGATGCAGAGCAACCCGGTCATGAGACCCGTCACCCGATTGGCCAAAAGGAGATCTGATCAGATTAGCCGCCAGGAGGAGGAGGGAGGAGGAAGAAGCCACCGCTGAAGTTGACTAACTGACCGACGGGGGGGGGGGGGGAGTGTAAAGAGTAGGAGATAGCCGGACAGATTGGGGTAGGGAGTTCCATAGGATGGGAGAGACTCGAGTCCTGGAGGCGGACATGGGAGGAGGTGATGAGGGAGCTAGAAAGCTGGAGGTCTTGGAAGGAAAGAAGAGAACGATTTGGTTGGTATTTTAAAATTAGGTTAGTGATGTAGCTGGGGGCAGAGTTGTGAATGGCTTTGTGAGTTATTGTTAGTATTTTTTATTTAATGTGTTGGGTGAGTGTCAGCCAATCAAGGGATTGACAGAGAAGAGTGCAGACATTGGTAAGGTAGATGAGCCTGGCAGCAGCATTCATGATGGCCTGAAGGGGGATAGCCTATGTAAAGGTAATCCCGTGAGGTGGGACTTGCACTCGTCGAGGTGACAGATAACCAGAAAGTGAACTAGAAGCTTGGTGTTGTCATTGGTTAGGAAGGGTCGTATTTTGGAGATGTTGCGGAGGTTGAGGCGGCAAGCATTGGACAGTGGTTGGACGTGGGGACCGAACAGATAGTTCAGAATCCAGGATTACACCTAGAACCTTGGCATGGGAGGACGGGTTGATGGTTGTGCCATTGATCTTTACAGGGAAGTCAGGGGAAGAGGCACGTGGGGGGGGGGGGGGGGGGATATTATAAGCTCAGTTTTGGCTAGATTGAGTTTGAGGCACTGATGTGACATCCAGGCTGATATGTTGGTCAATGAATTTTGTGAGGAGTGAGGAGACTGATGTTGTGAGCTAAGGGATAGAGAGATAAATTTGGGTGTCGTCAGTGTAGAAACGATATTGACTCAGGGAGGAGGTGTAAATCGAGAATAGGAGAGTTCCAAGAACAGAACCCTGAGGGACCCTGATGGAGAAAGGTTAAAGTATAACTAAAGGCAAAACTTTTTCTTTTCGTTTTGGATAGAGTGGAGAAGGATTAGATCCCCTGTCAATTTTCATAGCTGTCTGTGACACCGTTAAGGAGATTCAACCTCTCTATTTGTCCTGTTTACCATTATTGTTGAAATGGAAAGTAAAAAGAAAACCCCAAATTTTGGGTTGTCCCCTGAAAAGTAATAGATGGGAAATCTTTCAATGGGGACACTAGTTCTGGTGAGCTGGGGGTCCCCAAGGAATTCCTTTAATTTGCAGAGATTTATCCTCACTTCCTGTTTGGCTATGGGACAGGAAATGAAGGGAAATCTCCGCAATGGGACAGATCTAGCAAGGGTTATAGCCCTCCCTTACCCTATCCAAAATGAAAAAAAAGTTTTGCCCATAGTTCTACTTTAATGTTTCCATTGTATGGATGGCACCCTCTCAAACCTCAATCTATGCTTGGCTGCTAAACCTCCAACTTGCAGAAAAGTGGTCCAGTGCAATGAGATCTCAGGAACCAGCATGCCTTTTATATACAGTATGTTTAAAGCGATAGTTCCCTGACATGTTTCGTAACTCCATGCTTACACATAAGGCTATTATTTTCTGACCCGCTGCCTGATTAAATAGTGAAACACTGCATATTTATTTATCAAGAATTAGTGTTCATAATACAAAAAACAGAAACCTAATACAACATTTCCAAATAGTAACAATTCATTCATAAACCTAATCAGTTATAGTGACAGTGAAAAAATCTACTCTAGGGACATCTAGTGGTGAATTATTGAAACTCCTTCACCTACAATTCATAGCGCTGAAAGATGGTTCATACAAACTGCTCTTTACTCATAGAAGTATTAAATTTCTTGTTAATATCTCATTAAATATATAGTTAATCTGTAAGGCTGCTGTGTTTTCTTGTTAATACAATGAACCTCTTTCCTTCTAAGCAGCAAAAATAAATCCCCTTTCTTTAATCCTTATAAATAGCAAAAATAAATCCCCCATCTATAAATAAATCTATCCATTTACTGTAAGGAAAACTGACAAGTGTCAGAATTGTTATAAGGCTGGGTTCACATGTGAACCGCATGCGGCTCACAGCAGGGGTCCGGTGCGTCCTGGTTCACCGTTTCTGGTCCGATTTCAGCTCGTATTTTTGGCTGAATTCGGACCTGAAACGGACCAAAAGTCGCACCGCGTTTTTGGGAAAAACGCACTGGACCTGCTGCGGAGATATGTGAACCGGCTCCATAAAGAGCTGGTCAAGATCTCCTGCTATTGCGAATTGGATGCGGGGAACCCGCAACCAATTCGCAATGGTGTGAACCCAGCCTAAGTGTTTTTTTCTTGTTTGTTAGTTCTAATGTCCCTATTTTATGTCCCCTGCTCTATCCCTCAGCCTTATTTTAGTTATTCCTACATTTCTACAGGTTTTCCAGGTAATCAAATCGATCAAATATTTTGCATTTCATGTGAAAACATATTATATTTCTGATTCTCAAAAATGCAAAATGATTCTTTTTGTATTCAAATAATCACAACATTGACATTTTGTACTACACTCAAATGTACCTACAATTCTCAATCAAGTTTTGTTTTCCCTTTCTTTTTCAATGAAACCAAGTCGCAAATATCTAATTGAGCAGAATGGGATCTTTGTGCGGTCCCCCCCATAGCTCTTGCCATATGTATGCAAAGCATTTTAGTGCATTGTGGCAGACTTAGCTCTCAAGGTGTCATCCTCCAGCAATGCAAGATCTGCTCTCCCCCTTGCTGCTCAACTGTCACCTCTGACACCATCTCAATGTCTTGTTAGGGGTCTGGAGTATTCAGTCATCTTAATTTACCTGCCAGGGACACATGCACAGAGGAGATATTTAGTCCCGGTAACCACAGCTGCTGAGATTGCACACTGATTTTGGTCAAACCCACATTCTTTAAATAGAGCTAAAGGCAAAAACCTTTTTTTCATGTTGGATATAGTAAAGACAGGTTATAACCCCCCTGTCAGATTTTTTCTATCTGTCTGTATCCCTTAGGGATGATTTCCCTTTATTTCCTGTCCCATAATCAAAAGGATAAAGCCTCGTACACATGGTTCGATGGTCGTACAACCGAATGGACGAAATCGTATGTTGGCTGTTGTATCTAGCATACTGACATGCACTACACGATCGTACGACCAAGCTGAACGTAGTGACATGTTATGAGCGTATAAAGAGAAAGTTCAGGTGCCTGTAATTTGTGTCCGGCCATTCCTGACTTCTGAGCATGCGTGTTTTGCACAGTACAACTTGTTGGATCAACTTCTCTGTACACACAATACAACGGTCGTACGACCGCTTGTTGGTACTACCAAAGTTTTCTAGTCTGCTCAACCAACTCCTGTTGTACGACCGTCGTACGCCGGCTGTTCTAATCGCGCATACTAAGGGTTGGAATAGTATACAATGGTCGTTCGTACGACCTGTTGCATACAACCGTCGAACCGTGTGTGCGAGGCTTTAGTCAAGGAAATCCCTGCAAAGTAAAGCTGGTTGTACAAGTCAAGTTTTTTTCATTTTACCAGCAGGTTGAATGAAAAAACTCAGATCCCTGCATTCACATGAGCAATGTGAATGCATGGATCTTTCCCACTGCTCTATTGTATTCCCATGTCAGAATACAATAGAGCAGTGCTCCAACCATTGGCTGCAAGCGCTGATCACACACTAATCACCAGCCAATTTTTGGTCTGTGTTATACCCTGCTTTAGGGAATCCCTGTTTGTCACTAGGGTCACCAGAACTAGTGTCCCCACTGGAAGATTTCTCCTCTATTTCTGCCCTTGTGACAACCCAAAGATTGGGATTTCCTTTCACTTTCGGTAGTAATGGTAAACAGGGGAATATAGAGGGTAAATTTCTCTAACTGGGGCACAGACAGCAATAAAACCCAACAGGTGTTTTAATCCATCTCCAATGTTTTCCCCCCCCCCCCCCCCCAAAAAAAAATGTTTTGCCTTTAGCCTTTGTTCACATTGGAGTGACTTGTCATGTTATTTGACAGGTCAAATCGCATGACAAGTCACACCTTATTGTCGGCAATGGCCATGTCCAAATCGGTGCAATGCCAACTTTGTGGTGGGGCATTGATTTAAAAGAGTAGTTCCTGCACTACTTTTGGTAAATGTAGGTGCGACTTGCATAGACATCTGTGCATGAAGCTGCACAGATGTCCTCAAAGTCGCACCTGAAGTCACACTGATATGTGGCTTTGAAATCGATTCAAGTGTGAACTAAGGCTTAGTAATACTTTAGGTGCAGATGACACAACTAGCTTATCTCTCTGGATTGTAGTATCAGCTGGGGATAACCTCATTGGCCAAACCTCATTTTCAAGTCCTTAGCATTTTTCCTAAACTCTGCCATAGATGTTTTGTTTCTTCCTAACCATATACACTATCCAACTGTTATTCTGTTATGTTTATCTGCTGGATTCTTCCTAGGAATAAGTGTTTCGATTTGCCCTTGCAATATATCATTACTTATTTTACCATCTGACCTGTATGAGCAGTAAAACACAAATTCTTATTAGCATTTAAATATATAAAAAGAAACAAAATTAAAACCCAATCCACCACAATTTTTAATATTCTATATGCTCTTCAGATCCCATATACAGTATATATTTGCAAATGATGGTACAAATCTTGTACCCATTGACACACCATGTTCTAAACATGGTAGTAAACGTTTATATATGACATATACCCTAGACTTCTCGTATATCTTATAATTTTTAACACCACCTAACCCAAAATTAAAACAAAGAAAAATATATAAATTTACGATTATTCTTAAACACAAAATGACGAGTATGTCCAGTCTACCATTTTATTCATTACTATATAACGTTCCCGTTTAGCTTTGTGAATAAGGATCCTTCTTAGGTCGTCTATTTGTATTGTCTTATTGTCAACCTATCACATATACCAATCCTTCTTTGTTTTGTAGATACCGTCTCAAATCCTTTTTACGATTCCTGAACTTTTACTCCAAACCGGTTACT